>CM022752.1:4518122-5096560 GCA_012411365.1 Ameiurus melas | reverse complement strand
CAGTAATTAGGACCAAGTGGGACGGTGGCAGTAAGTGGGACCAGGTGGTAGAGTAGGACCGATGGCAGTAAGTAGGACGAGGTGGCAGTAAGTGGGACCGGTAGCAGTAAGTGGGACGGTAGCAGTAAGTGGGACCAAGTAGGACCGGTAGCAGTCAGTAGGACCAAAGTGGCAGTAAATAGGACCGGTGGCAGCCAGTGGGACAGTAGCAGCCAGTGGGACCGGTCAGCCAGTGGGACAGAGTGCAGCAAGTGGGCGGTGGAGTGAGTGGGAGTAGAGTAGTGACAGTAAGTGGGTAGATATGAGTAAGTGGGCCCAAGTGGCCTAGTAGCGTAAGTAGGACATAGCGTAATTTGGACCAAGTGGGACCTTGTGTTGCGTGGGACCGGTAGCAGTAATTAGGACCAAATAGGACCTTGTAGCAATAAGTAGGACAGAGTAGCAGTAATTAGGACCAAGTGGGACCGGTAGCAGCCAGTAGGACCGAGTAGCAGCCAGTAGGACCGAGGTACGCAGCCAGTGGGACCGGTAGCCAGTGGGACCGGTGGCAGCCAGTAGGACCGAGTAGCAGCAAGTAGGACCGAGTAGCAGTGAGTGAGGGCCGAGTAGCAGTAATGGGACCGGTAGCAGTAAGTAGGACAGGTAGCAGTGAAGTGAGCCAAGTGGGACCTAGTAGCAGTAAGTAGGACCGAGTAGCAGTAATTTGGACCAAGTAGGACCTTGTAGCAGTAAGTAGGACCGAGTAGCAGTAATTAGGACCAAGTAGGACCTTGTAGCAATAAGTAGGACGAGTAGCAGTAATTAGGACCAAGTAGGACCGAGTAGCAGTCAGTAGGACCGAGTAGCAGTCAGTAGGACCGAGTAGCAGTCAGTAGGACCGAGTAGCAGTAAGTAGGACCGAGTAGCAGTAAGTAGGACCGAGTAGCAGTAAGTAGGACCGGTGTAGAAGTGGGACCAAGTAGGACCGGTACATCAGTAGGACCGAGTAGCAGTAAATGGGACCGAGTTGCAGTCAGTAGGACAGGTAGCAGCCAGTAGGACCGGTAGCAGCCAGTAGGACCGGAGTAGCAGCCAGTGGGACCGAGTAGCAGCCAGTAGGACCGGTAGCTGTAATAGGACCGAGTAGCAGTAGAGTAGGACCGAGCAGTAAGTAGTGTAGTCGGTGGTAGTAGGACCAAGTAGGACCGGTAGCAGTCAGTAGGACCGAGTAGCAGTAAATAGGACCGGTAGCAGTCAGTGGGACCGAGTAGCAGTCAGTAGGACCGGTAAGCAGTCAGTGGGACCGAGTAGCAGTAAGTAGGACCGAGTAGCTGTAAGTAGGACCGAGGTAACAGTAAAAGGACAGGTAACAGTAAGTAGGACCGGTAGGACCGAGTTGCAGTAAGTAGGACCGAGTTGCAGCAAGTGGGACCGAGTAGCAGCAAGTCAGACCGAGTAGCTCCGTAGCAGTAAGTCGGACCGAGTAGCAGTAAGTCGGACCGAGTAGCAGTAAGTCGGACCGAGTAGCAGTAAGTCGGACCGAGTAGCAGTAAGTCGGACCGAGTAGCAGTAAGTAGGACCAAGTCGGACCGAGTAGCAGCAAGTCGGACCGAGTAGCACAAGTCGGACCGAGTAGCAGCAAGTCGGACGGTAACAGCAAGTCGGACCGAGTAGCTCGACTAGCAGTAAGTGGGACCGACTAGCAGTAAGTAGGACCGAGTGGGCGTCAGTGGACCGGTGCGAGTAAATGGGACCGAGTAGCTGTAATTGGGACCGGTAGCAGTAAATAGGACCGCGTAGCATTAAGTCGGACGGGTAGGACCGGAGTAGCAGCAAGTGGGACTAAGTAGCAGTAATGGACCGGTAGCTGTAATGGGACCGAATAGCAGTAAATAGGACCGTAGCATTAAGTTGGACCGAGTGGGACAGGTAGCAGTAAGTAGGACCGGTAGCAGTAGGTGGGACCGAGTAGCAGTAGGAGGACCGGGTAGCAGCAAGTGGGACCGGAGTAGCAGCAAGTCAGACCGAGTAGCTCCGGAATAGCAGTAAGTCGGACCGGTAGCAGTATGTCGGACCGAGGTAGGACAGAGTAGCAGTAAGTAGGACCGAGTAGCAGTAGGTAGGACCGGTGTGAGCAGTGGGACCGGAGTAGCAGCAAGTGGGACCGAGTAGCAGCAAGTCAGACCGAGTAGCTCCGAATAGCAGTAAGTCGGACCGAGTAGCAGTATGTCGGACCGAGTAGGACAGAGTAGCAGTAAGTAGGACCGAGTAGCAGTAAGTAGGACCGAGTCGGACCGAGTAGCAGTAAGTCGGACCGAGTAGCAGCCAGTAGGACCGAGTAGCAGCCAGTAGGACCGAGTAGCAGCCAGTAGGACCGAGTAGCAGCTAGTAGGACCGAGTAGCAGCAAGTCAGACCGAGTAGCTCCGAATAGCAGTAAGTCGGACCGAGTAGCAGTATGTCGGACCGAGTAGGACAGAGTAGCAGTAAGTAGGACCGAGTAGCAGTAAGTAGGACCGAGTCGGACCGAGTAGCAGTTAGTCGGACCGAGTAGCAGCCAGTAGGACCGAGTAGCAGCCAGTAGGACCGAGTAGCAGCCAGTAGGACCGAGTAGCAGCTAGTAGGACCGAGTAGCAGCCAGTAGGACCGAGTAGCAGTCAGTAGGACCGAGTAGCAGTCAGTAGGACCGAGTAATCAGGCATGGGACCGAGTAGCTGTAATTGGGACCGGTAGCAGTAGTGGACCGTGGCAGTAAGTAGTAGCGAGTGCCGTGAAGTAGGACCAAGTAGGACCGAGTAGCAGCGAGTAGGACCAAGTAGGACCGAGTAGCAGCAAGTAGGACCGAGTAGCAGCAAGTAGGACCGAGTAGCAGCAAGTAGGACCGAGTAGCAGCACGTCGGACCGAGTAGCAGCAAGTCGGACCGATTAGCTCCGACTAGCAGTAAGTAGGACCGACTAGCAGTAAGTAGGACCGAGTAGCAGTCAGTAGGACCGAGTAGCAGTAAATAGGACCAAGTCGGACCGAGTAGCAGTAAGTCGGACCGAGTAGCAGTAAGTCGGACCGAGTAGCAGTAAGTCGGACCGAGTACCAGTAAGTCGGACCGAGTAGCAGTAAGTAGGACAGAGTAACAGTAAGTAGGAATAAGTAGCAGTAAATAGGACCAAGTAGGACCGAGTAGCTGTAATTAGGACCGAATAGCAGTAAGCAGGACCGAGTAGCAGTAATTAGGACCAAGTAGGACCGAGTAGCAGTAAGTAGGACCGAGTAGGACCGAGTAGCAGCAAGTCGGACCGAGTAGCAGCACGTCGGACCGAGTAACAGCAAGTCGGACCGTGTAGCTCCGACTAGCAGTAAGTAGGACCGACTAGCAGTAAGTAGGACCGACTAGCAGTAAGTAGGACCGAGTAGCAGTCAGTAGGACCGAGTAGCAGTAAATAGGACCGAGTAGCTGTAATTGGGACCGAGTAGCAGTAAATAGGACCGCGTAGCATTAAGTCGGACCGAGTAGGACCGAGTAGCAGCAAGTGGGACTAAGTAGCAGTAAGTAGGACCGAGTAGCTGTAATTAGGACCGAATAGCAGTAAATAGGACCGCGTAGCATTAAGTTGGACCGAGTAGGACAGAGTAGCAGTAAGTAGGACCGACTAGCAGTAAGTAGGACCGACTAGCAGTAAGTAGGACCGGTAGCTAAGTGGGACCGATCAATGGGACCGGTAGCAGCAAGTCGACCGGTAGCTCGAATAGCAGTAAGTCGGACGGTAGCAGTATGTAGGACAGGTAGGACAGGTAGCAGTAAGTAGGACCGGATAGCAGTAAGTAGGACCGAGTCGGACCGGTAGCAGTAAGTCGGACCGAGTAGCAGTAATGTCGGACGGTAGCAGTTAGTCGGACCGGTAGCAGTTAGTCGGACCGAGTAGCAGTAAGTCGGACCCGGTAGCAGTAAGTCGGACCGGTAGCAGTAAGTCGGACCAGTAGCTGTAATTGGGACCGAGTAGCAGTGGTAGGACCGAGTAGCGGTAAGTGGGACCGGTAGTCAGTAAGTAGGACCAGTAGCAGTAAGTAGGACCCGGTAGCAGTGGCAGGACCGGTAGCAGTAAGTAGTAGCGGTAGCAGTAAGTAGTAGCGGTAAGTAGTAGTAGCGAGTAGCAGTAAGTAGGACCGAGTAGCAGTAAGTAGGACCGAGTAGCAGTAAGTAGGACCGACTAGCAGTAATTAGGACCAAGTAGGACCGAGTAGCTGTAATTAGGACCGAGTAACAGTAAGTAGGACTAAGTAGCAGTAAATAGGACAGAGTAGCAGTAAGTAGGACCGAATAGCAGTAAATAGGACCGCGTAGCAGTAAGTAGGACAGAGTAGCAGTAATTAGGACCAAGTAGGACCGAATAGCAGTCAGTAGGACCAAGTAGCAGGAAATAGGACCGAGTAGCTGTAATTAGGACCGCGTAGCAGTAAATAGGACCACGTAGCAGTAAGTAGGACCGAGTAGCAGTAAGTAGGACCAAGTAGGACCTAGTAGCAGTAAGTAGGACCGAGTAGCAGTAATTAGGACCAAGTAGGACCTTGTAGCAGTAAGTAGGACCGAGTAGCAGTAATTAGGACCAAGTAGGACCTTGTAGCAGTAAGTAGGACGAGTAGCAGTAATTAGGACCAAGTAGGACCGAGTAGCAGTAAGTAGGACCGAGTAGCAGTAAGTAGGACCGAGTAGCAGTAAGTAGGACCGAGTAGCAGTAAGTAGGACCAAGTAGGACCGAGTAGCAGTCAGTAGGACCGAAGTAGCAGTCAGTAGGACCAGTAACGTAAATGGGACCGGTGTAGTCAGTAGGCGGTAGCATCATCAGGTAGCGTAGTAGGACCGGTAGCGCCAGTAGGACCGGTAGCAGCCAGTAGGACCGAGTAGCAGCCAGTAGGACCGGTAGCAGCCAGTAGGACCGAGTAGCAGCCAGTAGGACCGGTAGCAGTAAGTAGGACCGAGTACGGACCTAGTAGCAGCAGTAAGTAGGACCGGGTAGCAGTAATTTGGACCAAGTAGGACCTTGTGCAGTAAGTAGGACCGAGTAGTAATTTGGACCAAGTAGGACCTTGTGTAGCAAGTAGGACGAGTAGCAGTAAGTAGGACCAAGTAGGACCGAGTAGCAGTAAGTAGGACCGAGTAGCAGTAAGTAGGACCGAGTAGCAGTAAGTAGGACCGAGTAGCAGTCAGTAGGACCAAGTAGGACCGAGTAGCAGTCAGTAGGACCGAGTAGCAGTCAGTAGGACCGAGTAGCAGCCAGTAGGACCGAGTAGCAGCCAGTAGGACCGAGTAGCAGCCAGTAGGACCGAGTAGCAGCCAGTAGGACCGAGTAGCTGTAATTAGGACCGAGTAGCAGTAAGTAGGACCGAGTAGCAGTAAGTAGTAGCGAGTCGCAGTAAGTAGGACCAAGTAGGACCGAGTAGCAGTCAGTAGGACCGAGTAGCAGTAAATAGGACCGAGTAGCAGTCAGTAGGACCGAGTAGCAGTCAGTAGGACCGAGTAGCAGTCAGTAGGACCGAGTAGCAGTCAGTAGGACCGAGTAGCAGTAAGTAGGACCGAGTAGCTGTAGGAATGGACCGAGTGGCAGTAGAAGTAGTAGCGAGTGGCAGTAAGAAGGACCGAGTAGCAGTAAGTAGGACCGAGTAGCAGTTAGTAGTAGCGAGTAGCAGTAAGTAGTAGCGAGTAGCAGTAAGTAGGACCGAGTAGCAGTAAGTAGGACCGAGTAGCAGTAAGTAGTAGCGAGTAGCAGTAAGTAGTAGCGAGTAGCAGTAAGTAGGACCGAGTAGCAGTAAGTAGGACCGAGTAGCAGTAATTAGGACCAAGTAGGACCGAGTAGCTGTAATTAGGACCGAGTAACAGTAAGTAGGACTAAGTAGCAGTAAATAGGACAGAGTAGCCGTACGTAGGACCGAATAGCAGTAAGTAGGACCGAATAGCAGTAAATAGGACCGCGTAGCAGTCAGTAGGACCAAGTAGCAGTAAATAGGACCTAGTAGGACTGAGTAGCAGTCAGTAGGACCAAGTAACAGAATAGGATAAAATACGACAGTAGCTATAATTGGGAGGACGTGGCAGTATATAGGACCAAGTGGCAGTAAGGTAGGACCGGTAGTAGTAAGTAGGACCGGTAGCAGTAGCAGTAGGACCGAGTAGCAGTAAGTAGGACCGAGTAGCAGTAAGTAGGACCGAGTAGCGTAAGGTAGGACCAAGGTAGGACCGAGTAGCTGTAATTAGGACCGCGTGGCAGTAAATAGGATCTACGCCGTAGAGTAGGACTGAGTAGCAGTAGTGGGACCGAGGAGCAGTAAGTAGGACCAAGTAGGACCGAGTAGCAGTAATTAGGACCGAGTAGCAGTAAGTAGGACCGAGTAGCAATTATTAGAACCAAGTAGGACCGAGTAGCAGTAAGTAGGACCGAGTAGCAGTAAGTAGGACCGAGTAGGACCGAGTAGCAGTAAGTAGGACCGAGTAGCAGTAAGTAGGACCGAGTAGCAGTCAGTAGGACCGAGTAGCAGTTATTAGGACCAAGTAGGACCGAGTAGCAGTCAGTAGGACCATGTAGCAGTAAATAGGACCAAGTAGGATCGAGTAGCAGTCAGTAGGACCAAGTTGCAGTAAGTAGGACCAAGTAGGACTGAGTAGCTGTAATTAGGACCGAGTAGGACCGAGTAGCTGTAATTAGTATCAAGTAGGACCGAGTAGCAGTAAGTAGGACCGAGTAGCAGTCAGTTGGACCAAGTAGGACCGAGTAGCAGTCAGTAGGACCAAGTAGCAGTAAATAGGATCAAGTAGGACAGAGTAGCAGTAAGTAGGACCGAGTAGCAGTAAGTAGGACTAAGTAGCAGTAAGTAGGACCGAGTAGCAGTAATTAGGACCAAGTAGCAGTAAATCGGACCAAGTAGGACCAAGTAGCAATAAATAGGACTGAGTAGCAGTAAGTAGGACCGAGTAGCAGTAAGTAGGACCAAGTAGGACCGAGTAGCAGTAAGTAGGACCGAGTAGCAGTAAGTCGACCAAGTAGGACCGAGTAGCAGTAAGTAGGACCGAGTAGCAGTAAGTAGGACCGAGTAGCAGTAAGTAGGACCGAGTAACAGTAAGTAGGACTAAGTAGCAGTAAGTAGGACTAAGTAGCAGTAAGTAGGACTAAGTAGCAGTAAGTAGGACTAAGTAGCAGTAAGTAGGACTAAGTAGCAGTAAGTAGGACCGAGTAGCAGTCAGTAGGACCGAGTGACAGTAAGTAGGACCGGTGACAGTAGAGTGGGACTAAGTAGCAGTAAGTAGGACTAAGTAGCAGTAAGTAGGACTAAGTAGCAGTAAGTAGGACCGAGTAGCAGTCAGTAGGACCGAGTAGCAGTAAATAGGACCAAGTAGGACCGAGTAGCAGTAAGTAGGACCGAGTAGCAGTAAGTAGGACCGAGTAGCAGTAAGTAGGACCGAGTAGCAGTAAGTAGGACCGAGTAGCAGTAAGTAGGACTAAGTAGCAGTAAGTAGGACTAAGTAGCAGTAAGTAGGACTAAGTAGCAGTAAGTAGGACCGAGTAGCAGTAAGTAGGACTAAGTAGCAGTAAGTAGGACTAAGTAGCAGTAAGTAGGACTAAGTAGCAGTAAGTAGGACCGAGTAGCAGTCAGTAGGACCGAGTAGCAGTAAATAGGACCAAGTAGGACCGAGTAGCAGTCAGTAGGACCAAGTAGCAGTAAATAGGACCAAGTAGGATCGAGTAGTTGTAATTAGGACCGAGTACTTGTATGTCGGACCGAGTAGCTCCAAGTAGCAGTAAGTAGGACCAAGTAGCAGTAAGTAACTGGACCGCATTTATCTCCCCATTATCTGTTATTATTAATCACAAGTTGAGGTTTTTATTCCTAGTTTTTGCATCATTTCCCTACAGGCTGGTGTGTTTAAAGGGCAGACAGAAGGGCAATAAACACTTCCTTATTATTCACTTACTACATTTCTGATTTCTGAGCGTTCCTTCAGAATTAAACTCCTTTCTAACTCCATTATACAGTGATTATACTGTGAATTTATTCTGCTGTTCCACTCTTTCTGTTTTTGTTCAATTACAGCTGGATTTTCTTCTTCAGCTTCCTGCTTCTGATACACACAGGTGAGTTTCACACTGCAGTAAGCAGATGTGTGTACTGTACTGTAGAGCTGCAACTAACGATTATTTTCATAATCGAATAAATCGGGTGATTTTAATGGCTGTGTGTTGAGTTATTTTGAGGGGACAGCAAATGTACACTGTTACACAAGCTGTACACTCACTACTTTACATTGTAGCAAAGTGTCATTTCTTCAGTGTTGTCACATGAAAAGATATAATCAAATATTTACACAAATGTGAGGGGTGTACTCACTTTTGTAAGATACTGTGTGCATTCTTTTTTATGGATGCACAAAAAATACAGTCCTAAATGAATATTAAAAACTCACTTTCACTGCATGTTTCTGTTCCTCACTGCCTTCAGGCACTTTACTTTAATCGTAGTGTTTTAATCAGACATTACAGATCTGCGCTACACTGTTTATCACCAGGACTACACTGCGAGAGAGGAGCAACGCGGCCTCGTTATTAATAGATCACTTCCATTATAATCAATGACAGAATTTACACTGCAAGCACAAATACAGCATATAAACTTTTAATTCAGTTTCCATTAAACTAAACCTTTATGCAACTTGTGCATGGTGTAAGTGTATAGTACGTCATTTGGGACAAAACTTCGGTCTCCGATGTAAACATCCTTTTTTTTTTTTTTTTTTTTAATATAAACTTACTCCGGCACGTACACCTCTACTCTGCGCACTTTGCTTAAAAAAAATCTTGTGCAGTAGCACTACTTGTATTGTTCTCCGCTTTGCTTATATTTCCTCATTTGTAAGTCACTTTGGATAAAAGCGTCTGTGTAAAGAATAAATGTAAACACACCCCGTGCGGCGCACAGACCAACTATTGAATAATTTGATGAAACGATTTTCATTATCGATTATCACTCAGTTGTTGCAGCTCTACTGTATTGTATGGAAAAGTGAAGTTTTTTGAATAATTACTGTGAGCATCAATGAAGACGGGTCTATTCATGAATCAACAGTTTTATGATTGAATGTTGAATATTTTACTCTACATTAATTCACGTTAACAAGCAGCAAATGACTTCATTATCTGTGAATGCGCGCAATCTGAAATCACCCAGTGATTCCAATGACCTTTCAATTTTACTTCTACAGAATAACAGAATTATTACACTCCCAACAACAGGCAAACTACAAGTAACAAGTGAATAGTGTGAAGGTGGTGTTATTGGGAAAGTGAATGAAGCTGCTGTTGATGTATCCTGATGAACACAGCTGTCTTAAAATTATTGCAATTTTCTGTGGTTTGTTTCTTTTCAGTGTCGGTGCAGAGTGTCCCTGTTGAAGGTTTTATAGGAGAATCCGTGGTCTTACAGTGTTTGTTTGGACAGAAGCCGGAGACTGTGTTTTTGCGAGACAGTTACAGGAAGACGGTGTGTGACATCAGTGGCGGTGAAGCACGTTGCAAAGATCAGGATCCAGTCTATAAAAACAGAGTTACAATTTTTCCATCAGTAATGGAAAAGGGGAATTTCTCAATCATGCTGAAGAACTTGAAGGAATCTGATCAAGGAACATACACCTGCACCTCCCCAGACAACAATCCACCAACCGTGACACTAGAACTAACTGTGAAAGGTGTGTACGACTGTTTTCTAAAATCAAGTTTAAAGCTATTTCTTATGCAGGAAGTTCCTGTCACATGGTGTTTTGTTTATCACGATCAGTCATAATATTCACAATGACCTGACGTACATATGTAAATGTTTATAATTACTTTTATTTAAAATGGTGTGTGTATACAGGTGCTGGTCATATAATTAGAATATCATCAAAAAGTTGATTTATTTCAGTAATTCCATTCAAAAAGTGAAACTAGTATAATGTATACATTCATTACACACATACTGATATATATTTCAAGTGTTCATTCCTTTTAATTTTGATGATTATAACTGACAACTAATGAAAACCCCAAAATCAGTATCTCAGAAAATTCGAATATTGTGAAAAGGTTCAAAATTGAAGACACCTGGTGCCACACTCTAATCAGCTAATTAACTCAAAACACCTGCAAAGGCCTTTAAATGGTCTCTCAGTCTAGTTCTGTAGGCTACACAATCATGGGGAAGACTGCTGACTTGACAGCTGTCCAAAAGACGACCATTGACACCTTGCACAAGGAGGGAAAGACACAAAAGGTCATTGTAAAAGAGGCTGGCTGTTCACAGAGCTCTGTCTAAGCATGTTAATAGAGAGGTGAAGGGAAGGAAAAGATGTGGTAGAAAAAAGTGTACAAGCAATAGGGATAACCGCACCCTGGAGAGGATTGTGAAACAAAACCCATTCAAAAATGTGGGGGAGATTCACAAAGAGTGGACTGCAGCTGGAGTCAGTGCGTCAAGAATCACCACGCACAGACGTATGCAAGACATGGGTTTCAGCGGTCGCATTCCTTGTGTCAAGCCACTCTTGAACAAGACACCGCTTCAGAAGGGGCTTGCCTGGGCTAAAGACAAAAAGGACTGGACTGCTGCTGAGTGGTCCAAAGTTACAGTGCCTTGCGAAAGTATTCGGCCCCCTTGAACTTTTCAACATTTTGCCACATTTCAGGCTTCAAACATAAAGATAAAAAATGTAAAAAATTTTGGGAAGAATCACCAACAAGTGGGACACAATTGTGAAGTGGAACGAAATCTATTGGATATTTGAAACTTTTTTAGCAAATAAAAAACTGAAAAGTGGTGCGTGCAAAATTATTTAGCTCCTTTACTTTCAGTGCAGCAAACTCACTCCAGAAGTTCAGCGAGGATCTCTGAATGATCCAATGTTGTCCTAAATGACTGATGGTGATAAATAGAATCCACCTGTGTGTAATCAAGTCTCTGTATAAATGCACCTGCTCTGTGATAGTCTTCTTCTTGCCACTCTTCCATAAAGGCCAGAATTGTGCAGTGTACGACTGATTGTTGTCCTATGGACAGACTCTCCCACCTCAGCTGTAGTTCTCTGCAGTTCATCCAGAGTGATCATGGGCCTCTTGGCTGCATCTCTGATCAGTCTTCTCCTTGTCTGAGCTGAAAGTTTAGAGGGACGGCCAGGTCTTGGTATATTTGCAGTGGTCTGATACTCCTTCCATTTCAAAATGATCGCTTGCACAGTGCTCCTTGGGATGTTCAAAGCTTGGGAAATCTTTTTGTATCCAAATCCGGCTTTAAACTTCTCCACAACAGTATTACGGACCTGCCTGGTGTGTTCCTTGGTCTTCATGATGCTCTCTGCGCTTTCAACAGAACCCTGAGACTATCACAGAGCAGGTGCATTTATACAGAGACTTGATTACACACAGGTGGATTCTATTTATCACCATCAGTCATTTAGGACCCCATTGGATCATTCAGAGATCCTCGCTGAACTTCTGGAGTGAGTTTGCTGCACTGAAAGTAAAGGAGCTGAATAATTTTGCGCCTCTGTGTTTTTTATTTGCTAAAAGTTAATTTAAAATCCTAATAGATTCCCTCACTCCCTCACAACTGTGTCCCACTTGTTGGTGATTCTTCACAAAAATTAAAATTTTATATCTTTATGTTTGAAGCCTGAAATGTGGCAAAAGATTCAAAAGATTCAAAGAGCAGTAATACTTTCGCAAGGCACTGTATGTTCTCTGATGAAAGTAAATTTTGCATTTCCTTTGGAATTCAAGGTCCCAGAGTCTGGAGGAAGAGAGGAGAGGCACAGAATCCATGTTGCTTGAAGTCCAGTGTAAAGTTTCCACAGTCAGTGATGGTTTGGGGTGCCATGTCATCTGCTGGTGTTGGTCCACTGTGTTTTCTGAGGTCCAAGGTCAACGCAGCCGTCTACCAGGAAGTTTTAGAGCACTTCATGCTTCCTGCTGCTGACCAACTTTATGGAGATGCAGATTTCATTTTCTAACAGAACTTGGCACCTGCACACAGTGCCAAAGCTACCAGTACCTGGTTTAAGGACCATGGTATACCTGTTCTTAATTGGCCAGCAAACTCGCCTGACCTTAACGCTATAGAAAATCTATGGGGTATTGTGAAGAGGAAGATGTGATACGCCAGACCCAACAATGCAGAAGAGCTGAAGGCCACTATCAGAGCAACCTGGGCTGTCATAACACCTGAGCAGTGCCACAGACTGATCGACTCCATACCACGCCGCATTGCTGCAGTAATTCAGGCAAAAGGAGCCCCAACTAAGTATTGAGTGCTGTACATGTTCATACTTTTCAGTTGGCCAACATTTCTAAAAATCCTTTTTTTGTATTGGTCTGAAGTAATATTCTAATTTTCTGAGATACTGATTTTGGGGTTTTCATTAGTTAATTACTGAAATAAATAAACTTTTTGATGATATTCTAATTATATCACCAGCACCTGTATATTCAGTGTCTTTGAGAATTATCAGCATCTTTAAAAATCAACACAAATTAATATAAATTAATATTTAAAAAGAATAAAACCTGCCATAGGTTTTTTGAGAGATTGTTAGTTGTACCTTACGTGTTTGTTCCAAGCAATTTTTTTTTAATACATGTGAAAGCCATGTTTCAGAACGATCAGCACCCTCATATATCGACTCCTGCTCTGTAGAGAATAACATCACCGAGTCACTTCCTGTCTAACAATGTTGATGCTTGTAGAGAATCCTGGTCCACTCCTCCATTTTACACTCCTTTATATTCTCTGGTCTGTGCATGTGGAAGCTACTTGTGAATTCAGACCACAAGTTTTCTGTAGTTTCCCAATCCAGAGGCTGAGAAGGTTTCCACAAAGCATTACAGTTGTTTTTTTAATCACCGGGAAGTAGGTTTGTCTCATCATCTTGCTGAAAACTCTAGCGGTCTGAACCTCCTAGCAGAGGCAACCAGGAGATATTTTGGCTGAAATGTTTTGCTACATAACAGAATACTTTTATGTCCTCAGTCTTCACCAGAGTATCTGAACCACCAACAGCAATGTAGCCCCATGGCAGTAGTTTTCCACCTGTTTCAGACATTAACATTTGTTATGGCCCTAATTGTATTTTTCCACATGCTATTGGAAGACAAAGGGCTTTTTCAAGTACAATTAATTTGTCATGATATTTTTTTTGGACAAAATGATTTAAAAGGTTATTCTAATGAGAATGATCTACACGTGTACTGTGTAAAGTTAATGGCTTCTGTTTGTGTGCAACAGAGACACCAACCACACTAGAGGGAAAAGAGAGTCGAGTCACACCAGGAAACGGTGAATCTCCGAGACGTGCAGACGGTCTGTTAACGTTCCTGCTGGGATGTGCTCTGCTCTACAGCTTAACCTTCTGAAGAAAACCCCAAGCTCCGTGTGTGCATTATCTTCACATACAGGCACCACAGCAATGTCTTTTACAGATTTCTGCTCGGTTTATAATGTGTGTATTTGTTTTGCGGTGTAGTACCCAGTGTTTCCAAAAAGCAGAATGTCTCAGACAAAATTCCTTCATTAGCTGTGCAGAAGGTCATTGTGTTGTGCGTTACACCTTTAGAAATGCTTTACTCAGCACATTACTATACTCACTCGCATACTCCTCTCTTCCTTCTTCTTCTATCCATTTTCATGGGCCTCAAAACTATCTTTTATACAGGAACGGTGTGCTTCATTGACATATTGCACTATATATAATACACACACAGTATCTCACAAAAGTGAGTACACCCCTCACATTTGTGTAAATATTTGATGATATCTTTTCATGTGACAACACTGAAGAAATGACACTTTGCTACAATGTAAAGTAGTGGTGTAGGTGTAAAGGTGGAGGAGCACAAGGTCTCTAACATCCACCAGCTCAGTGATGTCGTCATGGCGGAGTGGAAGAGGACTCCAGTGGAAACCTGTGAAGCTCTGGTGAACTCCATGCCCAAGTGGGTTAAGGCAGTGCTGGAAAATAATGGTGGCCACACAAAATATTGACACTTTGGTCCCAATTTTGACATTTTCACTTAGGGGTGTAGTCACTTTTGTTGCCAGCGGTTTAGACATTAATGGCTGTGTGTTGAGTTATTTTGAGGGGACAGCAAATTTACAATGTTACACAAGCTGTACACTCACTACTTTACATTGTAGCAAAGTGTCATTTCTTCAGTGTTGTCACATGAAAAGATATCATCAAATATTTACACAAATGTAAGGGGTGTACTCACTTTTGTGAGATAGAAAATTGCACTTTTTTGCTTTAAGAAAAAGTCTCACGCTGATGCTGAAGTATGCTTCGGGTCATTGTCCATCTGCACTGTGAAACTTTTTGAAACATTAAGATTCAGAAGTCTGAATTTGAGAAGATAATGTAGCCCTGTGCACTTCACAATTCATCCTGCTGTTTTTATCAGCAGTCACATCAATAAATACAAGAGAAACAGTTCCACTGGCTGCCATACACGCCGACACCATAAGATCAGGTGGTACGTTTCCAATCACAATCTATTCCTTCCCTTCTCCATAATCTTCTCCTCTCATCATTCTGCTACAAGTTTATCTTCATCTCATCTGTCTATAGGATGTTGTTTCTGAACTGTCCAGGCTTTTTCTCCTGGGCTTTCTGTTTGTGAGGCTTACCAGTGATGTACATCTTGTAGTAACCACTCTGTATTTACTCTGGTGAAGGCTTATCTATATTGTTGACTTTGACACAGATACACCTACCTCCTGGAGGATGTTCTTCTTCTGGCTGGCTTTTGTGAAGTGTTTTTTCTTCATCAGGGAAAATATATCGTCATCCACCACAGTTGTTTTACGTGGTCTTCTGAGCCTTTTGGTGTTCTGAAGCTCACCAGTGCATTATTCCTAAAAAAAAAAAAAAAGGAAGGAAACACATCGGGCGGCTGTGGAGCAGGTGGTAGAGCGGGTTGTCCACTAATCGTAGGGTTGGCGGTTTGATTCCCGGCCCGTGTGACTCCACATGCCGAAGTGTCCTTGGGCAAGACACTGAACCCCAAGTTGCTCCTGATGGCAAGTTAGCGCCTTGCATGGCAGCTCTGCTAACATTGGTGTGTGTGTGTGTGAATGGGTGAACGAGACGGTGTAAAGCGCTTTGGATAAAAGCGCTACATAAGTTTACCATTTACACCTAGCCATTAAACAGCTGAGCAGCTAATTGTCCAATAACTTTTGGTCACCACATTAAAAAGTGGTGTTTTACCTGATTCAGATGTAAATACCCTCAGTTTATGACCAAATATGATCTCATTCATGATTTAATTTTAACACCACTATACTGTAGTAGATGGCTGGAATAACAATAAAATAATAAATCCATCAATGTTCAAATGTTTATAGCTTTTCATGTCAGATTCTCTCAAGGACTCCAGTCAAGTTCTAAAGAGATCTCAAGATAATCAAAGCAACCAGGATGCACCTGAACTCAGTTTGGAGAGCGTTTAGACACATCACAGGTCTGTTATTATGGATTATTGTGTGCAGATTAACGTCCAAAATACCTCAATTTATCCGTTATAATTTAGAGAATTGTGTAAAAACGGAAGTGTTTATCCTCTGTGTGTATCTTACTGCCTTGGTCCAGTGATTTAAAATTTCTATAAAATATAGAAAAAATAAAATAAAAAATCCAACACAAACGCAATCCTTTTATGTTGCGGCCCGACCTAGACCAGGTTCGTAACAGATGTGTTCAGAAGGACATTTTGATGGCTGTCAGAAAACAGGAACCACATAGCATGCACACATTTACCTATACATGCAGGTTTACATTGGAAACATTATGTTCTAATGAAACTGTTTAGTGTAGTACCTTTTTTATTTTACAAATAGATATAAGAGGAGTATCTGCTGAATTGTAAAGTGTCCCTGTGAATGTACTGTAAATGTTCCTTAAGTCACGCAATAAACATTTCATTGAGTTAATAATTTTTTTTTAAGTTTACTAAACCAGTGTTACGTTGCATTGACAGTTTACTAAGTCGCTTCGAGATATATAGATATATATATATATATATATATATATATATATATATATTAAATAATATTTAAAAAAAAGGATCAGGGAGTGAAATTAATGCTGATGGTTGAATTATCATGCCTGTTATTGAAATCTGATGGAACTCATTACTATGATCATGTTATAAATAACATGTCATTTAGGCGCTGATAAATAAAAACATACAATTGAAAGAGGATTATGCTTTCTCTATATTTAACCACCAGACATCCCAGATCTTCACACATCCTGTATCATTACGATGTCAGTCAAGTAAACCCCAGTAAATAAACACTTCCTGATTCACCATCTCATGCCTCATAAACCTCAACAATAATGCGTTGTTTATTTTATTTCAGGCTGGAACACTTTGATTGTGACTTGTTGATTAATAGCCTTCCAGTCTGACCAGTCTCTCAATCATCAACAAGGAAATCCCTCTAGATCAGCAGTTTCTGATACACTCAAACCAGCCTGTCTGACAGCAGCAACAACACCACAGTCAGAGTCTCTGAGATTGCATCCCCCCTCTGATGTTCGAAATGAACATTAAATAAAGCTCCTGACCTGTTTCTGTATGAGTGACTCGCTGATTCGGGATTACACGAATGAGAAGGTGTACAGCATTTCCTATTCAAGTGGCCAGTGAGCGTTTGACTAACACTAACCCAGAAATGCATCACTATTGCTGTAGGTTATACACTTGAATATTACTTTAAAAATCTCAATCCTAAGAAAAACCGTATGTTCCTCTTAAAATCATTTACTCTTACCTTAAATCACCAGTTGAATGGATCTTTTCCTCTTTTATTTTTTATCTTCCCATCTCTAAGACAACTTCTGTTTTTCATGCAAGTTCTGCTTTTCTGTTCACTTCATTAAACAAAATAAAAATGCACTAACTAGGAAAAACTATTTTAGTTCAAACAGACTCTTGTCAAAATGGCAGCATGTGAACCCGGTGTCTAGATCACTTGCTCTGAGCAACAGACACTGAATAGAAAACAAAAGGACAACAACAACAGATGACAAACATTGTGGGAGCTGTGAAGAAAACTCCCCAAAACAACAGTCAGTGACATCAACAACCTTCACAGGGCAGGGGTGTAGGTATCAGGATCCACCATTTGAAGAAGACTTTGAGAGCAGAACCCATACCAGGCCATACCACAAGAAACAAATCACTCATCAGCATTAAGAATTAGAAAGCCAGATTTTGGAATTCGCAAATACTGAAATACAGAGATGAGCCACAAAAGTACTGGAACCAACATTAACCACTACCAAAGTGATAGAAAGGCCAAAATGTGGAGGAAGAAAGTATCTGTTCATGATCCAAAACATACAAGCTCATCTCTGAAACATGGTGGAAGATCAGAGATCATGGTGGCTTGTATGACTGCTTCTAGAACATTCTCACTAATATTTATTGATGATGGAACTCATGATGGTAGCAGCAGAATCAATTAAGGAGTTTACAGGAACATTCTGTCTGACAATTTCAGTGTTCAGTGTTCACAAGGTCACTTTGGTGGCTGGTTATCAATGTTTAAAAAGTGCAGAAAGGCAGTTTAATCATCATCATCATTATTATCATTGCAGTGTTTTTCAGTCCTGATCATCTAGTCCTTGTTTGCATAGTTTTGTGTTTGCTTTCCATGTTTCATGTCCATGGACGGAGCCGGGCCTGCAGCCAGTTGTACCAGCTGACCTTATAGATCCTGTACAGATCATAGATAATAAAGGACTCTCTCTTCCCCTCCACCATCCTCCTCACACATGGGCTCGTGGGTCAAATCATTGGCAAGTTTTCCAATGGCTTCAGAAGTGAACATTTTTGTTATGACTCTAAAAATGTATTTAATGATTGTTCTCTTTGGTGTTAAAACTTTTTGTTTTCCCCCATGGTAATAGATGGAAAATGTCCCATGTCCCCCCCAAAGTACAAGTAATTGGTCATGATATAGGCTTTTAATGTCATGTCTTTGGTGTTCTGAGGTTAAATCTGAACCTAACTGGTCAATAAAAAGAAAGATATACAGTTGTCTATCGTACTAAGTGATCAAAATGACACTCTTGCTGTGCGTGATAAATTTTGCAGTGTATTGTATTATGGGTATATGCTGTTTTTTGATAATTGGATGCTGTGGGTGTTTATTTAGGCACACAACACAAAAGTTGAGCCAACTTTTATACTCTCTAACTGGCTTGTTTTTATTTCTATATTCCCAGCACCTGTTACTTGCCACAGGTGAGTTTAAATGAACATCACATGCTTGAAATGAAATTATTTACCCACAGTTTTAATAGGGTGCCAATGATTTTGTCCAGTCCATTGTGGGAGTTTTGTGTAAAATTATGTCAAATTTGCCTTTTTTCTTCTGCTTTTTTGTGCTGTTCCAATGCACTTAAAGGTAATAAACATGTGTATACCAAAACATTTGTCATTGCAACACTTTTCTGGGAGAAATGGTGCATTTTCTGGAAATAGCCCAACCACGCCAACGAGTACTGCCCCACCAAAAGGTGCATCCCCGAGAGGCTCTTTTTGTGTTAAACGTTCTGGCTCCGCCCCCCATTAATATATTTTTGGAAAATATGATTTAAAAGGTTATTCTAATGAGAATGATCTATCTACACATGTACTGTGCCTAGTTAATGGCTTCTGTTTGTGTCCAACAGACAGACAAACCGCACCAGTGTCACGGTTCTGCCGGAGTAACAGTGTGAGCGCTTGCGCGCACGCGCGGACTTCTTCCGGGGTGACGTCATGTTTTCGCCCCCCCCCCCTCCTTGCGTCATGCGTGACGTTAGCGGAAGTGCCCGCAGCTGGTAACTTTTGCGGGCTGGATATATAAATGGTAAATGTGCACTTATATAGCTTTTATCCAAAGCGCTTTACACTGTGTCTCATTCACCCATTCACACACACACTCACACACCAATGGTAGCAGAGCTGCCATGCAAGGCGCTAACTTGCCATCAGGAGCAACTTGGGGTTCAGTGACTTGCCCAAGGACTTCGGCATGTGGAGTCACCGGGAATCGAACCGCCAACCCTACGATTAGTGGACAACCCGCTCTACCACCTGCACCACAGCCGCCCATATACCGTATACCGTGAGCCGTGCTTCACACGGTGCGGTTGAATATATGTATGTATGCCATGTATAGTGCGACTTTCGCGAGTAATTGTTTCATGTCCTGTTTATGCCATAGCCTTAGCCAAAGTCTTAGTTTAGCTTAGCTTAGTAGTAGAGAGATCCTTGTTTTTGTTTCTGTTTGCTTTCTTCATTTGTAAATAAACCTCACCGTTTGAACTGCGAGTGCATCCTATATCCTTGTCTGCAGTCACGCCACGTGACAACCAGGAAATGGTGAATCTCCGAGACGTGCAGACGGTTTGTTAACGTTCCTGCTGGGATGTGCTCTGCTCTACAGCTTAACCTTCTGAAGAAAACCCCAAGCTCCGTGTGTGTATTATCTTCACATACAGGCACCACAGCAATGTCTTTTACAGATTTCTGTTCAGTTGGCAATTTCTTTCATTAAAATCAGTTTGCACTACTTTGCATTGATGGTTTTCTGTTGAATCACCATGTTAATGATGGAAAATATACACCTGATGAAACTCATTATGATGAGAACGTGTATATGTGTATATCGTGCTACATTAAAAAAAATGCATATTAAAAGTATGGCTTTGATTTGTTTCTCAAAGCAATGCGATTAAAAAGTGATCAATTCTGCAGCATTTATACTTTGACAGCAGAGCGCCACTACTCCTCTATTTGCTGTGACCAATGAGTGTAAACGTACCATGTGACGTCGCACATGCACACGACCCTGAAGCTTGGCGAGACTACAGAAGAAAACTTTAAAACTGACCCACATGTGAGAAACAACAAATGTGTCCTAAACAAATATTTAATAGTAGTTCATTCTGAATATTAAATTCCCCAATTATTAAAACAAATCGATGACGTGTGAAATGAAGCATGAATATACGTGAGAACCGAAACAAGATGAATTATTTAATCAGCTGTTAATTACGCTGATTTCTGATTAACTTATAGGATTCAATTCTAACACGGTATAAATGTTACACTAAACAGAAGTTAGTATTGCTCAGGATTTATATTACAAATATCAAGTTAACCTCTGAACAACTTCCATATGCAACATGAAAACATGGTAGGTGAAGTTGTTTTTTTCTTCCCTTTTGATGTGGTCTACTTGTGGTAGGGATCACATGCTGTGGAAAAACATTTTCAAGCCATTTTCACTTCCAGAGGTCAGCCATTTCCAGTCAGCTGGCGATTCACAGTAAGCAGCCATTTGTGACACGAAAGAAAAGTTGAGCTGAATTTAATGTCCTGCAAATGAGACGCAACGCCACGATTACCAGTGGAAGTACCAGTCCTTTCTGACCCCTACTTCATCATTAAACATGATCCAGTGCTGGCTCAGAACATCCACTGCTGACTTCTCTCTTTATATCTATGGAACTCTTTTGGGTTTTGAATGTAGTCATACAGTTAGTTTGTTACTCCATGTGACTGCTTCAAGACCACGCAGAAAGACCTTAACACTTCATTAAACTGCAGCACTGAAATGTTTAATGAAGTGTCTAAACATCAATTTAGGTGTAATTAAATAATTTTAGCGAATCAAATGATCATTTGAAGACCTCTCGAAGAGGCGGAACCTCATAACCAACTGCCAATCACTGAAACAGGAATAACCCTAGGATCATCAGGATCGCTTGGAGCCTGCAGTAGTGGTGTAATTTACAAATATTATAAATAAACTTTAAGAATATAGCATTTTTTATTCCCCCCAGAAATGTTGTTAATGAATCTTGCTAGCTAGCCGTCACTTCCTTCTTCAGCTAGCAGCTCAGCTATGTTTAGGCACAAGATAACAGAAACTGCCCATGTTTAATGCTCATACTTACAAGGACAGACTTAAAATTCTAAAAGAGGACAGTTTCTTTAGTTAATTCAGTACATTCAGGTGCTGATTAATAAACACATCAATTGAAAGAGGATGTAATTACTTTTTCCCATGACTATGTCCACATCAGACCGTTTTGCTTTCTCTGTGTTTAACCACCAGACATCCCAGATCTTCACACATCCTGTATCACTACGATGTCAGCCATGTAAATTCCAGTAAATAAACACTTCCTGATTCACCATCTCATGCATCATAAACCTCGACAATACTGAGTTTAGTTTAGTTTATTTCAGGCTGCAACACTTTGTGACTTATTGATTAGTAACCTTCCAGTCTGACCAGTCTTCCCGAACCAGTCTGACCAGTCTCCCCCTACCTCCCAAATCATCTACAAGGACATCCCGGGAGATCAGGCGTTTCTGAAATACTCAAACCAGCCTGTCTGACAGCAGAAACCACACCACAGTCAGAGTCTCTGAGAGATTTTTCCCCATTCTGATGTTCGATATGAACATTAACTAAAGCTCGTGACCCATTTCTGTATGAGTGATGGATAACTTTTATACATGTTTACTGTGCATTTAAAGAACAACAAAAAACACACCATCAAGACTGCTCTAGGTAATACATGTGTGTGTACACATACATACATACATACACACACACTAATATATATACATACATACATACATACACACACACACACATATACACATATACATACATACACACGAGAATCTAAATCCTAAGAAAAACAGTATTTGTCACAAAATGTTAATAATTCTGCTGGAATTCAGCTCCTTTTTTCTATTTTCACCTTCAAAAAACTCTCTTACCTTAAATCACCAGCTGAATGGATTTATTTCCTCTTTTATTTACAGCTGAATCTTTTCATCTAAGTTCTGTCTTTCCATTCTCTTCAGGAAACAAAACTAAACTGCACTAACCAGGAAACACTCTTACTTCAAACAGACTCTCGTCATAATGTCCGCGTGTGGAAGAATGAACCAGGTGTAGATCAGCTGCTCTGTTACCTAGGAAACGTGTTGACAAATCGGCGTGGGCGTGGTCACGCGAGTGGGCGTGACCACACGCAACTTTTTAAATTTTATTTATTGTAGTTATTTTTTTTTTTTCAAAGAAATGTTTCCTGATGGATATTTATCATTTGTATGATGGTAAGTTACACCATAGGTCTGAGTTTAAACGCAGAACACAGTTTTGAATAAACAGTTTTGCAATTGATTAAAGAATAAAAAAAACCATGACAGTGCTGATATTGGAAAATAATCCACACCAGGATTTTTTGCTTTAATAGATACTCTAAAATACTAAACTCCATATAATCTGTTTTGACATGTTAACTAAATTGCAAAAAAAAAAGCTCTATGTGTCTGTCAGTTGCTGCCTTTGATAATTTGTTTGTTAATTTTTCATTTATTTTTTCATTTTCCTGATGTCTACAGTCACGGTGACTTGATCTAACAAACATCTACCAAACTAAAGAGACTAATAAAAAGTTAACAACGTCTTAAATTAGGACATTCGATTACAGAGTATAGAGATTATTATATACCACTGGAGGGCAGTATTTGTTCAGCGTTACTAGTTTTAGCGCCACTGTAAATCAAAACCTGATTGTACACATGAGGTGAGGCCCTCTAGTGGCTGACTGCAGTATATTTTTGAGTAACCTTGGAATGGACGCTGTATGAAAAATATACTGCAGTCAGCAAGAAGTTGCTGGTTTCTTCACATGTACTGCATGTCTGATATGTCTGATTCTGACACTGCTCAGTTTTACACGTCTGATTCTCTGGAAACAATTTGAAAAAGAAAAAATAGTTTGGAGGTTAAACAAACTACTCAGTTTATCCACAACATGGTTTGTCTAGTATGTTTTATATCAGACCCAGTTGAAGGTCTAGATCGAAGGTTCTCACTTTTTACGCAGTCAGGTACGACTTTAGGTGTAAAATAAAATCCATGAACACCCTCAATACAGATTTCATTCATTTTAGGCTTATTAATTAAATGTGTACAATAATATCTAGTCTATTTCTTGGCACTCTACAGATTTGTACTATTCAACTTTCCACATTTTAGATTTAAGGTAATAACCAAACAGGCTAATAAGACAATAATCAATATAATAACTTGTATAATGTGGAGTTGTAATTTAATAATAAAAATAAATTTATAATTTCACATTTTGATCTAAAAGATATACTTTAGTTTTTGAACTATAAAATAATAGAAGAAATGTTTGAGTTCTGGATCATCTCAAAAGTAATGTGTACAAAAACTAATCATTTATTCATTAGTATTAAAATAAAACAAAAGTTGCTTCAATCAAAACCTGTTCAACAATGTTATTAAAGGATATTACTGTAATTTTGATTTAGATAAACTCACCAGCTAAATGATTCCGGATGTAAAGTCTGATTCCACGGCTGATGTCGGGAGGTGAACGAGTTGGAATACAATAATACACTCCTAATTCATTAGTACTGATATTGTGTATAAATAAACTGCTGTTATATTGCAGTAAGAATCTCTTGCTGAAGGTCGTGTTACTGTATTCTGGTGTCAGCTTTCTACTTGAGAAAGAGCGTAATATAAACACTGGAGATTCTGACGGCTTGATCAGGAACCAGTACACATCTCTTAAAGACACCTCACACATTAGAGTCACATTTTGTCCCAAATCTACCGACTTCTCTGTGAAACCTTCTGCAGCTCCACAGCACACAAGTAGATCTAGTCAAGAAATGTAACACAAATCACTGATGTAGAACCCAGTTGTCTGTTCAAGATGAAAAAGAAGTCATAAGGTAAAATATATGCTGAACTTTACTCACAGAACCAAAGTACCATTGTCATGTTGACCCTGGAACCCTGTTAAGAAGCACTCTGAAATCGTTCTGCTTCAGTCAGGAAACACTTCAGTTGTGTTTTAGATGCAGGAGAGCGGAAGTGCTCTGACCACAACTTTTTTCTAAAATCTCCTTCACTATTTATTTGCTGAAAAGCAGCCTCATGTAGACCCATAGCATTACAATACAAATTTCCAAGAAAAATACAAACCATTCACAACTGACCCCTGACCTTTTATAATACATTGCTGTTGAATGCTCAATTCTGATTGGTCTATTAATTTTTTTCTATAAAGTAGTGCAGTGGCAGCCTTTTACGTAAATCCTCATTGAGAGCAATGCAAAATCTGTATGTGTATAAACCTTGTACATAAACACAGCAGTGGTGCCTGTCTGGTTGGAGGGTATGGAAATCCATTAATACAGGTCTACATCCTTGGCAGTCTCCCACAAACTTTCCTCTAGGCCTTAGGTTCTCAAAGTGGTGTCTGGGTTCTCTCAGGACATCTGTGATTTAGATACATACATAACATGCATAATCAAACTATTCAAACAATAGCCTAAGTATTTAAATGTGTACAATAATGTCCTGATGACTTTTTGTAGCCATAGAGCATTTCTCCTAAAATTTCCATTTACAGAACACATTAGATTTAGTGTGCCATTATTCATATTTATTTGTTTTGGAGTTACTGAGATTTCAATTATACCAACTGAATTCAAGTGACCAGTCAAACAGAGTAATCATTAATAAAAAGAAAAAAGATAGATTTGATAACATTAAACAAAAACAATTACAGATTGGGGCTACACGGTGGTCATGCCTCACAGCTCCAGGGTCCCTGGCTGCATCCTGAGCTCGGGTGAGAGTACAGTTCTTCCATGTTTCCTCGTACTGTCTAAACACATGCAGTATGTAAATTGACTATGCTGTATGGTTTTAGGTGTGAAGGCGAACAGGCATGTTGCATGTTGTACATGTATGTTGTGGGGACTGCATAGATTATTGGTACGTCAGATATTAACAATATCTGTGGTTCCTGATGTTACAAGACCAAACAACAAGAACGAATAATCAAGGACTTAAACCAACCAAACCATGGGTTGTTCTATCCCCTAGTGTTAGGTAGGCGATATTGCAGCATACAGGCTTTACTGAACACTTAAACAGAAATACATACAGTATGATGTAACATACATGTTGTTGTGTCAGACAGCAGCACAAATCCATTTTGCTAGTTGAGTTTTTCAGAAACTGCTGATCTCCTGGGATTTTCACACACTCTAACATTGAGTGTGTGACAGTTCTGAGCGTGGATACACCTTGTTAATAAGAGGAGGTCAGAGAAAAATGGCCAGACTGGTTTAAGCTGCCAGGAAGGATATAGTAAGTAAGTAAGTAAAGTTTATTTATAAAGCACATTTAAACACAGTGAAGCTGATCAGAGTGCTGAACAGAGTAAGAAAAAGTAAAACAGAAAACAGAATAAAACCAAATAGAGTTGGACAATAGACAACAGTAAAAATTTGATTTAAAATGCCTGGGAGAAGAGATATGCTTTCAGACTCTTTTTAAAAATGGTAATTGAGGGTACAAAGCGGATGTCCAGTGGCAATTGGTTCCATAAATGAGGGGCAGCAACTGAAAAAGCTCCATCCCCCTTTATTCTTAAACGGGATCGAGGGACATACAAAAGAAACATACAAAAGATCTTAAAAATCTGTTAGATGAATGTGGTGTAAGAAGATATTTGAGATAAGAAGGAGCTTGATCTTTAAGAGTTTTAAAGGAAAACAACAGAATCTTTAATTGGACAGTGGAGCGATGCTAAAATTAGGGTGACGTGATCATATTTCTTTGCCCTGGTCAACAGCCTTGCAGCTGCATTCTGAACCATCTGGAGACAAGCAAGAGATGACTGAGGAAGACCCAAGTACAATGAATTACAATAAAAAAGAAGTTGGCCCAGAATATAGCCTTGAGGTACACCACTAATAATTGGCGCGGAAGATGAGAAGTTATCCAACGCTACCGAACAGGACCGGTCTTTAAGATATGAGCTGAAATATTGTAAGGCGGTACCCTTGACACCAGAGGAACGTGACTCAACTATTGAAGTGATAGGAATTATATTTTTTCTCGGGTGACAGCACTATGCTTTTGTCGATTAATTAGTAGTTTTTCCCTTAAGAATAGCTTTAACTATAGCACTGTTGCCAATGCTATACTACTCAAATATGTTTAAAAATTATAATTGATATACAAAGTTAAGAAATAAAAAAGCAAGCAAAATCCATTAAACTAATAAAATAGGTCACAGGTTCCCAGCCCAGGTCCTGGAGAACCCCTTTTAATTGCTCAAACACAGTAACTTCAACTCAGAAAGGACTTTTAATTAACTAAGAAATTGACTCTGCTGGTTGGAAGCAGGGTAAACACTAAAATGTACAGGTCGGGGGGCTCTTCACGACCAGAGTGGGGAACCTGTGAAATACACAGTTGAGTGACATGTTGAGTGGCATGCGCACATGTAAATTCCCCCCTTGTTTTCTGAGGCTTTGTTACTAAGAGACAGCAACTTTGTGAATATTGTTGTCCTGTTAATGTATATTTCATTTCTTTGATAAGAACCTGTTTTGTTCGTGTTATACGCAATGAAACTGAGGTATGTATCGGATAAAAGCAGTACCAGAGTTAAGATACAGCAACTTTGTAAAGATTGTTGTTCTGTTAATTTAATTTTTATTTCTTTGTTGAGAAATCCATTGGAAACCAGTACCATTGCTATTTTGCACAATAATCTTGTTTCAAAGGGAGAGAAAGTTTAATGTTTAACTTTTGCCTCTACCCATCATGAAACATTCCTTGCGTGACAGCTTGGAGGCAAATTTTATACTTGCACTCAGAGAGTGGAAGTAATAACCTACAAATGTGCCTTAACCCAACTGATTCTACTAAGCACTGGTAGGAAAAGTTTCATAAAATCAGTTATATATGTTTGAGAATGTCTTACCCTACATTCACACTAGCAAATGATATCAAAAATCAAAGTGCACGACAAACGGAGTTATTGACTCCCAAAGAAGGAACCGATTCTGAACAGTTGAAACGAGTGGTTAGTGATTCCAGATTTACTTCCTGTACTAACCTATGTATGTTTGTAACAAAAAACCCTGCCTCTGATCTTCATAGTCTGCTGGCTGACACAGAGCTGAAACTCTACAGCAATAGGCTTCCTTTTTGAAACACGCTGACTGCGGAAGACCAATCACAACAGACTGGGACGTCTGACCAATCAGAGCAGAGTATGCTCTCTGAAGGGAGGAGTTTAGAATGAAACCATTTAACTAGTAGTTTGTTACGGGCAGGTAATGATGCAGTTTAAATTATGAGGACTTTAAAGTGTTTTTAGACTTCGGAGTCATGTAAATTTATTGTATGAGATCTTTAAAACAAAATTAGGCACGTTTCAAAACCATAATAACTGCGTTTTAAATATATTAAAGATGCATGATACCTTTCCTTCTCCCCAGCCCAGGTCCTGGAGAACCCCCTTTTCCTGCTTCAACACACTACCTCAGAAAGGGCTTGTAATTAACTAAGAAGTTGAATCTGGTGGTTGGAACCAGGGTAAACACTAAAATGTGCAGGGCGGAGGGTTCTTCATGACCAGAGTGGGGAACCTGTGAAATACACAGTTGAGTGACGTGATGAAGCGCATGTGCCTCATCACAAGTTCCCCCTTGTTTTCGGAAGCTTTCTTACTAACAGACAGCAAATGTGTGTGAATATTGTTGTTCTGTTAATTTTATTTTATTTCTTTGATAACCCGTTTTGCTCGTGTTATACGCAATGAACGTGAAGTATGTATCGGATAAAAGCAGTACCAGAGTTAGATATTTTCCAAATTAAGAGCTTTATTCAGTTTAAGCTAACCTAAGCTAACTCACCACTGCCTGAAAAACAGGGTGGAACCGAGCTAGCTAATTTCCTGACCTAGCTAATTTCCTGACCTAGCTATACTAGCTAAAATATATTATATAGCTGTTCTATTACTCAAATTAACAAACTATATTCCCCCTGCCCCTACACTCGTCGTATTAGTTTATCTTCTGGTTTAAACAGCTTTAGTTTTTACGGAAGCTCTAAAATGCTTGGCCTCTTATGGCTTCCGTACGTTCTAGAAGAGTTTAATGCAATTTATTTAAACTGCACAATGATAACCAAGTAGCTAGCTTACATTTAGTTCACCATTATCTGTGCTTCTATTAATCACAAGCTTAGCTTTCTAGTCTTAGAGGAGTGACATTTTATATTTAACCAGCACCATAGCCGTGTGTTTTCCAAAACCTGCAGAGAGAATATCTGCCCGTGTAGAACATTTCCCTACAGACCCGGGGTGTTTTAAGGGCATCAAGAAGGGCAACAAGCACGTCCTTATTATTTACTTACTACATTTCTGATTGTTCCTTCTATTTTCCCAAACTCACAAATTAAACTAATTTCTAACTCCATTATACAGTGATCATACTGTGAATTTATTCTGCTGTTCCACCTCTTTCTGTTTTTGTTTAATTACAGCTGGATTTTCTTCACTTTCCTGCTTCTGATACACACAGGTGAGTTTCACACCGCCGTAAGCAGTTGTGTGTACTGTACGGAAAAGTGAAATTCAGTAATTACTGAAGAAATGTGTGTGTTTAATGTGCAGTCTATACATGAAGTTTCAGTTTTATGTTTGAGAATATCTAACCCTACATTCACACTAGCGAGTGATGTATGATTATTAATTCTCCAATTATGGGCACGACACAAACCCATGCTCTCCCCCTCACAACTCTGACCTGTAATCAAAACTTATAACTGTAACTTCATGTTCTTTTGTTATTTACATATGCCCTCGCGTTACAGAGACAAATAAAACATTTTTTCCTTTATTGCATCATTCTGAGTAGACTGTGTGTGAAAATTCCAGATCTGCAGTTCTAGAAATATTCAAACCAGCTACTCTAGCACCAACAATCACTGCCACAGTCAAAATCATACAGATCACGATCACATTCCCTCCTCCCTCCCTCAGATTGTTGATCTGAACATTACCTGAAGTTGCTGGCCCGTATCTGCATGATTTTATGCACTGCACTGCTGTCACATGATTGGCTAATTAGATAACTGCATGGATGTTTAGGTGTACAGGTGTTCCTAATAAAGTGCTCGGCGTGTATTCTTGATGTATCCTGGAGCGAACATTGATTTTCTTTGTGTGTGGTTTGTTTTACTTTCAGTGTCGTTGCAGAGTGTCCTTGTTGGAGAATCAGTGATCTTACCATGTACACTGGAACAGAATCTCCAAGAAGTGTATTGGAAAGACAAAGACAATAGGGTGGTGTGTGACATCCTTGATGGTAAAGCAGATTTCAATGAGCAGGATCCAGCCTATAAAGACAGAGTTACAATTTTTCCATCAGAAATTAAGAATGGGAATTTCTCCATCATGCTGAGGAACGTGAAGGAATCTGAAGCAGGACCTTACACCTGCAGTGCCCCTAACAAGAAGATTGTAAAACTAGTACTTACCGTTAACGGTGTGTGTGACTGTTTTTTTCTTAAGCAAGAAGTTTCTAGAACATGGTGTTTTGTTTAGCACGATTCATTCATTATTCTCAAAATGATCTGATTGAATCCCTTAGATGAATCCATTTGCCTTAAATCACTGCTAATAGACCCACAAACTATATTTATAATTATTTTAATATTTTCAGGGTCCTCAAGAATTATGGGCACTCTATTCTATGTTTTTGGTTATCAGGGCCTAAATAACAATTGTGTGGTCCTCACCAACTTCTATACACAAACAAATAACCTCAAGTGATGACAAAACAGATTTTGCGTAAATTTTTCCCAAAAAGTAAACAAACATTCAGAAACCAGGTGGGGAAAAAATAACTACACCCAATAATTCAACAATAACTTGAAGTAAATGCTCATCAGAAATTGTTCCACTTCTGTTTACACTGTTTCAGTTCATTGATGTTTGAGGTCACTTATTTCTATGTACAGCTCTTTAAAGATCCCACCATAGCATCTCAATGGGGTTGAGGTCTAGACTTTGAGTTGGCTGTTCCAGCATCTTGATTTGTTTTCTTCTTTAGCCACTTGACTTAAGCTGCTGGACAGATGGCCTCACATTTTTCTCAAGAATATTCTGGTATTAAGTGAAGTTCATTGTAGTCTCAACAAGTTTCTCCAGGTCGTGTGACTGCACAACAAGCCCAAACCCCCCCCCCTCCACCATCATGCTTCACAGTTGGTATGTTTGTTGTGACATGCTCTGTTTGGTTTTCGCTAAACACTACTCTGTGCATGATGACCAAACATTTCCACCTTGGTCTCATCAGTCCAAAGGATATTGTTCCAGGTCTATTGTGGTTTGTTTGGATATCAGTTTTGCAAACCTAAGTCATGCTGCCATATTCTTTATGGTGATAAGGGACTCTTTTCACTCCGTGAAAGCTGTACTTGTTCAGTCTTTTTCTAAAGGTGCTGTCATGAACATAAACATTTAATCTGCTTACAGAAGCCTGTGTCACCTGATGTAGCTCTTGGGTTTTCTTTACATCTCTGAGCATTAGACTGAATTTTCTGAGATTCCCAATCTTGAGAATATTGGCAACTATCTTGAATGCTCTCCATTTGTAAACACTCCTTCAGTGTAGAATGGTCAATTTGAAAAAAAAAACTTTAAGAAGAAATTTTTGTAAAAGCCATGTTTCAGAATGATCAGTATCCTCATAATTAATATATATCTACTCCTGCTACGGAGAGAATAACAGCACTGAGTCACTTCCTGTCTAACAATGTTGATGCTTGTAGAGGATCCTGGTCCACTCCTCCATTTTACACTCCTTTATATTCTCTGGTCTGTGCATGTGGAAGCTTCTTGTGAATTCAGACCACAAGTTTTCTGTAGGTTACCAATCCAGAGGCTGAGAAGGTCTCCACAAAGCATTACTGTTTCTTTAATCATTGGGCAGTAGGTTTGTCTCATCATTTCGCTGAAAACTCTATAGCAGTCTGAACATCCTATCAGAGGCAACCAGGAGATATTTTGGCTGAAATGTTCTGAAGAATTCTTTTATGCCATCAGTCTCCACCAGAGTCTCTGCACCAGCAGCAATGTAGCCCCATAGCAGTAGTTTTCCAACTGTTTCAGACGTCCTCATTTGTTACGGCCCTAATTGTACTTAACCGTATTTTTCCACATGCTATTGGAAGACAAAGGGCTTTTTCAAGTACAATTATATTTTTCGACAAATGATTTAAAAAGTTATTTTAATGAGAATGATCTATCTACAAATGTACTGTGTAAAGTTAATGGCTTCTGTTTGTGTGCAACAGTGAGCCAAACCACACCAGGAAACGGTGAATCTCCGAGACGAGCAGACGGTCTGTTAACGTTCCTGCTGGGATGTGCTCTGCTCTACACCTTAACCTTCTGAAGAAAACCCCAAGCTCCGTGTGTGTATTATCTTCACATACAGGCACCACAGCAATGTCTTTTACGGATTTCTGCTCGGTTTATAATGTGTGTATTTGTTTTGCGGTGTAGTACCCAGTGTTTCCAAAAAGCAGAATGTTAGCAGCTGTGCAGGTCATTGTGTTGTGTGTTACAGCTTTAGAAACACTTTACTCAGCACATTACAGTATTTACTCACTCACTCTCCTCCTCATCCTATCCATTTTCATGGGTCACACTTTTTGACATAGGGCCAAAAACAGTGTGCTTCATTGACGTGTTGCACTTTTATACATATATATATATATATATATATATATAACATACACACAGTATCTCATAAAAGTGAGTACACCCCTCACATTTTTGTAAATATTTATATATATTTTTATATATTTGATTATATCTTTTCATGTGACAACACTGAAGAGATGACACTTTGCTACAATGTAAAGTGGTGGTGTAAATGTAAAGGTGGAGGAGCACAAGGTCTCTAACATCCACCAGCTCAGTGATGTCGTCATGGAGGACTGGAAGAGGACTCCACTGGCAACCTGTGAAGCTCTGGTGAACTCCATGCCCAAGAGGGCAGGGCAGGGCTGTAAAATAATGCTGGCCACACAAAATATTGACACTTTGGGCCTTTTCACTTAGGGGTGTACTCACTTTTGTTGCCAGCGATTTAGACATTAATGGCTGTGTGTTGAGTTATTTTGAGGGGACAGCAAATTTACACTGTTACACAAGCTGTACACTCATTACTTTACATTGTAGCAAAGTGTCATTTCTTCAGTATTGTCACATGAAAAGATATAATCAAATATTTACACAAATGTGAGGGGTGTACTCACTTTTGTGAGATACTGTGTGTGTGTTTATGTACAGTGAGGGGGGAAAACAGTATTTGATCCCTTGCTGATTTTGTACGATTGCCCATTGACAAAGAAATGATCAGTCTATAATGTTAATGGTAGGTTTATTTGAACAGTGAGAGACAGAATAACAAGAAAATCCAGAAACACGCATGTCAAAAATGTTATAAATTGATTTTCATTTTAATGAGGGAAATTAAGTATTTAACCCCCTCTCAAAGATTTCTGGCTCTCAGGTGTCTTTTATACAGGTAATGAGCTGAGATTAGGAGCACACTCTTAAAGGGAGTGCTCCTAATCTCAGCTTGTTACCTGTATAAAAGACACCTGTCCACAGAAGCAATCAATCAGATTCCAAACTCTCCACCATGGCCAAGACCAAAGAGCTCTCCGAGGATGTCAGGGACAAGATTGTAGACCTACACAAGTTTGGAATGGGCTACAAGACCATTGCAAAGCAGCTTGGTGAGAAGGTGACAACAGTGCGACTATTCGCAAATGGAAGAAACACAAAAGAACTGGCAATCTCCCTTGGCCTGGGGCTCCATGCAAGATCTCACCTCGTGGAGTTGCAATGATCATGAGAACAGTGAGGAATCAGCCCAGAACTACACGGGAGGATCTTGTCAATGATCTCAAGTCAGCTGGGACCATAGTCACCAAGAAAAATCCTGCAGCACCCGCAAGGTCCCCCTGCTCAAGAAAGCACATATACATGCCCGTCTGAAGTTTGCCAATGAACATCTGAATGATTCAGAGGACAACTGGGTGAAAGTGTTGTGGTCAGATGAGACCAAAATTGAGCTTGTTGCCATCAACTCAACTCGCCGTGTTTGGGGGAGAAGGAATGCTGCCTATGACCCCAAGAACACCATCCCCACCGTCAAACATGGAGTATTTGATCCCCGGCTGATTTTGTTATTTTGCCCACTGACAAAGAAATTATCAGTCTATAATTAATCTTGGGTGAGAACCTCCTTCCCTCAGCCAGGGCATTGAAAATGGGTCGTGGATGGGTATTCTTGCATGACAATGACCCAAAACACACGGCCAAGGCAACAAAGGAGTGGCTCAAGAAGAAGCACATTAAGGTCTTGGAGTGGCCTAGCCAGTCTCCAGACCTTAATCCCATAGAAAATCTGTGGAGGGAGCTGAAGGAAACCTTAAAGACTTCGAGAAGATCTGCAAAGAGGAGTGTCCCACCTGAGATGTGTGCAAACCTGGTGGCCAACTACAGGAAACATCTGACCTCTGTGATTGCCAACAAGGGCTTTGCCACCAAGTACTAAGTCATGTTTTGCAGAGGGGTCAAATAGTTATTTCCCTCATTATAATGCAAATCAATTTATAAAATTTTTGACATGCGTTTTTCTGGATTTTCTTCTTGTTATTCTGTCTCTCACTGTTCAAATAAATCTACCATTAAAATTATAGACTGATCATTTCTTTGTCGGGGGCAAATGTACAAAATCAGCAGGGGATCAAATACTTTTTTCCCCTCACTGTGTGTGTGTGTGTGTGTGTGTGTGTGTGTGTGTGTGTGTGTAAAATAAATTTTCTCACTTTAACCATCACATACAAAAATACAGTAAGGTCCATAAATATTTGGACAGATTTTTTGTTTAATTTTTCCCTTTTTTAAGCTGTCTACTACAGCATACTGGAGTTGAAATTAAATAATGAATGAGCTCAAGACTTCCAGTTTTAATTTGAGGGTATTTACATCCAAATCAGGTGAACAGTGTAGCACTTTTTCTTTGTGCCCCACCATTTAAAGGGACCAAAAGTAATTGGACAAACTAACACTCACAGGTTGTCATTTTTAATACGTGGTTGCAAATCCTTTGTAGCCAGCTTGAAATCTGGAACATGTAGACATCACCAAAAACTGGGTTTCTTCCCTGGTGATGATCTCCCAGGCCTTTCCTTCAGCTGTCTTCACTTCCTGTTTGTTCTTGAGGTGTTTTGCCCTCAATAAGGGAAATGCATCTCAGTTGGTTTCAGATCAGGTGATTGACTTGGCCTTTATAGAAAATTGCACTTTTTTGCATTAAGAAAAAGTCTCACGCTGTTGTTTAAGTATGGTTCGGTTTCGGATCACTGTCCATCTGCACTGTGAAACCTTTTGAAGCCTTAAGATTCAGAAGTCTGAATTTGAGAAGAAAATGTAGCCCTGTGCACTTCACAATTCACCCTGCTGCTTTTATCAGCAGTCACATAAATAAATACAAGAGAAACAGTTCCACTGGCTGCCATACACGCTGACACCATAAGATCAGGTGGTACGTTTCATATCACAAACAGTTCCTTCCCTTCTCCATAACCTTCTCTTCTCATCATTCTGCTTTTTCTCCTGGGCTTTCTGCTTGTGAGGCTTACCAGTGACGTACATCTTGTAGTAACCGCTCTGTATTTACTCTGGTGAAGGCTTATCTAGATTGATTTTGACACAGATACACCTACCTCCTGGAGGATGTTCTTTTGGCTGGCTTTTGTGAAGTGTTTTTTTTTCAATAGGGAAAATATATTGTCATCCACCACAGTTGTTTTACGTGGTCTTCTGAGCCTTTTGGTGTTCTGAAGCTCACCAGTGCATCCTTCCTTGTTTTATGAATAAAACACACCGGGGCGGCTGTGGCACAGGTGGTAGAGCGGGTTGTCCACTAATCGTAGGGTTGGCGGTTCGATTCCCGGCCCGGATGACTCCACATGCCGAAGTGTCCTTGGGCTCCCAATGGCAAGTTACCGCCTTGCATGGCAGCTCTGCTAACATTGGTGTGTGTGTGAGTGAGAATGAGACACAGCGCTTTGTAAAGCGCTTTGGATAAAAGCACTATATAAGTGCACCATTTACAACTAGCCATTAAACAGCTGAGCAGCTAATTGTCCAATTACTAATTTCCAATTACACATTACACAGGTGTTTTACCTGATTCAGATGTAAATACCCTCAGATTATGATCAAATATCTCATAAATTTAATTAAAGATTTAATTTCAACACCACGATACTATAGTAAAGTGCTGGAATAACAATATAATAATAAAGCCATCAATATTCAAATATTTTTGAACTTTTAAAAACAAGAAAGGAACTGCTAGCTACGAGACAAGAAGATAATTCGACCAAAATTTAGAGCAACAAATTGGGACAGGAAGCAACTATTGAACCGACTCTATAATGACTATTGAAGCATCCTTGTGTACAATGTTGTATTAATTAAAATTCTCAGCAGCATTTATACGGATGAGTTTTCATGATGAAGTATGAGACATTTTATTACTGTGGTATTGTACATTTCATTTAAAAAGGTATTAAGTTTGCTTTTTGGCCATTCCTCTACACACACTAATCCATAGAGACAGGAAATTTCTGCTAATTTATTAAAAATCAAAACTGGAATCTCTCATGTAGATAAGTATTCACACCCTTTATGCAGCAATGACAGCTTCTAGTGTTCTTGGGGGAAAAGTCATAGCATGCACACATTTACCTAGAAATGCAGGTTTACATTGGAAATATTATGTTCTAATAAAACTGTGTAATGTAGTCCCTTTTTTATTTTCTGTATTTTACAAATGGATATAAGAGGAGTATCTGAACAGTAAAGTGTCCCTGTGAATGTACCGTAAATGTTCCTTAAGTCACGCAATAAACATTTCACTGAATATTTTTTTTTAATTTTTTTTAAAGTTTATTAAACCAGTGTTACGTTGCAATGATAGTATTTGATTATTTCATATATATATACACACACACATATTATATAAATACATTATATATATATATATATATATATACACACACACACACACACACACACACATACAGTGCCTTGCGAAAGTATTCGGCCCCCCTTGAACTTTTCAACCTTTTGCCACATTTCAGGCTTCAAACAAAGATATAAAATTATTTTTTGTGAAGAATCACCAACAAGTGGGACACAATTGTGAAGTGGAATGAAATCTATTGGATATTTTAAACTTTTTTAGCAAATAAAAAACTGAAAAGTGGTGCGTGCAAAATTATTCGGCCCCTTTACTTTCAGTGCAGCAAACTCACTCCAGAAGTTCAGCGAGGATCCAATGTTGTCCTAAATGACTGATGGTGATAAATAGAATCCACCTGTGTGTAATCAAGTCTCTGTATAAATGCACCTGCTCTGTGATATTTTCAGGGTTCTGTTGAAAGCGCAGAGAGCATCATGAAGACCAAGGAACACACCAGGCAGGTCCCTAATACTGTTGTGGAGAAGTTTAAAGCCGGATTTGGATACAAAAAGATTTCCCAAGCTTTAAACATACCAAGGAGCACTGTGCAAGCGATCATTTTGAAATGGAAGGAGTATCAGACCACTGCAAATCTACCAAGACCTGGCCGTCCCTCTAAACTTTCAGCTCAGACAAGGAGAAGACTGATCAGAGATGCAGCCAAGAGGCCCATGATCACTCTGGATGAACTGCAGAGAACTACAGCTGAGGTGGGAGAGTCTGTCCATAGGACAACAATCAGTCGTACACTACACAAATCTGGCCTTTATGGAAGAGTGGCAAGAAGAAAGTTTGGTGTGTCTCCCAGGTGGCTTGTGGCGAGACTTTTTATGGATATCTTTGAGAAATGGCTTTCTTCTTGCCAATTTTATATCTTTATGTTTGAAGCCTGAAATGTGGCAAAAGGTTGAAAAGTTCAAGGGGGCTGAATACTTTCGCAAGGCACTGTACATATACACACACACACATATATATATATATATATATATATACACATATATTTATACATACACATATATACATATATACACATACATATATATATATATATATATATATATATATATATATACACACACACACATATATATGCACATTATATATATATATATATATATATATATATATATATATATATATATATATATATATATATATATATATATATATATATACACATATATATATATATATAATATTATATTAAATATATAAATAAGGATCAGGGAGTGAAATTAATTCTGATGGTTGAACTATAATGCCTGTTATTGAAACCTGATGGAACTCATTACTATGATCATGTTATAAAGAACACGTCATTTAGGCACTGATAAATGAAAACATACAATTGAAAGAGGATTATGCTTTCTCTATATATAACCACCAGACATCCCAGATCTTCACACATCCTGTATCATTACGATGTCAGCCATGTACATCCCAGTAAATAAACACTTCCTGATTCACCATCTCATGCATCATAAACCTCGACAATACTGCGTTTAGTTTAGTTTATTTCAGGCTGCAACACTTTGATTGTGACTTGTTGATTAGTAGCCTTCCAGTCTGACCACTCTCCCCAAACCAGTCTGACCAGTTTCTCAATCATCAGCCAGGAAATCAACAGTTTCTGATACACTCAAACCAGCCTGCAACCACACCACAGTCAGAGTCTCTGACTTTGCATTTACCCCCCCGATGTTTGATGTAACTAAAGCTCTTGACCTGTTTCTGTATGAGTGACTCACTGATCGAGAATTACACGAATGAGCAGGTGTACATTAAAGTGGCCAGTGAGTGTAACCCAGACATGCATCACTATTGCTGTAGGTTATACACTTGAATATATCTTTTAAAATCTCAATCCTAAGAGAAACCGTATCTGTTCCTCTTAAAAACATTTACTCTCTTACCTTAAATCACCAGCTGAATGGATCTTTTCCTCTTTTATTTTTTATCTTCCCATCTCTAAGACAACTTCTGTTTTTCATGCAAGTTCTGCTTTTCTGTTCACTTCATTAAACAAAATTAAAATGCACTAACTAGGAAAGACTATTTTAGTTCAAACAGACTCTCTCCAATATGGCAGCATGTGAACCCGGTTTCTAGATCACTTGCTCTGAGCAACAGACACTGAATAGAAAACAAAAGGACAACAACAACAACAACAACAACAGATGACAAACATTGTGGGAGCTGTGAAGAAAACTCCCCAAAACAACAGTCAGTGACAACATCAACAACCTCCACAGAGCAGGGGTGTAGGTATCAGGATCCACCATTTGAAGAAGATTTTGAGAGCAGAACCCATACCAGGCCATGCCACAAGAAACAAATCACTCATCAGAATTAAGAATTAGAAAGCCAGATTTTTTCAAAAGTTTTGCTTCCTGAAAAGTTTTGGTGATTATGATAGCCCTCTTCAAAGTGAACACAAATATAGTTTCAGATAGACTGTATCACGTAAGAATTTTGAGAAACATGAAATTAAGTTTCATCGACTACAACGTGTTTAATCGCATAAAGTTTCTGACACGCTGCATAAGTTTAATGGGGCTAAAAGTGTTTTGCTCCTGATTTTCGTTTGTACTCATTGTCCGGTCCATCTCGTTGCAGTGTCCAACAATAGTCAGCCAGCATTGATGGATTCCAGTTGCCCTGATACCGTTTTTCCATTGTGGCAATGTCCTGGTGAAACCTTTCACCATGTTCGTCACTGACTTCTCCAAGATTTGTGGGGAAGAAGTCCAAGTGTGAATCTTCAGTGATATGTTGCACTTCATGGTTTTGTATGCTTTAAGAAATTGGTCAATCACCTTAATGTAGTTTGGCGCTCTGTGGTTGCCAAGAAAATTCTCAACGACATCTTTGAATGCTTTCCAGGCAATTTTCTCTGGTCCCAGTAACAGATCTTCGAACCGCTTTTCATTGATGTGTAAAAAGCTTTGTTAAATCATCTTGGTGGCTTCGAAAAGACAGAATTTTTTGTATCTTTTGACAGCAAACACCATCCTTGCAGTCTTGAACCCAGTAGTTCTGCTTTTGCTTTTGACAAACCTAAGTCCCTCACCAGGTCGTTTAATTCGGACTGTGTTATTAGATGAGGTTCACCAGACATGTGTGGTTCAAAATCCGGATCAATATCACTGTCCGTGCTCAGGTGGTGCATTGCAGCATCTTCATCTGTTTCGTCTGAGGTCCATTTCTCTGGTGGCTCTGGTATCGGAAGACTGTCGTCATGTGGCACTGGTCTTATGGCGGAAGGCAGAATTGGGTATTCAATTGATTTCTTATTTTTAGCAGAAAGACCAGAAACATTAGTCAGGCAAAAGTAACAGTCCATCACGTGATCCTTCTGCTCTCGCCATATCATCGGGATAGCAAACGGCATTGCCTTCCGAGTACCACTGAGCCAAGCTCTAAGATCGACAGCACATCTTTGCACAACAAATGTTGAGGAGCCCAGGCCTTGTGTTGATCACCAATCTTACAACCAAAGTACAGTTCATATGCTTTCTTAACAAGTCCAGTCATTGTGCATCTTTGAGGTTTAAGCGTGTACTCGGCACAAATGTAGCAGAAGGTATCACAGCTGTTGCGACATTGGCGAGACATTTCTGCTGTCACCAATTGTCGAAGTCTATAATTGGCTTACTTCTAACGTAACTTACATTAGACAATGCTATGATTTGAAACAGTCGCAATAAAATACATACAAACTGATATCAACGTAATATGTAGGCGATCATCTGCGTGCGCACTGCTTTTTAGCTTTTCCAGGCAGCATCTATCCAGCCTAGGCATGTCCGGGCATGCCCAAGCTGTATCAGTTCCACAAAAGTTACGCAACCTGCCCAGAGTACATGCCTGGACATGCCTGAGCTACAAAAGGCATCTGTATAGTGTCTTTTCACACATGGGCTCATGGGTCAAATCATTCACACATTTTCCAATGGCTTCAGAAGTGAACATTTTTGTTATGACTCTAAAAATGTATTCAATGATTGGTCTCTTTGGTGTTAAAAGTTTTTTTGTTTTCCCCCCATGGTAATAGATGGAAAATGTCCCATGCCCCCCCCAAAGTACAAGTAATTGGTCATGATATAGGCTTTTAATGTCATGTCTGTGGTGGTCTGAGGTTAAATCTGAACCTAACTGGTCAATAAAAAGAAAGATATACAGTTGTCTATCGTACTAAGTGATCAAAATGACACCCTTGCTGTGCGTGATAAATTTTGCAGTGTATTGTATTATGGGTACATGCTGTTTTTTGATAATTGGATGCTGTGGGTGTTTATTTAGGAATTGTGGACATTAACCCAGACACGGGATCAAAGGTTGCTGCTGGAAAGCTAGAGAAGGAAACTCGTGAAATTAACCCACATTATGCATTCTGCTTCGAAAGCTGAAGGACTTAAAAAAACATGTACTCCAGTGTAATGGGAATAAGAAGGTAGGCACACCGCTCTGACCAATATTTTATATTCATGTAAAGTTTTGGACTTTGAATGTATTGGCAATTTAAACAGTGTACACAAAGTTCTGACCATTTCATTTGTGTTGGTTTGTGTCAAGTTTAAGTTTATAACTGAAGTTCAGTCACACTCTAGGGATGAGTCCCTTTAATTCCCTGTACAGCCGAAAATTTATTGCTGCTACTCTCGATTGTTTGTAGTAGAAGGAAGTCCTTTCCTTATTTGTCTTTTTATCCTATTTGCAAAACTTAAGCAGAGTTTCATTTATTGTGAAATCTCCACCCTCATTCATTTGATTGATTGATTTATTTATATATTTATTTATTTATTTATTTAACTAGTGAGCATGTTTTGGAAACTGGTGCTTATTAGTGTTAAGTGTAAAGTTTTACTGTTCACAAGTACATTAAATTGACACAATGAGAGACTAATGCAGTATGTGACTACTGAATTTACAGTAAAGGTAGGTTTATACAAATGTACTACATCACACTACTGAAAAATCTCATATGTTGGGGTAGGATCCTTTCCCTCTCAGGTCCTGAACAAAGTGAGATGGGGGAGTATGTTTGGGAGTCGTTGTCGCTGCGGATTATTCAACCATCCAACTTGCCAACAGGGGCATGGGTTTTATAAACAGGGTCCTGGTAATGACTAGAACCCCCCCACCACCCCACTCACAGTGAACAGAAATATGAAGTGGTTAGTAGGAAGCTTCTAATGGTCAAGTGGAGGAAATGAAATACTTCACTGGTAGTGTAAGTGCCGTGCTTCAGGTGTGTGTAGCTGGATGCACCTGACTCTTGTTTGCATAGTGGTGTGTTTGTTTTTGCATGGTTTCGGTCTACAGAGAGGGCCGGGCCTGCAGCCAGTTTCACCAGTTCAACTCGCAGTTGTAGATAATGAAACACTATTACACTATGATGAGACGATGTTCCCATAATAGGCAGATAAAAAAAAATCTCATAAAAATCAGATGCTGATCAGGATTGATTTTTTTCCCTGTCTCACTATACTCCCGTAGATTTAAATTTAATAAGTTTGAACTCAAAAAATTACAATAGTAACAATAAACTAATAAAATTTTAAAAACATTTCTGGCAGCAGGCAGAGGGACGTCACATTTTTGTAAATCATTGTTCTGTTCATTTCTATTTTATTTACTTTACTGTTTACGGTCAATATCGGGCCACTATGTGAACTGCGCGTGTGATAGATGACTAAAATTTAAGTGTTTATCTCCATCACGCAGCCTTAGTTGGCCTTTCTGTAAGAAACGTGCAATGTGAAACAGATTTGTAGTAATTATTCAGAGATGGGCATGGCCAAACTTCCTTAGGTAATGACCGACAGGTGTTGCATAAATCAGGTGTGAGTTTGGAACAGGAATAAAAACGCATGTTCAATCAGCACCATCCCGTGTGTTTTCCAAAACCTGCAGAGTGATTATCTGTCCGTGTAGAACATATCCCTACAGGCCTGGTGTACTTTAAGGGCAACAAACACCATCCATCTTCAACCGCTTATCCGTAATCGTGTCACGGGGGTAGCGGCTCCAGCAAGAGACCCCAAACTTCCCTTTCCTGAGCCACATTAACCAGCTCTGACTGGGGGATCCCGAGGCGTTCCCAGGCCAGTGTGGAAATATAATCTCTCCACCTAGTCCTGGGTCTTCCCCGAGGTCTTCTCCCAGCTGGACGTGCCTGGAACACCTCCCTAGGGAGGCGCCCAGGAGGCATCCTTACCAGGTGCCCAAACCACCTCAACTGGCTCCTTTCAACGCAAAGGAGCAGCGGCTCTATTCTGAGTTCTTCTCGGATAGCCGAGCTTCTCACCCTATCTCTAAGGGAGAGGCCAGCCACCCTCCTGAGAAAACCCATTTCGGCTGCTTGTACCCACGATCTAGTTCTTTCGGTCACTACCCAACCTTCATGACCATAGGTAAGTGTAGGAACGAAAATTGCCCGGTAGATCAAGAGTTTTGCCTTCCGACTCAACTCTCTTTTCGTCACAACGGTACGGTGAAGCGATTGCAACACCGCTTCCGCTGCTCCGATTCTCTGGCCAATCTCCCGCTCCAATGTCACCTCACTCGTGAACAAGACCCTGAGGTACTTGAACTCCTTCACTTGGATTATGTTCTGATATAGTTTTTTTTTTTTTTTTTTTTTTGAAAGATTTAAAATAAAAAAAAATTTTAAAAAAAAGTAAAAAAAAAAAAAAATAAAACCCCTCCCCCTCCTATTTTATTAAAAAAAAAAAAAAAAAAACCCATGGCAGAGACCAACCCCCACCTGGAACAAAACTGACTTCTTGCAGAGCATACAGACACAACTCTCGCTTTGGGCGTACAGTGATTGGATAGCCCTAAGTAGGGAACCCTTCACCCCATACTCCCTCAGCACCTCCCACAGTAGACCCCTGGGGACACGGTCATACGCCTTCTCCAGATCCACAAAACACATGTAGACTGGATGGGCATACTCCCATGCCCCCTCCAAGATCCTTGCGAGAGTAAAGAGCTGGTCCGTTGTTCCACGACCAGGACGGAATTCGCATTGTTCCTCCTCAATCCGAGGTTCGACTATCGGCCAAACCCTCCGTTCCAGCACCTTGGAGTAGACTTTACTAGGGAGGCTGAGAAGTGTGATACCCCTATAATTGACGCACACTCTCTGGTCCCCTTTTTTAAACAAGGGAACAACCACCACTGTCTGCCACTCCTTGGGCACTGTCCCCGGCGTGTCATCCAAGACATCCCCTCCACACCCAGATCTCATCAATCCCCGGGGCTTTGCCACTGTGTAGTTGATTGACCACCTCAGCAACTTCCACCACGGAAATTGGCGATGATCCACCATCAGCCTCCACCTCTGCCTCTACCATAGAGGGTGTGTTAGTCGGATTCAGGAGTTCCTCAAAGTGTTCCTTCCACCGTGCAATTACTTCCTCAGTTAAGGTCAACAGTGTCCCCTTCTTACTGTACACAGCTTGGATGGTTCCCCATTTCCCCTTCCTGAGGTGGCGGATGGTTTTCCAGAAACACCTTGGTGCAGACCGAAAGTCCTTCTCCATGTCCTCTACGAACTTCTCCCACACCCACTGCTTTGCTTCTTCCACGGCAGCTGCAGCCCTTCTGGCCTGTCGGTACCTTGCAACTGCCTCGGGAGTCCCGCGGGATAACACATCCAGGAAGACACATCGACACATCCAGTCGAACGGCTTCCCTATCCATCGGTGTCCACAGCTCTCCGACGCAGCTCCCGGAATGGAGGCTTTGAACATTGCCCACTTGGGTTCAATGCCCCCAACCTCCACAGGGATGTCAGAAAAGTTCCACCGGAGGTGTGAGTTTAAGATCTCGCAGACAGGGGCTTCCTCCAGACGTTCCCAGTTCACCCACACTACCCGTTTGGGCTTTCCAGGTCTGTCCAGAGTCTTCCCCTACCCCTTGATCCAACTCACCACCAGATGGTGATCAGTTGACAGCTCAGCCCCTCTCCTCACCCGAGTGTCCAGAACATGCGGCCTCAGATCAGATGATACGATTACAAAATCGATCATAGACCTTCGGCCTAGGGTGCTCTGGTACCAAGTACACTTATGAGCCTCCTTATGTTCGAACATGGTATTCGTTATAGACAGTCCATGACTAGCACAGAAGTTCAATAACAAATGCCCGCTCGGATTTAGATCAGGGAGGCCGTTTCTCCCAATCACGCCTCTCCAGGTATCTCCATCATTGCCCACGTGCGCGTTGAAGTCCCCCAGCAGAACTATGGAGTCCCCTACTGGTGCCGCATACAGGACTCCAAGAAGGCCGAATACTCCGAACTGGTGTTCGGTGCATATGCACATACAACAGTCAGAGTCCCCCCCCCCACAACCCTTAGGCATGAGGAGGCGACCCTCTCGTCAACCGGTGTAAACTCCAACGTAACGGCACTCAGCTGGGGACTTGTGAGTATCCCCATACCCTCCCGGCGTCTCACACCATAGTCAACTCCAGAGTAGAATAGAGTCCATCCCCTATCCAGGAATACAGTTCCAGACCCGAGACTGTGCGTAGATGTAAGCCCCACCAGATCTAGCCGGTAGCGCTCCACCTCCCGCACAAGTTCCAGTTCCTTCCCCCACAGAGAGGTGACGTTTCACGTCCCCAGAGCCAGCCTCTGCCGCCCAAGTCTGGTCCTTCGAGGCCTCTGACCTTCACTGCCACCCATGTAACAGCGCACCCGACCCCCACAGTTCACCCCACGAGTGGTGGGCCCATAGGATGGAGAGGGGGGTGCCACGTTGCTTTTTCGGGCTTTGCCCTGCTGGACTCCGTGGCAAACCCAGCCAGTGGCAAACCCAGCTCGCAGTCGGGCCCTCCCTCTAGGCCTGGCTCCAGACGGGGGCACCGGGCTTCCTCCGGGCAGGGTAACTCCTCTCTTTATTTTCTTCATGAGGGGTTTTTGAACTATTCTTAGTCTGGCCCCTCCCTTGAGACCACTTTGCCTTGAGAGACCCTACCAGGAGCACAAGGCTCCAGACAACACATCCCTCAGGTTCATAGGGACACACAAACCTCTCCAACACGATAAGGTGACGGTTCCCGGAGAGGGGCAACAAACACTTCCTTATTATTCACTTACTACATTTCTGATTTCTGAACATTCCTTCTAGTTTCTCCAACTGAAGAATTAAACTCATTTCTAACTCCATTATACAGTGATCATACTGTGAATTTATTCTGCTGTTCCACCGTTTTGTTTTTGTTTTAAAAATTACAGCTGGATTTTCTGCTTCACCTTCCTGCTTCTGATACACACAGGTGAGTGTTTCACACCGCAGTAAGCAGATGTGTGTACTGTATGGAAAAGTGAAATTTGTTATTATAATAATTACTGAAATCTGAGCATCAGTGGGTCTATATATGAAGATTCAACAGTTTTATGATTGAATGTTGAGAACGTCAAGCAGGAAATGACTGCTCATTTTCTGTTTATGTGCTCAACATTACCTCTGTGATTTAAAGAACATAAAATAATTAGACTTTTCTAAGTTCAATGCAAATTAGTTACGATGCAATAAGTGACAAATTCAGACGATTGGCTTGAATGAAACATACACCAGTCCTATGGTGTGATGTCTCGAATAGTGTGAATGTGGTGTTATTGCAAAAGTGCATGAAGCTTTTTATATATAGTGTTGATGTACCAGATGCACACGTGTATTTATATTATTGAGATTTGCTGTTTTATATTTTTTCCCCTTTCAGTGTCAGTGTAGCATGTCCCTGTTGAAGGTTTTACAGGAGAAACCGTGTTCTTACCGTGTTCATTTGGACAGAAGCAGCAGACTGTGTTTTGGCGATACAGAGGCAGAGGGGTGGTGTGTAACGTTCTTGGCGGTGAAGCAGATTTCGATGATCAGGATCCAGTCTATGAAGACAGAGTTAAAATGATTCAATCAGAAATTGAAAAGGGGAATTTCTCCATCATGCTGAGCAACGTGAAGGAATCTGATTCAGGACTGTACACCTGCATCGCCCCAAACATCAAGACCCTGACACTAGAACTAACTCTTACAGGTGTGCATGACTTTTTATCTAAAATCAAACATGAAGCTTTTTCTTAAGCAGGAAGATTCTGTCACATGTCGTTTTTTTGTTTATCACGATTTAGTCACTATACTCAAAAGGATCTGATGAAATCCTGAAGATGAGTCCATTTAATCACTTAAATCACTGCTAATAGACGTATATACATAAACACATTTATAACTTTTATATATTGAGTGTCCTCAACAATCTGGGACCCTTCATAAAAATCAACACTAATTAGTATATCAAAAGAATAAAATATGGCATAAGTTCAAGTTCAAATGTTTTTCCAAATTTTTTAAGAAGTCACGTTTCCAATTTGATCAGCATCCTCATATTTAACATACCGTGACTCCTGCTCTGGAGAGAATAACAGCACTGAGTCACTTCCTGTAATGTCTAACAATGTTGATGCTTGTAGAGGATCCTGGTCCACTCCTCCATTTTACACTCCTTTGTGCATATGGAAGCTACTTGTGAATTCAGATCACAAGTTTTCTGCAGGGTTCATTCACAAAGCATTACAATTTATGTTTCTTTAATCATCAGGAAGTAGGTTTGTCTCGTCATCTCGCCGAAAACTACATGGCAAAATCTGAAGCTCCTGTCAGAGGCAACCAGGAGATCATTTTCTGAAATATTCTGATGCATAGCAGAATTCTTGACGCCACTAACCTTCACTACAGTCCCTGTACCACGAAACGCAATACATCCACAGAGCAACACCGATCCACCACCATGTTTTACAGCAGCTATCGGGTGTTTTTTCTTTCCTGCATGCCTTTTCAATTCTTCACTAATCATGCTACTGGGGTGCAAAATCAAAAGGTTTCAAGAAGAACGTCTTTCTTGCAACACTTCTGAACTTCTTGTTATGAAAGTGGTGTATTAACATACCTCTCACACACTCTCGCGCCGCCTAGAGTGGCAGCAATCCATGTAGCTCCGTAGTGTTCTTCTGTGTTTTTGTTTACTCTTTTCTTTACCTTGCACGCTTAGAAGTTTTTAATACTACACACTTTCAGGAGTATTTTTATTCTATCCTATGGATATGGATCAATTATCTAAACGCTCTGGCGGCAGCAAACTTGTGTATACAAGGAATCAGCGCGTTCGCACTACAGAGGAGTGCTGGTGTTGACGCGTTAGCATTCCCGGAGATTATGGTGCTTTCGGGGCGCTTAGGCGCGGGACTCAAATTGAGGAATAAACGACGGGAGCGAGAGCGGTTATTCAAGCGGAAATTCAAGCCTGCAGTTCCATCGATGGTGATGGGGAATGTGAATTTACTCACTAACAAGACTGATGAGCTAGCTGCCCTGGTAAGGAATCTGAAGCTGTATAGGGAATGTAGCCTGATATGCCTCACGGAGACGTGGCTAACTAGCTGCATCCCCATGCTAACGTTGAGCTGCCTGGCTTTAGTGTGGCACGCCTGGACAGAGACACTAAACTTTCCGGAAAAAAGAAGGGAGGTGGATTGGTGTTGTACATAAACAACAGATGGTGCAATCCCGGCCATGTTACAGTTAAAGAGACTGTGTGCTGTAAAGATGTGGCGTTAATGGCGGTTAGTCTTCAACCGTATTACATGCCGAGGGAGTTTTCGCATGCCATTGTTGTCTGTGTTTACGTTCCGCCACGAGCCCTTCCGGACACGGCGTGTGACGTCATTCATTCTACAATCGCAAAGGCTCCAAACTCAACACACAGATGCTTTTTTTGCGATCTCTGGCGACTTTAACCACATAACACTGGATTCTACCCTCACTGATTTCTACCAGTTTGTTGATAGCCCTACCAGGAAGAACAGGACAATAGACCTCATGTATGCAAATGTGAGAGATGCATACAGTGCCAACACCCTTCCCCCACTGGGAAAGTCTGACCACAATCTCATTTATCTTCAACCATTATACAAACCAAAAGTACAAAGGCTACCGGTTGTAACTCGCACCTTCAGGAAGTGGACATCAGGAGCGGATGAGGCTTTGAGAGACTGTTTTGAGTCCACTGACTGGAGCGTCCTACAAAATGGAGAGGATTTGGAGGAGGTCACACATTGTATAACTGACTACCTGAATTTCTGTATGGACATTGTTGTTCCCACAAGAACTGTACGCTGCTTTCCAAACAACAAGCCTTGGATAACCAGCAACGTCAAGACCCTTCTCAATAGGAAAAAGATGGCGTTCAGAGAGGGGGATCATGCAGAGCTGAGGCGTGTACAGGGGGAACTCAAAGCCAGGCTGAAAGAGGCTAAGGAGGCATACTGAAAGAAGGTAGAACAGAAGTTGCAAGAGAACAATGTGAAGAAGGTCTGGGATGGAATGAAGACCATCACTGGACTGGGAAAGAGTGGTAGCTCTGTGGAGGGAGACCTGGATAGGGCGAATCAGTTGAACCACTTTTACAATCGGTTCGTCTTCCCTGTTCCAGCTCCAATGGCAGTGGACTGTCCACTACCCTCTGCTGATTTAGACACTGCTCGTGCTTGTTTGAATACACCGACGATGGTCACTAGTCTCCAGTCTTCTGATACCAGACACCACCTGCAGGCGCACCCATCCCCTCCCTTCTCCCCTCTCCCTCTCCTCTCCTCCCATATAATCACGGCAGATCAAGTCATAGGACAGCTGAGGAAACTCTGCCCTAGGAAGGCAGCCGGGCCTGACAGACTGTGCCCAAGGCTGCTCAGGGTCTGTGCTTCTGAATTGGGGGAGCCACTGAAGCACATCTTCAACCTGAGTCTTCGTCTTAGCAGAGTTCCAACATTGTGGAAGACATCATGTCTTATCCCTGTCCCAAAGAAGCCACATCCAAGTGAGCTCAATGACTACAGGCCAGTTGCTCTAACATCACATGTGATGAAGACAATGGAGCGGCTGGTTTTGGGGCTACTTAGACCCCAGGTACGCCTTGCACTAGATCCACTACAGTTTGCATACAGGGAGAGAGTGGGTGTGGATGATGCCATCGCATATCTCTTGCACAGGATGCATGCTTACCTGGAGAAGGGGAAAAGTGCTGTGAGAATCATGTTCTTTGATTTCTCCAGTGCTTTTAATACCATTAAACCCCTCAGACTGGGTGAGAAGCTCATGCAGATAGGTGTGGATGCTCACCTAGTTTCCTGGATTGCAGACTATCTGACGGAGCGGCCGCAGTACGTCAGACTGAAGAACTGCCTCTCTGACACTGTGATCAGTAACACCGGAGCTCCACAGGGAACAGTGCTCTCCCCAGTCCTGTTCACACTGTACACGTCTGACTTTTGCTACAACACAGAGTCATGCCACATGCAGAAGTTTTCGGACGATACAGCAATTGTGAAGTATATCAGGGATGGGCAGGAGGAGGAGTACAGGTGCCTGGTGGAGGACTTTGTGCAATGGTGCAAACTCAACCACCTACAACTCAACATTGCTAAGACCAAAGAGATGGTGGTAGATTTCCGGAAGTGTAAACCCACTCTGCTGCCAGTCACCATTGAGGGGGTTAATGTAGAGATGGTTAACACTTACAAGTATCTGGGAATACATTTGGACACTAAACTGGACTGGTCAGTCAACACTGAGGCACTGTACAAGAAAGGGCAGAGCAGGCTGTACTTCCTGAGGAGACTGCGGTCCTTCAATGTCTGCAGCAAGCTCCTTTGGACGTTCTACCAGTCTGTTGTTGCCAGTGTCCTCTTCTATGCTGTGGTATGCTGGGGAGGAAGCACTAAGAAGAAGGATGCTGGACAACTGAACAGACTGGTAAGGAAAGCTGGCTCGGTTGTGGGAGTGGAACTGGAGTGTATCACTTCAGTGTCAGACAAAAGGACCCTGAACAAACTGACGAATATTTTGGACAATGACTGTCATCCACTCCATAAGACTATCTCAAATCAAAAGAGCTCGATCAGTGGGAGGCTACGTTCACTGCCATGTACAACTGACAGGCTGAGGAAGTCTTTTGTCCCTAGGGCTATACAGCTCTACAATGCTTCACTGAAAGGAAGAGGTGAGATAGACATCTCTGCATATGCATAATCTATCTGCCTCTTCACCCCTTCATACAGTCACATACACTTCCATAACCTCTTACAACAACAATGTGTGTACTGAATCACTGTGTGATTGTTTTGCTATTCATACTGTCTAAGGACTATATTAGCCCGCTTGTATAACCCACTTAATTCCCAGTCTGTGGATTCGGTATATTTTACTGTTCTTCTTGAGTCTTCTTTAGCATTCTACTTGTTTTTTTATTTCGTTGTATGCTGTATTGTGTGTGATGTCTTTGAGCTACTAGGATCCTGAATTTCCCCTTGGGGATCAATAAAGTATCTATCTATCTATCTATCTCCCACCCCCCAACTTGACAATCACAAGAATCCATTAACCTGTGCGTTTCTAAAAACTGATCTTTATATTCTCTTTTTCCCCTCCACCCTCCCCCTCACTCATGGGCTCATGGGTCAAATCCACCCAAAAAAATTTGTCGTTAGGCCCCTAAATATTGTGCTTAATGGTATTTTTAAACTGCTCAAGTATTTTTATGCTCTTTTTTTGCTATTTTATGAGAATGATCCATCTACACATGTACTATGCCTAGCTAATGGCTTCTGTTTGTCGCCAACAGAGAGAGATAGCCCAACCACGCCAATGAGTACTGCCCCGCCAAAAGGTGCATCCCCGAGAGGCTCTTTTGTGTTAAACATTCAGGCCCCCCCAAACACAATTCATATATTTTTGGAGAAAATGATTTAAAAGGTTACATATCTACACATGTCTACACATGTACTGTGCCTAGTTAATGGCTTCTGTTTGTGTCCAACAGAGAAACCAAACACAACAGAGAGAGAGAACCCAATCACACTAACAGATGAATCTCCGAGACGAGCAGACGGTCCGTTAATGTTCCTGCTGGGATGTGCTCTGATCTTCAACTTAACCTTCTGAAGAAAACCCCAAGCTCTGTGTGTGCATTATCTTCACATACAGACATCAAAGGAATGTCTTTTACAGATTTCTGTTCAGTTCGTAATTTCTTTCATTAAAATCAGTACTACTTTGCATTGATGGTTTTCTGTTGAATCACCATGTTAATGACGGAAAATATACACCTGATGAAACTCTGTATTATGATAATGTGTATATCGTGCTACATTTAAAAAAAAAAAAGCATATTAAAAGTATGGCTTCGATTTGTTTCTCTAAGCAATGTGATTAAAAAGTTATCAATTCAGCAGCATTTGTACTTTGACAGCAGAGCGCCACTACTCCTCTATTTGCTGTGACCAATGAGCATAAACGTACCATGTGACGTCACACATGCACACGACCCTGAAGCTTGGCGAGACTACAGAGGAAAACTTTAAAACTGACCCACATGTGAGAAACAACAAATGTTCTAAACAAATATTTAATATTAGTTCATTCTGAATATTAAATTCCCCAATTTTTCAAACAAATTGACGACTATACGTGTGAAATTAAGCATGACTATGTTTCTTGAGACACGTTTGCAGACGAGACATTCTCAACAAAAGAACCGAAACAAGACGAATTATTTAATCAGCTGTTAATTACGCTGATTTCTGTTTAACTTTGGGACACACTCATAGGATTAAATTCTAACACGGTACAAATGTTACACTAAACAGTAGTTAGTATTGCTCAGGATTTATATTACAAATATCAAGTTAACCTCTGAACAACATATGCAACATGAAAACATGGTAGGTGAATTTGTTTTTTTCTTCCCTTTTGATGTGGTCTACTTGTGGTAGGGATCACATGCTGTGGAAAAACATGTTCAAGCCATTTTCACTTCCAGAGGTCAGCCATTTCCAGTCAGAGCTGGCGATTCACAGTAAGCGGCCATTTGTGACACGAATGAAAAGTTGAGCTGAGTTTAACGTCCTGCAAATGAGACGCAACGCCACAATTACCAGTGGAAGTACCGGTCCTTTCTGACCCCTACTTCATCATTAAACATGATCCAGTGCTGGCTCAGAACATCCACTGCTGACTTCTCTCTTTATATCTATGGAACTCTTTTGGGTTTTGAATGTAGTCATACAGTAAATGGTAAATGTGCACTTATGTAGCGCTTTTATCCAAAAAGTGGATAAAATGAGACACACTGTGTCTCATTCACCCATTCACACACACACTCACACACCAATGGTAGTAGAGCTACCATGCAAGGCGCTAGCTTGCCATCGGGAGCAACTTGGGGTTCAGTGTCTTGCGTCAGTGTCAGTGTTCCCAAGGACACTTCGGCATGTGGAGTCACCCGAGCCAGTAATCGAACCGCCAACCCTACGATTAGTGGACAACCCTCTCTACCAACTGCGCCACAGCCGCCCCTTACAGTTAGTTTGTTACTCCATGTGACTGCTTCAAGACTACGCAGGAAGACCATAACACTTCATTAAACCTCAGCACTGAAATGTTTACTGAAGTGTCTAAACATCAATTTAGGTGTAATTAGATAATTTTAGCGAATCAAATGATCATTTGAAGACCTCTCGAAGAGGCGGAACCTCATAACCAACTGCCAATCACTGAAACAGGAATAACCCTAGGATCATCAGGATTGCTTGGAGCCTGCAGTAGTGGTGTAATTTACAAATATTATATTTAAGAATAAAGCATTTTTTATTCCCCCCAGAAATGTTGTTTATGAATCTTGCTAGCTAGCCGTCACTTCCTTCTTCAGCTAGCAGCTCAGCTATGTTTAGGCACAAGATAACAGAAACTACCCATGTTTAATGCTCATACTTACAAGGACAGACTTAAAATTCTAAAAGAGGACAGTTTCTTTAGTTAATTCAGTACATTCAGGTGCTGATTAATAAACACATGAATTGAAAGAGGATGTAATTACTTTTTCCCATGACTATGTCCACATCAGACCATTTTGCTTTCTCTGTGTTTAACCACCAGACATCCCAGATCTTCACACATCCTGTATCACTACGATGTCAGCCATGTAAATTCCAGTAAATAAACACTTCCTGATTCACCATCTCATGCATCATAAACCTCGACAATACTGAGTTTAGTTTATTTTATTTCAGGCTGCAACACTTTGTGACTTATTGATTAGTAACCTTCCAGTCTGACCAGTCTTCCCGAACCAGTCTGACCAGTCTCCCCTGACCTCGCTCAATCATCAACAAGGACATCCCGGGAGATCAGACGTTTCTGAAATACTCAAACCAGCCTGTCTGACAGCAGAAACCACACCACAGTCAGAGTCTCTGAGAGATTTTTCCCCATTCTGATGTTCGATATGAACATTAACTAAAGCTCGTGACCCGTTTCTGTATGAGTGATGGATAACTTTTATACATGTTTACTGTGCATTTAAAGAACAACAAAAAAAAAACACACCATCAAGACTGCTCTAGGTAATACATGTGTGTGTATACATACATACATACATACATACATACATACATACACACACACACACACACACACACACACATACACACACACACACACACACACACACACACACTAATATACACACACACACATATGAGAATCTAAATCCTAAGAAAAACAATATTTGTCACAAAATGTTAATAATTCTGCTGGAATTCCGCTCCTTTTTTCTATTTTCACCTTCAAAAAAAAAAAACAACGGACTCTCTTACCTTAAATCACCAGCTGAATTGATTTATTTCCTCTTTTATTTACAGCTGAATCTTTTCATCTAAGTTCTGTCTTTCCACTCACTTCAGGAAACAAAACTAAAGTGCACTAACCAGGAAAGACTCTTACTTCCAACAGACTCTCGTCATAATGTCCGCGTGTGGAAGAATGAACCAGGTGTAGATCAGCTGCTCTGTTACCTAGGAAACGTGTTGACAAACCTGTCGCGCGTGTGGGCGTGGTCAAATGTGATCTCCGTCACATACCTGTACTCATAATCATGCTTTACGCCCTCGAGTGTTTGAGATTGGAACTGACCCTCCCACACTTTTATTTTATATATTATTTTTTTTCATCCATCCATCCATCTTCAACCGCTTATTCCTGCTTCAGGGTCGCGGGGAACCTGGAGCCTATCCCAGGAAGCATCGAGCACAATTTTTTTTATTGTATTTAATTTTTATTTTATTTACTGTAGTTGTTTTTCCAAATAAATGTTTCCTGATGGATCTTCATCATTTGTATGATGGTAAGTTGCACCATAGGTCTGAGTTTAAACGCAGAACACAGTTTTGAATAAACAGTTTTGCAATTGATTAAAGAATAAAAAAAAAACATGACAGTGCTGATATTGGAAAATAATCCACACCAGGATTTTTTGCTTTAATAGATACTCTAAAATACTAAACTCCATATAATCTGTTTTGACATGTTAACTAAATTGCAACAAAAAAGCTCCATGTGTCTGTCAATTGCTGTCTTCGATAATTTGTTTGTTAATTTTTATTTATTTTTTCATCTTCCTGATGTCTACAGTCACGGTGACTTGATCTAACAAACATCTACCAAACTAAAGAGATTAATAAAAAGTTAACAAGGTCTTAAATTAGGACATTCGATTACAGAGTGTAGAGATTATTTTACACCACTAGAGGGTAGTATTTGTTCAGCGTTACTAGTGTTAGCACCCCCGTAAATGAAAACCTGATTGTACGCATGAGCGGGCTCCCTCTAGTGGCTGACTGCTGTACATTTTTCAAACCACGTCCATTCCAAGGTTACTCGATCACTTAGCAAGCTAATTTAGACGTCAAAATGAGCAACATACTGGGCAAAAAAACCTGTAATCTCAGTAAGAGTTTCAGGTGCGTGTTGGAAAACGTGTATAGGACACTAAGCAGAAGACTATTTCTGAAAATAATGTGTGGAATTAACTTTATTATTATTATTATTATTATTATTATTATTATTATTATTATTATTATTATTATTATTATTATTATTATTAACTTTTGGTTTGTTTTCCATTCTTTAACACGGGAATGAAGGGGGTTCAAAATTGTACTGTAGCCAGCCACTAGAGGGCATCAGAGACATTTTGTCTTCACTTTAAACCCCTGTTGTGGCGTCCACCTGTAAATTGTTTGAAAGAAACACATAAGAACGCATACATTTAGATTTATTTACAGAAAGCCTTTATTTGTCACGTATACATTACAATACAGTGAAACTCCTTTCTTCGTTTATCAAAGCGTGTTAGGAAGCACGGGTCGGAGTGCAGTGTCAGCCATCTTACAGCACCCGTGCAGGGTTAAGGGCCTTGTGTACGGGCTCAAAAGTGAAGCCTGGTGATGCTGCAGGACTTGAATCCCTGACCTTCTGATAAGCGACCCAAAACCTTAACCACTGAGCCACTACTACCCATAAAAGCTAATGTACATACTAATTTCCCCACATTGTTGCACATTCCATAATACAATTAGCAGTTATACAACTTTCATTTGAAGCTTGAAGCTTGATCGTTAATCTGATTGGCCCTTAACGTTGAAAATTCATTGTTTCCTCTCTTCTTCTCTCTGTGCCCCATATTTGATTGGAAGACTGCAACATTTAATGCATCTAGCTCATTTTTAACATTTTATACCATTCCTGATCAAGCTACATGTTGAATCATCTGCATTTATTGTTGTTACTGGACCATGTGTGGTGATATACAAAAAAATGGAAGATAAAAATATAAAAAATATAAATATAAAATATATAAAAATATACAGGAAATGTAAAAGAAAATAGGTTAAAAATCTCTCTCTCTCTCTCTCTCTCTCTCTCTCTCTCTTTTTTATATATATATATATATATATATATATATATATATATATATATATATATATATATTTTATATATATATATATATATATATTATATTTATTTATATATATATATATATATATATATATATATATATATATATATATAAAAATATCTGACATGCTGTGAGTGATGGTGATGGAAAGACAAAACTATAGCAGTGATATTTTATGAAAAATGTGCAAAAATGTTTAACGATCTCGCCAGTTTACCTTCAATTCCCTATCCCCTGGTACCTTCAACTAAAACTGGTTTTCCTCCGTCCATCATGTGACTGAACTTTAGCCAAAATAAAATGTTTTACTAACAAATGTGAAACTGGAGACTGGCTTCACTTATTAAGTTCACTTATTACTAGAGATGCATCAATACCAGGTTTTTAAGTCCGAGTACGAGTACCGATACTTTTGCTGTAGTACTCGCTGATACCGATACCAGTATTTTTAGATACACAGCAGAACAGTGAGACAGATGATTTGAAGACAGCTTTGCAGTCTACTGTTCTTTGATATGTGTTGTTCATCTTGAAGGACCTCCAAACCACAGAGATTTTGTGCTCTGCTGAACAGTGAAGTTTTGTTTATGTATATTGATGACAGAAGTCCCATTGTGTCCTGAAACACACCACTGAATATCTGTCTGAAGCTACATTTGACTCATAGCTCATTTTTTTGCCATAAAGTTATTTTAAATAATCATGTGTGATAGATGATGAAATGTGAGTGTGATAACTTTAAACAGAATTAGTAGCTTCTCAAAATTCCTCTTGTTAATGGACTAATCAACTTAACAAAGAGAACATTCAGGCTAAAGATACTTTAAAATAGATAATTTCATACTTTATTTCATTGGATTTCATTTATATCATTTCAGTTATGTCCTTTTAATGTCAAAGTTGTAAACTAACCCTAGTATTTAAACTGAAACACTCTTGGTGCATTATGGGAATATCTCTGCCAGTGAGATGACATGTAACCACATTGTTGTCTTGCTAGAACAAATTGTACACTTTTCTTCTGCTTTTTAAACGTTCCTTGAAATGGTCGACGTTCTAGTAAGAACACCAACCGGACATTTTTTCAGCATTTGAAATCTGACTCACTTCAGTCCAGTGAGTCACATTTCAGTGATTTGATTCTTTCAAATCAACTCTTGAAATGACTCGAACAATGTGAGTTTTGATTCGCAACTCAAAGAGCATCTAGAAAACCACTTTATCTTATAAAGACTGGGCTTTAAAAATTGTGTGCTTGTGAATCGATTCATCTTGTTTCACAAATGAATCATTTGTGAATCGTCCATCACAAATCAGTAGCTGAAGAAATGGGGTTCTTTATGGATAGGAAACATTGATAAAAATAAAGTCTGTGTGCTTGGGTTCGAACCTGCAGCTGTGTGAGGTCACTCGTCTGCATGGGGTCACTCCGGGTCACAGGTTCCGGGGCTGTAGAAGAGCGTATGTGCTGTTGAGGTATGTGCTATACTGCACCTCCTCATACTGAAAGAATAACGTGATGTGACAGGATTAATAAACACAACTTTAACTGTTGATGATGCATTACCACAATGGTGGGGAAAAAAACCTAAATGCAGTGTATTAATGTGTGAAAATGAAGTATGACAGATACAACAAGCCATGTTTTTAAACACAGGATTATATATATATTTATATATATGTAGCACAGAGAATAGTTTCATAACCACTTCTGTGCTGAGCCATCATGTGTTGTGTTTCATTGTTGGATAATACCTCAAGGGCCATGTGAAACACCAAAGGGTGACAGAAACCAATCATTCTGCATCTATTACCTACAGAGCAGCACTCCCAGCCACTCCCCAGCCTCATGTATTCATATTCATATCAGTCCCTGAATATTATATACAATGGCAATAAGAAGAAAGTCTTTCGTTTGCGTTAAAATGACGTTTCAGCGTTATAATGACGTATCAGCGTTAAAACGGCATATCAGCGCGCTGTTCAAGCGCTTGGACCCCCCCAATGTCCATACCATGTTACGCCCTTGCATTCACATAAAATGTTTTAGGTAATTTGTCCTTCAAATTATAATGTCTAGAAGCTAGAAGGGGAGTAGACGAAGAAATCCCATATAACATTTTGCCATATACTCATAATCCCAAAACGGATCACCTTCCCCGTCATAAATCATTCGTTTGATCTGAGCTAATACACGCGGCTCAAAGGAACCACGGAGTGAAATAATTTGAAGATGCTATGAGCTAGAAAGTGTGATTTGCCTCAGAGCGTTTCGGAGCAACCTAAATGGTACCAGCACTACACGGACACGTGCATGCTCAAATACACATCCGAGTTCATTCATGCAAACCAAGAGTATTGATACACATTGATAACAAGCAGTGCGTGGACGGTTTCTACTGATCCAGGTATCAGACAGATGTAAATAAAACACACAGCACATAGACATAATACAAAATAAGTCCTGTGTCATACTGACACGGAAATACATGTGTAATTCAAGGATATAGCTATAATCAAGGATAGCAGTTGATCAGTTTATTCAAAGAGGTAATTAAATATATACATTCATCATAGGTATTTGATAGCAGAGTAAATGATATAAGAGAATTTCCTTTCAACTTTATTATACACCTAAATCACAGGTTCTCAAACGTTTTTCATTCAGGGACCCTTAAACTGTGAGACAGATTTCACTTATGAAAATGTCTTAAGCTCATCGTTTAAATGTGTACGGCAAAGTTTTGGTAATTTTTTGAAACCATATTCCTAAACGGAACATATTAGGTCCCAGTTGTTGTATTATTTATAAGCCGACTTGCATTCGAGAGATTGTGGTTTGGATCAAAGTCAAACAGGATCATAATAAATATTACTGTGATAATGGTGGTCTGTGATTTTCAGGACTGTAGCAAGTTAAAAAGAAAGAAAAAAAGTCACAGACCCCACTCTGAGAACCGCTCACTGCTTTAAATCAATAACAACAACAAAACAAACAAACAAAACAAATAAAAATAATAGTAAATTGATAATAAAGTCCTGTATGTTCAATACACAATTTTATCTTCTGTATTTGATGCAGACGTTCCAACATTTAAGATTTTTGATCCATTGCTACGGAGAAACATGAAAACTACACTTCATGTTAAAAACTATTTGGAGGAATGGCTAATTAATACGCAGCATCACACCAGATATTGCCTCAATTGCGAACTGCAAAAGGGAATTACTCCATCAGAAAGGATGCTGTGTACTGTGTACACAGCATCCTGGTCATGAAAATCCACTTTACCCGTGATGATGTCATACACCGACTTGCTGTTTTCATCCCGCCAGAACACATCCTTTTCATAGTGACCGACTGAACACGGTAAGATCACAGAGCCTCCAAGATCAGCTTCAACTGTGAGGTTGTAAGTGAGGTTAAGTACTTACCTTTATCTATCACAAGAAGAAGGGCAAACAGCAAATAACTTCTGTGGAAAAACAGACGGATGGAACTGTAGGACAGTTTTTTTGAGTACATCTACGCATTATAAGAGTGAAGCAGCAGTATACAGGTTTGATTATTTGGTTAAGGAATACATTTTAAAAACATATATGAATATATATACACACACACACAGACTGTATATATTTATCGGGGGTGCCCACATACTTTTAGGCTTATAGTGTTTATCGTATTCATCGCATCTTGGTATGGTGGGACACCAATGCTTAAGGTGATAATACTCCAGGACTCATTCTTTACTACATAAGCTAATCTTCTCCGATGTGTAATACTTGATACACCAAGAAAATAATAATAATAATAATAATAATAATAATAATAATAATAATAATAATAACTGACACCTTGTTCAGGGTGTACCCCGCCTTGTGCCCGATGCTCCCTGGGGTAGGCTCCAGGTTCCCGTGACCCTGAATAGGAGTAAGCGGTAGAAGATGGATGGATCGATAAAAACAGGAATCCAGAATCCAGTATAGGGCCTGTTCAGATATGTTCCTTGCCTGAAGATACGAATCTCGTTTTGGACAGAAGACAGGATGATGGTGGTTAAACATAAACCTAACTCACACCTGGTTTATGCAAAACCTGTCAGACATTTCAAACACACTTCTGCCATGCCCACTATTCCTGAATAATAATCCATGTATATATAAAGGGTCAGCGGATTCCCTATGAAGCTCCAGTGAATGCTGTTTTCTCCCAGTATAGCGTTAAGATTAAATATGAAATTCATTTATTTGTTTAAAACAATGATGTAGTAATTTCTCAAAAGCTCACACTTGGTGTGCTTGTAATTAACAAAACACAAACAAACTAGAAAAAAAAAATTGTTTCGTTTAATTCGGATTTAACCGACGAGTTAGATTTGAGATAGAGCACACAGTAATTGGTGGTATATAAATGTTATAAATAATGAAAATTAGCTAGCTTGAAGGGGGAAAAGGGACCGCCTTATATCCTGCTATGTTTTAAATGTTGGGTTATAACGGTACTCCATTGTTAGCTTTGTCTTTCCAAGGCCTTTTTAAAAAAAATGTATTTACAAACCTGATTTAACGCATTTATCACATTAGTACATTTCTTACACCATACAAACCTTATTTCCATGATGAAAAGAATAATATCTAACACACACCAAAAATCCCCGAATAATAAAATGGATAGCGGTCAGTTAATCATACAACACACTGAACCAACTGCGCATGCACCATGTGATATTGCCCATGAGTCATTTTACTTATCTTTTACATTATTCAATTACTATTATTGTTGTTGTTGTTATTATAAATAAAGTTATATTATTTCAGACAGTTTTGTACTTGTCTTTTGCTTTTTTCTCTCTCTATTAAATTTTATTTTATTTTTAGCCATTTATAGAGAAACACACACACACACACACACACACACACACACACACACACACAAACACACACACACACACACACATAGAGGCAGTTTATCTCAGCCAGTTCACCTACAGACGTGTTTTTTCCACTCCTCCTATAATCTGTGAACAGAGGCAGGAAAAAAGAAAGGAACACAGGAGTGTGTGTATAAAACACAGTGTAGCACTGACTCCCCCTGCTGTTTATGGACCGCAATAATACAATAAAAATATATTTGTTTAAAAGAGTGAGTCTGTGCTCAATTTTGCCCCCTAGTGGAATAACAATGAACTCAGGGCTGTAAACTCAGCTACTGACAGAATGTGCTAGTGATGTAATTATTCATTAACAAGTGAAACATTTAACAGTGTAACTGTATCTCTCTCTCTTTTTTTTTTTTTAAAGAGAAAGTGTGTACAGTGTGTTAGTGTGGTGTGTACTTTATGTACATAGTTCTATTTCAGTTATACTGCTTTAGTATTTTTTTTCTTTTTTTATTGAACATTTCTGATGAACATTTCTACAGAACATTTCTGCTGAGCATTTCTGCTAAACATTTCTAACGAACATTTCTGCTGAGCATTTCTGCTAAACATTTCTGCTGAACATTTCTGCTAATATACTGCTTTAGTATTACTGCATGTAATATTTTTATAGATTTTGGTGCCGATAAGCTATTCTATCTATTCAACCAATTCCATAAATATATTCTATTCAACAAGACTATGGCAGAGTAAATATAACAATAAATACAAACTAATGAAACAATACACGTCATTAAACTTAAGCTAGTAATTTACATTGCTGAAACTGACTGATGTTCGTTTGTAATTTGGGATTATTAGAATAGCTACTATTAATTTTAAATACTGTACTTTTATATATTATATATGGCGCACGGTGGCTTAGTGGTTATCACGTTCGCCTCACACCTCCGGGGTTCGAGTCCCGCAGGGGCCATGTGTGTGCGGAGTTTGCATGTTCTCCCCGTGCTGCGGGGGTTTCCTCCGGGTACTCCGGTTTCCTCCCCCAGTCCAAAAACATGCATTGTAGGCTGATTGGCGTGTCTAAAGTGTCCGTAGTGTGTGAATGTGTGTGTGAGTGTGTATGTAATTGTGCTGTAATGTTAATTAGTCTGGTTTTGGGGGCGGGGGGTATTTTACGTCTGAAAAGTGTATCAATGGTTAATATTGGGCATGTGTTTGTGTTACTGTGTGGGGTTATTTTATTTGTGTAACCACATTGTTAGAAAAAGCATGATGTTTAAACATGTACATATTTGAGTAGAATATTTCCATCCATCCATCTTCTACCACTTACTCCTTTCTCAGGGTTGCGGAGTAGAATATTTGATTTGTGAAATAAATGAAAACAAAATGTTGATTACGTTTTTAGGGAGGCCGGTTTGCCTTTGAATAAAAAGTTTAGGAGGTAAAAAGATTTTTTTTTTAAAGAATCCATATTGCTTGTCTTCCAAAAAACATAAACCTTTAGGAGGTAACACATTTAAAAAAGTGTTGTTTAAAAGTATCGTGCATTTTTGTTTCAACTATAAACAAGTTTTCGGAAAATGGTTCACCAACATACTTACACAGAACTGTGGCTAAATACATAAGCTTTTGTCTATGCTTTGACATCCCATGTCCCCACTGGCTGACAGTCAAGTCGTGTACATTTATGATCTGAATGAGTGATCGTTCCTGGCAGTTGTCTGTCTGTGTGAGACAGACATGAGATTTCTGGGGGATTTTGCTGACCAGAATGCTTACAAATGTGTTTATGTTAACGAATTCAGGAGAGAGTTGTGTGTCTCAGAGCTTAAATAATGGTTAAGACGTTGCAGTTAAAACACAGAAGAAACTCTGCAACTATCTGTTACAATGTCTGCTCCGAGAAATCCTAATACCCTTAGAAGAACACTGTGTGTTCACCAACAAGAGGACCTGATGAAATGAGAGAGGTCATGACCTCTGCTCCAAGAAAAAAAAAACCAAGTTGTTAGTTTGACAATTTCTCCATGAAGATATTGTAAAGACGTTGTTGTTTAATCCTGAGCAGGGCATCAACAATTCAGAGGATCGTCTCTTAAGTCTGAGGGTTCTTTAAGAAGTAGAAAAACATTTAAAAATGATGTTTTAAAAGAAACGGGTGTTTTGTCCCTAATGGTAAAAAAGAAAAATGGTTGTACTCCAATGTGAAATAAATCGGTGGAGACACTGAGTACATTTCTGTTCCACAGTTTATAAGGATCCCCGCCCTTAATGTAGTGTGGAAAATATATACACCCTCCATGAATACGTTACTTAAGGTTTAAACATTTTTATTTTGTGATGGCAGCAGGACAAAACGGTTGTACATTTGGTATCTGATGATTTTAAAATGAGGCCCCAACTGTCAAATATGTTTTGTGAATGTCTTTGTCAGGCAAAGAGCACAATGGCATGGAAAGTGTATATAGGAGTAATTGGGGTGATCTAATGCTTAGGAGTTCTACAGTACTTCAACTCGGGAACGTCCCACCATGGCATTCAGAGAGGCATTATCTAATCTATGAATATATATAATATAGATCAGATCATCTGTCTTTACCCACACCTGATCTGGAGTCAAAATTATTACTGTTTGTTTCCTTGTATGGGTTTATGACAGTGAGCAGTCATATACACTATAAGCCAACGTTATAGAAGCAGTCGAGTTATTTTAAAGGTTAGAAAAAAATTTTAACTGTTAAGGCAAATTTCCAACAGAACAGAATATTAGACATTTAGTGTAAACTAGTGTCAAAAAAAGTTCCCTGAAATATTTAGGTGACAATATTTTTTCCATATTAAAGACATATTAGAAATGATAGTGCAGTCTTTGATAAGTTACAAACTCATATTTGATCATTTGTTTATGGGCATCTGAATCTAGCAAATAACTTTTATTCCATTTAGGCATGCAATAAAAGTTTATATACAAATTAGGAAGAAATGACGTGTACACTACTGCTGCAGATATTAAGTCAAACCATTTTGTTCAAACTTCAGCGTGATCCATAGAGTAGCAGAAATTTATGGCAACGTATGAATACCATGTGAAGGATTAAGTTGTTTAGTCACTTACAGTTGCAAAGACATGTCCTTGTGCAGGATCACCTTTGCACCAGCACTGCCCACTGACACGTCTTCTACCATGTCAACATATAAGAAAAGGCAAAAAGTAATATGAGATATATAGAACAGAGTACAGAACATTCTTTAAACCTCAAATTAGACCATTTTAAAACATACAGTTAGAAGTGTCATGTCCTCCTCCAGCAATCTCTAAACTTGTTCTGCTTCCACAGCCTTCTGCTTACCAACTCCTGACTATGGCGATCACAGATAGTAGTGCGTTCTTAATTTTCACTTTGTAATAATTTTGTTCTGTTCATGCTCATCAGAGGATAACGCCTAAGAAGTCCATGTCATATCACTGAGATCAGTACAGAATGTTTATCTGCTTCCAGAGATACAAACATGTTCTTCTGTTCTAGGTTCCTCTAAACATCTGCCAAGATCCTAAAACAAAGCCTGTTTGAACTGCCTCAAACTGCTTCTCATCGATACACAGAATTGTGTCATGCTCTGCGTTTCAGATACATAGTAGTGGTTTAGTACAAGCGCTTCAGAGCGCTCTCATTATTCTATCCACTTTATTCTATTCTGTATTAACCATCTTTCTGTAATAAACCCTTTTTTACCTTCAGAAGACGAGTCTGCGAGTGTTGTCTAATATCCACGACACACCAAGGTTTTTTTCACCTCAAGTGTGTAGAAAAACTTCTCAACTCCCCAGATGATTTCTGAGGACATTTCACAAAAACAGTGTATTTATTTTGTGATAAACAATAACTCTTCAGTTTAGTCTCTCTGGTATAGGGGATTGGTTAGGGTCGGGGTGTAGAACTAATTTTAAGTAACAGCTCACATTACACTTAGTCTAAAGTCGAGTAGGCTGACACACTGTACATGCTAACACACTGCACACACCACACTGTACACAAACACCACACTGTACACAAACACCACACTAACACACACTGTACACACCACACTGTACACACACACATCACACTGTACACACACACATCACACTGTACACACTGTACACACACCACACTGTACACACTTTCTCTTTTTAAAAAAAAAAAAAGAGACACAGTTACATTGTTAAATGTTTCACTTGTTAATGAAGAATTAAATCATTAGCAAATTCTGTCAGTAGCTGGAGTTTACAGCCCAGAGTTCATTGTTATTCCACTAGGGGGCAAAATGGAGTACAGACTCACTCTTTAAAAAAAATAAAATAAATAAATAAATAAAAATTTATTGTATTATTGCGGTCCATAAACAGCAGGGGGAGTCAGTGCTACACTGTGTTTTATACACACACTCCTGTGTTCCTTTCTTTTTTTCCTGCCTCTGTTCACACACTATAGAAGGAGTGGAAAAAACACGTCTGTAGGTGAACTGGCTGAGATAAACTGCCTCTAAATGTGAATGTGTGTGTGTGTGTATGTGTGTGTACACATTTCATCACACCAGTCCATCACTGATTATTTCCCTAGAACAGCATGACAATGTTTAATTCCTTACAGACGAATAGAATAAGACAGTCTGGAGGTGTGGTTTTCCCACAGCAGGTAACGATCGAGACTAAAACATCACAATGCAGTCTGAATAAACCGAATTGACTCCAACACTGATTGTGGCATTCTTTTTTCTTACATTTATTAATATTTTTGTTTCCTACAACTCAAAAATAATTTATCCATCCATTTTCTGTAGCCCTTATCCTACACAGGGTTGTGGGGAACCTGGAGCCTATTCCAGGGGACAAGGCGGGGGACACCTTGGACAGGGTGCCGACCCATCGCAGGGCACAGTCACACACACACACACACACACACACACACACACTACGGACAATCTGGAAATGCAAATCAGCCTACAATTCAAGTCTTTGGACTGGAGAGGAAAACCCCCAAATAACGAGGAGAACATGCAATCGGAGGAGGTACGATTCAAACCCCCAATCCCTGAGGTGCGAGGCAACAATGCTAACCTCAAAGGCACCGTTACCCCCTCTTTTATTCACATAAATGATCAAATATTTAAATAATAATTACTAAATTATGGAAAGTCCAATATTAAAAATTATATATATAAAAATATAACACAAAAGATTACAACTGGAGTAAGTTGACACTCACCTGCGACTACAGCAATGACGAGACAGTTTATTGTGCCGAGTACGATGAAGAGAATCTGCCAGAGTCCGACGTCTTCACATTGATCTGATGTCTGATTCGGCCGCTGTTCAGTTTCACACGTCTGATTCTCTGGAAATAATACGGTGCACTTAATGTATAGTTTATGTACAAAGACAGACTTTTCTTTTGCAATGTGTTATATCAGATATAGAACTAATGGTAAAATAAGTGATACCTGTTCTCTCTGGAGCTGGCTGGTATGGAGGAGCTCGCCCGGCGCTACGGCACGGACTCCCCCCAGTTCCAGGACGCCCGAGAGATTCTGGTAGCAGCGCTGCAGAAGGTGAAAAACCACACCGCACGTTTCAGCTTTCAGATCCTGCTGCATGTGGTTCAACGGGGGAAGCTCTTCCTAAACCTACACGTGCGCGCTGTCGCGTTTGCCACAAACACCTTTTAGAAAGTTTCAAAAAGGGTAAAAAAAAAATTAAAATATATATATATATATATATATATATATATATATATATATATATATATATATATATATATATATATATATGTGTGTGTGTGTGTGTGTGTGTGTGTTATATATATATGTATATATATATATAACGGTCCCAAACTGACTTTCACTTACATAGAGGCTCTGAACTTCACCATCGCACAAATCACGTGTATATAAATATATAAATAAATGTCCATTTACACACAGCTGCAGTGAACACATTTTAAATGAGAGTAGTAAATACAAGCATCGGATTAAATCAGGACACTAGTAGAGATTTGTACGTAACGGATGTATGATTGTGGAATTGAATAATAATTACGACTAGGAGATATTTAATACTAGTAGAGACGGGTCATCTGGTTCTACTTCATTAAACCATACCTTCATCTCCGTCGTGTCTTCCAGTTCGCCGATGACGTCTTCGGTGTTTACGCCAGCAACGCGGTGGTGGAGGTGGTGACGGTGAAGACGTTCGAGACGCCGCTAACCAGGAAGTCGCGCTCCATCCTGGAGGCTAAGCAGATTGTGAGTTTATTTTATTGGATGTATTTATTTAAATGTTATAAATATTCTGCATTCCAGAAGTTCAGTGCATTTGCATGACACTTTACACAGGGTTACGACGTTATGACCAGCTATTAGGGAGGAGACGTGTTTATTTTTAGCTACGTTCATTGGTGTTTTTAACAGGAAATGAAACCCTCAGTAGATCATGTGCATCGATCAAATCAGTATGAACGTGGAGCAGATTCTAATCACTGACACCCAATCTTCAACACCTGATTCTAACTTTATGGATTTGAAGGTGTGATAAATGCAGGGGTGTACTTACTTTTTCAATGTGACTGATCCTCTTTGAAACAGTCCCTATTAATAAAGATGATACACTATCAAATGGCACACAAAACTGACATTTTGTCGTAATTTTCACATTTAAAATTAACTCCCCTAAACGTAATTATTTAATGAACGGTTATAATTCTAAATGATTATCAGACAGAAAAACGTATAAATGTTAAAAAGTACCTCCGACCGTTAATCAAGACATGTGTGACTGTTCAATTCGACCAATCGATGGTTCGTGCTGTTTTGTAGCTCCGCCCACACATCCCTGCTCTGCTTGCACCGTACTTCGACAAGAAGTCACATTGCGTTGTGGAGCTCAACGGATGAAGGTTCAGGCAAGCTTCACAGAGCGCGGAAACTTTTAAGCATGCCCACAACTAGGAAGTGGCTAGTTTGTTGTAAATAAGAAATGTATGGGTCAGAGCTCACGAACCCACAGCAAGCAGTTCTCACACACACACACAAACAAGCGCACCTGTTCTTCTTTAAACGTTAACGTGTAAAACCCACACCAAAGCTGGTCTCAGGTCTGTGTTTATAGTAAGACACAAAAGCACTCGGAGACCTGTTCACTGCAAGGTGTGTAGATTTACAGTCGAGACCACGTCGATGCATGCACACGTTTTTCTAACACGTGGTCAGTGCAGTAGCAGGAGACTCTGCTTTGCGTCTTCATTTCTGTTTCGAAACACGCTCGCTTCTGGGCGTCCAATCCGAGGTAGAGATCTAACGCCAATTTTGTTATTTCAATAAGCTCCACCCAGCATTTAGAGTGTTAAGATGACTGCTTGTTAATAAACGCACCCTTTTGATTGGCAGTAAAAGTGTTCTACGTTTGTAACCTCACCCCAAACGTTTTTTGATCTACTTTTGTTTCCAGAGTAACCCGGGAAGCCCCTACAATCTGGCCAACGAGTACAACTTTGAATACGCCGTCGCGTTCAACATCGTGCTGTGGCTCATGATCGTGTTGGCTCTCACCGTCATCGTCATCTCGTACAACCTGTGGAACATGGACCTGGGCTACGACAGCATCATCTACAGGATGACCAATCAGAAGATCCGCATGGACTAACCGTGCATTCCGTCGCATTGTTGTGTACTGCGCGTGGCGTGTGTGTGTGTGTGTATATACACAGGTTTCTCACTTCCATCCATCCCATACGTCAAGTGTTTGTGTGTGTGTATATAGCTCTAAAACGTCAGTTTGTGAATATTTATTGATGCCTGCTATTGTGTTGAAAATCTAAATGAATACATATATAATATACACACAGCGGATGGATGAATTCGAACGAAATCGCGCTCACGTGTGGTGTTGTGTTGTGTTCCTGATCTAGCTACATGTTGAATCAGCCGTATTTATTATTGTATTTTTTTTTATTCCTGATACACTGGACCATAATGTCTGATACTGATGTAATGGGGGTGGGGTGATGCACCAAAATTGCATGCAGTAAAAAATGCCTGATCTCTCAACCCCTCCCCCACGCCGCCTTTTGTAAAATGTTTCTATAAATGGCGGACGCTCTAGTAGGAACACTAACTAAACATTATCACCGTTTGAAACATGACTCATTTCAGTCCAATGACTCACTTAAGTGATTCGAATCTTCCAAATCATCTCATTAAGTGACTCTTAACAATGTGAGTTTTTTGATTAGCAACTCGAACAGCAGCCAGAAAAGCACTTCTATAAATTTAGGCCTTAAATAAAATAAAATTGAAATAAAAAAAGATTTGTTCATGCTTGTGAATCAGTTCATCTGGTTTTTACAAACGACTCATTTGTGAATTGTCTATACACGGAAGCTGCAGAAACGGGCCTTCTTTATGAATATAATGCAACGTCACGTGTGGTCCAAGGTGTTGTGTGGTGTCACTCCGGGTCACAGATTTACAAGAGCGTACGTGCTGTCGAGGTTAGCCGTCCTGATGGGTCAGTTAGCTGTCCTGATGGGTCTGTTAGCCGTCCTGATGGGTTCGGTAGCCGTCCTGACGGGTCAGTTCATCATGCTGAACTGCACCTCGGTGTACTGAAAGAATGACGTGATGTGACAGGATTAATAAAAGCAACTTTAATATGTTAATGCATATGTTCAAGACGCGACACGGTGGTGGAAAAAAATATAAAATGCAGTGCATTAATGTGTGAAACTGAAGTATGATAAAGTTCACACACTTCTGGACGTGTCTGCAACAAACTATGTTTTTCACACTGCAGTGTAAGAGCAGAGCCGTCCTGGTGTGTGAACTGTTTGTATTGTACATATAACCACAGAGCTGTATGTACACCACAGTGCTGCATACACGCCACAGCACAGGAATTATAAAGTGTACAAATCAACTGGATTTTTAAAAGTACTTTTAAAATGTACTAGTAACAGGATTATTTCCAAATATATTAAATATTTATTTACGTCTCCTTACTTTCAGTTCACGTTAATCTATTTACATTTTCACACTGAATAGAATCAGCCGGGGCTGCACAGTCCGGACAGTAGCTGCTGTAGCCAGCCTCAAGCAGGCCTCCAAATGATGATCAGTCATTGTGCAACGGTGTTTGGACTTAATAATCTTCATGTGGGAAAAGGCTGGCTCACATACATAAGCAGAGCCAAATAATGCAGTCGAGGCTGCACATTTCTGTCCATGAGTCCTGGACTTCAGCTGAAGGTCAGTCTGTAGTTTCAAAACCTCATCCTCCACTTCAGACGAGTTCAGGTGAAACAGTGTTGTAATTTTCAAAGTGAGTGAATCAACCTCAACATTGTCCCTAAATGGGTAACACATGAATGTAGCGACTGGCTCCAATACAGCAAAGTCTTGAAAGCGTCTGTCAAACTCTGAGCGACAGACAGCTGTCAATCTGCTCCGTGTAGCGTGCAATGTTCAACTGCGCACAAGCCTGTCTGTGAAGTGATCTAGCACGTATAGAACAGGCAATCTCTGTTGCCACATCGATGATCTCTTTCATTAGCATTTTTGTGCATAAGGCTTGTTGGTGCATTATGCAGTGGTACTTAAGGAAGTCAGGGAAGGCATCGTCTTCCCTGCACTTGGCAATGTCCTTTCCTGTGATTTTGCTCGCTAGCGTGTTTGAGAGAAAAGATGAGATCTCAGACTGGCTGCCCTGTACGTCAACGTTAACATCTATTTTCATTTTTTTTGAATGGCGATCTACCCACACTTCCTTTGCGATCGACGTATTGGGCACCCCTGTTCTAAAGCATAAACTCAAAACTGTAACAGGTTTATTTATCTTTATTTAATTATCAACGCATTTTCTTTGTGTAAGGACATGAGGATATATTTGTATTTTGTGCACATATGCATCGGGGCGTTTTAACAGGCGAGACATTTCCACGAACATGTATTTTAACACGTTTTACCAGCTCGTGGAACTGTCTCTCACACATTAACATGTCTCGGTCTGTGTAGCATGATGCAGCTTTCACACGTAGGACTTTCCGTCCTCGCTGCAGCAGACACCGTACCCACATCTACAACGACTCGATCATCTAATTCATCTCAATGATTAAAATAAACAACACTGATGGAAACAGAGTCCACAGTAGACACTACCACACTCGGGGATCTTCCTGACTGCAGGACAGTTTATTTTATCATTTCATTTAATTAATCAGGTGAAAATGACCTGAGCGTAAGCGCATGAAGCTTTAAATTGGAAAATCATTTAACGGATTGTTAAAAAACTATCAAACAAACACAAAATGCCAAAAGAAAGAGCAGTTAGCCTACCACAGGGCCGGTACTGTCCTGACACGACTGTAAAACAGGACCTGAGGGTTGTGCTCGAGTTTTTGGACGTCTTCTGCAGTGACAAACTGTAAAAACTAAAACATAAAAATACAGAATTAACCCAGAGATATTCAGGACTTCATTAGCCGGCCCTTTTATATACATGAATGAGGCCTGTGTGTCGATACCTATTCATAATAAATGATATGAATTATAACACTGATAAAGCAGTAATGTTTATCTTGTTCTAAAATGGTAATGTGTTCTATATTTCTTGTATTTTCTCCTGCATAAAGGCCTCTAATTATGATGAAATTAGATTAACTTTTGTAGTAAACCTGCAGTAAATAAATCACTTAAAGTCAATCGGCAATCTTAGCTTCAGGTAGTTTAGACTTCAACACCTATTTAACAGGCCAGAACAACTAGATTTCATTTAAACTGCATTGTACACTAATGTGATCAGGTATTATCAGGTAGAGTTTCTGCGTACACTAGGTTTATTCTGCACGGTAAATATGTTAAAACTAAATAAATATCAATTAAAATGGTCACTTTGGCATTAGTAGACTGTATATCTTAATATCTGGTGCAGAATTGTTGTATATAAAGCTTTTAGTAATCTAATTTCAGGTCAGTAGACAACGCTGACTATTAGAGAGGTCAGAATAACAGATTTGTATTTTCAGTTGTGCAGGAGTATACTCGGTATATTCTCAGTTATTGCCATGTCACGAGAATACACAGTAAATGAAACCCACCTGTAACTACAATGACCAGAACACAGTTGAATATTACTGATATGATGAGAATCGGGAAGTTGCTGGTTTCTTCGCATGTACTGCATGTCTGATATGTCTGATTCTGACACTGCTCAGTTTTACACATCTGATTCTCTGGAAACAATTTGAAAAAGAACAAATAGTTTGGACGTTAAACAAACTACTCGGTTTATCCACAAGATGGTTTGTCTAGTATGTTTTATATCAGACACGGTTGAAGGTCTAGATCGAAGGTTCTCAAATTTTTTACGCAGTCAGGTACCACTTTAGGTGTAAAATAAAATCCATGAACACCCTCAATACAGATTTCATTCATTTTAGGCTTATTAATTAAATGTGTTCAATAATATCTAGTCTATTTCTTGGCACTGAACAGATTTGTACTATTCAACTTTCCACATATTAGATTTAAGGTAATAACCAAGCAGGCTAATAAGACAATAATCAATATAATAATATAATAAATATAATAACTTGTATAATGTGGAGTTGTAATTTAATTAAAAAAAAAGATTAATAATTTCTCATTTTGATCTAAAAGATATACTGTAGTTTTTGAACTATAAAATAATAGAAGAAATGTTTGAGTTCTGGATCATCTCAAAAGTAATGTGTACAAAAACTAATCATTTATTCATTAGTATTAAAATAAAACAAAAGTTGCTTCAATCAAAACCTGTTCAACAATGTTATTAAAGGATATTACTGTAATTTTGATTTAGATAAACTCACCAGCTGAATGATTCCGGATGTAAAGTCTGATTCCACTGCTGATGTCGGGAGGTGAACCAGTTTGAATACAATAATACACTCCTAATTCATTAGTACTGAAATTGTGTATAAATAAGCTGCTGTTATATTGCAGTAAGAATCTCTTTCTGAAGGCCGTGTTACTGTATACTGGCATCAGACTTTTACTTGAGTAAGAGCGTAATATAAACACCGGAGATTCTGACGGCTTGATCAGGAACCAGTACACATCTCTTAAAGACACCTCACACTTTAGAGTCACATTTTGTCCCAAATCTACCGACGTCTCTGTGAAACCTTCTGCAGCTCCACAGCACACAAGCAGATCTAGTTAAGAAATGTAACACAAATCACTGATGTAGAATCCAGTTGTCTGTTCAAGATGAAAAAGAAGTCATAAGGTAAAATATATGCTGAACTTTACTCACAGAACCAAAGTACCGTTGTCATGCTGATGCTGGAACCCTGTTAAGAAGCACTCTGAAATTGTTCTGCTTCAGTCAGGAAACACTTCAGTTGTGTTTTAGATGCAGGAGAGCGGAAGTGCTCTGACCACAACTTTTTTCTAAAATCTACTTCACTCTTTATGTGCTGAAAAGCAGCCTCATGTACACCCACAGCATTACAATAAAAATTTACAAGAAAAATACAAACCATTCACAACTGACCCCTGACCTTTTATACCTCAGTGCTGTTGAATGCTCAATTCTGATTGGTCTATTAATTTTTTTCTATAAAGTAGTGCAGCGGCAGCCTTTTACGTAAATCCTCATTGAGTGCAATGCAAAATCTGTATGTGTATAAACCTTGTATATGAACACAGCAGTGGTGCCTGTCTGGTTGGCGGGCATGGAAATCCATCAATACAGGTCTACATCCTTGGCAGTCTCCCACAAACTTTCCTCTAGGCCTTAGGTTCTCAAAGTGGTGTCTGGGTTCTCTCAGGTCATCTGTGATTTAGATACATACATAACATGCATAATCAAACTATTCAAACATTAGCCTAAGTATTTAAATGTGTACAATGATGTCCTGATCACTTTTTGTAGCCATATAGCTTTTCTCCTAAAATATCCATTTACAGAACACATTAGGTTTAGTGTGCCATTATTCATATATATTTGTTTTGGAGTTACTGAGATTTAATTATACCAACTGAATTCAAGTGACCAGTCAAACAGAGTAATCATTTAAAAAAAAGAAAAAATATAGATCTGATAACATTAAACAAAAACAATTACAGATTGGGGCTACACGGTGGTCATGCCTTACAGCGCCATCCTGAGCTCGGGTGAGAGTACAGTTCTTTCATGTTTCCTCGTACTGTCTAAACACATGCCAGTATGTAAATTGTCTATGCTATATGGTTTTAGGTGTAAAGACGAACAGGTAATCTATATCTGATTTGTCAGATATTAACAATATCTGTGGTTCCTGATGTTACAAGACCAAACAACAAGAACGAATAATCAAGGACTTAAACCAACCAAACCATGGGTTGTTCTATCCCCTAGTGTTAGGTAGGCGATATTGCAGCATAAAGGCTTTACTGAACACTTAAACAGAACTACATACAGTACATGTTGTTGTGTCAGACAGCAGCACAAATCCATTTTTCTAGCTGAGTTTTTCAGAAACTGCTGATCTCCTGGGATTTTCACATACAACAGTCTCTAACAGTGAGTGTGTGACAGTTCTGATAGTGGATACACCTTGTTAATAAGAGGAGGTCAGAGAAAAATGGCCAGACTGGTTTGAGCTGCCAGGAAGGATATAGTAAGTAAGCAAATAAATTTTAAACACAGCGAATTCACAAATTAAACTCATTTCTAACTCCATTATACAGTGATTATACTGTGAATTTATTCTGCTGTTCCACATCTTTCTGTTTTTGTTAAATTACAGCTGGATTTTCTTCTTCACCTTCCTGCTTCTGATACACACAGGTGAGTTTCACACCATCCATAAGCAGATGTGTGTACTGTATGGAAAAGTGAAACTCATTCAGAAATTACTGAAGAAATGTGTGTGTTTAACTGGCACCCTGTCCAGGGTGTACCCGCCATGTGCCCGATGCTTCCTGGGATAGGCTCCAGGTTCCACCGCGACCCTGAAAATGAGTAAGCAGTTGAAGTTGGATGGATGGATGGATGGATGTGTGTGTTTTATGTGCAGTCTATACATGAAGTTTCAACAAATCAGTTTTATGTTTGAGAATATCTAACCCTACATTCACACTAGCAAGTGATTTATGATTATTCATTCTCGAATTATGTGCACGGCACAAACCCACGCTCTCCCCCTCACAACTCTGACCTGTAATCAAAACTTATAACCATGGCTTCATGTTCTTTTGTTATTTACACATGCCCTCGCGTTACAGAGACAAATAAAATGTGGAAGGAAGTAGCAGAGATCATTTCAGTTATCAGAGTTACTATAGCCTTTCTGTCCACTCGAACTAGTCTCTGTTGACCCCTCGCATCAACAAGGTGTTTCTGTCTGCAGAACCGCCATCACTGGATGTTTTTTTCCTTGAGTAGACTGCTGTGTGTGAAAATTCCAGATCTGCATGATGGCCTCGTCCTTCTCAGTATGACGTTTCTCTAGGAATGCTTAATTTATGACAAGGGGTGGTGGAGGTGGTGGGGGTAACACTATCCACTGTATGAGTGGGTCATTTTGGCCCCTGTATGTCTGGGTTGTGTCCTTCCCCTCCTGGGGTGTGTGTTTTGTGTATTGTGGGTGATCCCCCCAACAAAAGTGTTTATGTTAATGATACTGTTTTTCAGCATCAAAAATTCTAAGCAAAGTAAAGCTACACGTTCTCTTCCTCTAACTTGTTCAGTACTTGTAATACAGATTAAATTTGTGTGGGCAGATGATGTAAACTATGGATCTGGTCCAATGTTATTTGGGAACAAAGAGCAAGCTGAATTTTCTCAACACAAATTTTTGTGTAGTTTGTTATCAGATTGTCTAGATGTAGATCACACATCTATTGAACAAAGATTTCCTCTCCCATGCTGTAATGATGGCTGGAAACTAGGACTTAATGGCACATACTGTAGAAAGGTCATATAGAACTTAGAGAAATCTCATTTAGTGCTTTGGGAATGAAGTCACAGTTGCCTTTTATTCTGATCACAACCAGACAGTTATATTGTTTTGAGTTTAGTCTTTGTTTAGAATATTTGATGCTGAAGAAGGAAAAATCTAAGGAACCCTTAACATTCAGACTAATGATATGCAATGTCTGAATTAATCGCACGTGTAATGAAAAGTACTATTTAGTCAACATTTAGTCTTTTTTTTTTTGGTTCTGCCTCTTGTTCTGTGCATCAAAACCACAGGACGTTCCTCAAAGTCATATTTTCTCTGCTATGAAGTTTAACCACTATGACCCATTTACATTTTGCTAAGATTCCGGATGCATGTAGGTTTTTTTTTCAGTCCACAGAAGATGGGGTTTCTAAGTTCCTCTGAGGACCAGCCCAAGAGACACACACACATTTAAAATGCTCTTCCTCGATGCACACGTGTCTTGTTCCGATTTAATCACACACCAAACAGGATTTAAACACTGAAATAATTGCATAAACGTACAGTTATTTTGTGTAATATTGAAACTACGATTATTACAATGATTTGCACGTTCTAAGAAAAAGTGTCCTTTTATGAGCTGTATTAGTCTATTAGTATGTATAAGTATACATAAATCTTTGCTTCTTAGTCTTTTAATCTCTAATGCTAAGTGTGTATTTGTATGAACCGGGAGCGTATTGTTTAATGCACCAGATACGAAAACATCGAACTGAAGTAACTTCGCTCTGGTTGTCACGTGGCAACGCGGTGCCAAGACAAACTGACTCCTGTAAGTGTGACTAGCCAGACTTCAGAACCAGTGGAAGGAGGCGTTTAGCTTGTGTAGCCTTATAGGAGCCTTAAAAGACTGTTCTGGTGAGTCTGAAAGTTCATAAGACCGCTGCACACCACTATGGGAGGGCTTGTGTAACCATTCCGGAAGCCGTGTCTTGCCAAGGTGATGTTTGTGGTTTCGTCACACTAGGACATGTACACCGCTCGGTGTACATCACCGCTACATCAAACAACTTGGCTCAACGACAAAACCCGAGCCCAGCACTTCCCGTATCCGGTCCGAACCCGTCTCACTTCCCTGTCGTAACTGGAGCTTACTAGGCTGTGACTTGATTCACACACGTGTTAGAACACTGCTCGTAATTCAGGGAAAATAAGCAGGAGACATGGATTCAATGGCGGCGCGGGATCAAAAAGTTGCTTAAGAGTCACCCGCATGCCCAAAACACAGCCGAAGGTGCCAATACTTTTAATCTTCACTGATAAATAAAGCTGTTTGAGTGGAAATGTTAACAAATGCGCACAGAAGCGGTTGTACGTGTTTTTGTGTCTGAATCTCTCGTCTTTGTACACTTGTGCACGAGGGCACTATGTAGGGTGTTTATATCCAGTCATGTGAAAAAATAAGTACACCCCATGGAAATTGTTGGCTCTTTTTTATTTATTTTTTGACATATTTGGACGAGCAAACATTTGATCCTCTTTGAAACAGTGCCTGTTAATAAAGTTTAGGTAATTCGCTTTTTCAATCATTTATTCAACAGAAATATCAATAAATGTGATTCATCTGTGGAAAAAGTAAGTACACCCTTGGCCTCAGAGGCTAGTATTGTCCCCTTTAGCAGAAATTATGCTTTTTGCATAATTGTCCACCAGGCTTGCTGGAATTTCTGACCACTCTTCCATGCAATATTCTTTCACTTGCAAGATGTTTGAGGGTTTTCTTGCATGTTCTGTTGAACTTCCTTTATTTTATTGTCATGAGACATTTATTTTTTCTCTCAGTAGGTTTTATTTTTTCGTTCTTTCCTTCCCCTCTGCTCAGTCTCAGTCAGTGCCGTTCACCCTGCAGCTCGCCCCCAGCGAGGAGGTAAACACTCCTGTAGAACTGTGTGCAGATCTCACACACACACACACACACACACACACACACACACACACACACACACAGCCTGCTGTTGCGACTTCAGTTTGACTTCTCACCTGGTGCTGATTTTCCATGGAACAGAATTATAAAAAGAAGATGAGGAAGGAAATAATTTTGTCTTCTCTTTGTCTTCTCACCTTCTAATAATTAGCCCCTTAATAATGAATTAATAATTAACACCTACTGACCGATTTGATGTAGTATTAGCACTAGAAATGGGCCTGGAGACGGAGAAATATTCAGAGGTAGACACAGACAGGACGGCTTTAAAAAAATCATACGTGGTACGTTTGCCTGTTTGAAAAAAATAAAAACGTAACCAGAAGGTTTTTGTCCTGAGGAGCAGGAATCACGGCTGGAAATACCGCGTTGATGAAAACACCTTTTATGTGAAAATGTAACGTGCTTAAAATGTTTCGCAGGTGTTTTTGGAGACCAGCTGACGGTGCTGCGGAGCCCCCAGTATGTGAACTTCAGGGCGGGAAAATGGCCACTGGCTGGAGAGAAGATCCCGGACCTGGTGGCTCTCACCATGGGCTTCTCGGTCCGCGAGGTACGCCGGATCTGAACCCGTTTGAAGCGAGCCAACGTTTATTTATGTATAAGTTTGGCTGCTGTGTTTCATCTAGACATCTGGACATCTGGACGTGTGATTTTTCTTTCTCTCTATATCTGTCTGTCTCTCTGTGTGCAGAATCTCGAATGGCCAGGCTTAGCGGTAGGTTCCCTGTTCCAGCGTCCTCGTGCCAATGCCCTGATCGCCGATCTACTAATATTTCCTCTTATCCACTGGAAAATGTGAGCACAAAAAAAAAAAAATTATAATTTTTTTTGTAAATGTGTTCTGCATCATGTGATCGTCTGCACGACTTCCCCCTGCAGTTATTCTAATATTGCACAGTAGTGGAATTGAACTTCCTTTATTTTATTGTAATATGAGATTTTTTTTGTCTCAGTATGTTTTTTTTTTATTGTTCTTTCCTTCCCCTCTGCTCTGTCTCAGTCGGTGCCGTTCACACTGGACAGCGTCGCCAACTCCATCCACACCCTGTTCGCCGAGAGCACTCCTGTGGTCCTGCAGCTCGCCCCCAGTGAGGAGGTAAACACTCCTGTAGAACTGTGTGCAGATCTCACACACACACACACACACACACACAGCCTCCTGTTGCGACTTCAGTTTGACTTCTCACCTGGTGCTGATTTTCCATGGAACAGAATTATAAAAAAAAATGAGGAAGGAAATAATTTTGTCTGTCGTGAAGAATTTCGCTGGTACGCAGTTGGTGCATGTTAAATTTCGGTGCCCTTTTGAACTCTCGGTTCACATCGAGGTCAAACGATTTAACAGAATACGTATAAATACAAAACATGTTGATTCAACAAAAAAATTGAAACTAATGTTTATTACAGATTGTTTATGTGAAAACTCTTATTACTTTTTATTAGGAACATTTTGCTAATGCTCATTCTGTGTGTGTGGGTGGGTGTGTGTGTGTGTGTGTGTGTAGAGGCTGTACATGATGGGCATGGCCAACACGGTATTCGAGAATTTGCCCGTAACTCTGTAGCAGATCCGCACTCGTCTCTCTCAGGAGGGATCAGTCCTGCCTTCACTCCCACTTAACTCCCTGAGCCGTAACAACGAGGTACAACACACACACACACACACACACACACACACACACACACACATCTGACTGCATCCTGATTAAAATAATAATAATAATAATAATATATATATATATATATATATATATATATAAACACACACACACAATACAATGATGTGTCCAAAATTTCTACTTTATTTGACAGCACCTTTCTTCATCTTGTTCAGGCTGATCTGCTCTTCCTGTCGGAGATTCAAGTGTTGCATGATATTTCTGCTCTGGTAAGCATTTGATCGTCTTTGAGACAGCGCCTATTTATAAAGTTCATACACTTGAACGAAACCACAGTGAAAATTTGCTTTTTCAACCATTTATTCAACAGAAACATTAATAGATGTGAGATTCCTCTGTGGAAAAAGTAAGTACACCCTTGGTCTCAGAAGCACCAGACACTAGATATCAGAGGGGTAAAAATTAGACCGGTTCCACCTGCACTCCCTCAGCAGGTTCTAATCACCGGTTCTAATTTTATGGATTCTGCCTGTTTCAATCAATCAACCCCAACCCCCCCACCACCACCACCACCAAATTACAATGGGGTTCAAATCCGGGCTTCGACTCGGCCGTTCCATAACCCTCCATTTCCTCTTTCTGAGCCATTCCTTGGTGGATTTGCTTGTGTGCTTAGGATCATTATCCTGTTCAAAGGTGCACCTTCAGTTCAACTTCAACTTTCGGACAGATGGCCTCACAACATCTTCGAGCACTCCATAACCGTAACATTTTCACCACAGTTGGTATGAGGTGCTTCTCCTGAAAATCTGTCTTTGGTCTATCTTTGGTTCATCTGTCCAGAGCACATTATGCCAAAAGGCCTGGTCTTTGCCTATATGCTCATCGGCAAACTGTAGTCTTGCGTAGGCTTCTTCCTGGCTCGGCTCCCATGTAGGTCAAACCTGTGCACTCTGTTTCTGATTGTAGAAACGTGCACTTTGACACCAACGATGTACTAGCAGATGCTGTGATGAAAACTGAGTGAATCTGCGCTATTTGTAGATATATTTAAATCTCTTGCCAGACTCCTAGCCATCAACATCTTTTTTTCTGAAGGCCTTACAGAACTTTTTTCCACATGACTGTATGATCTACAGCTAGACCTCAGTCAACGGTCCTACTTACTGTTACTCGGTCCTACTTGGTCCTACTTACTGCTACTCAGTCCTACTTGCTCCTAATTACTGCTACTCGGTCCTACTTACTGCTACTTCGTCCTACTTACTGCTACTCCGTCCTACTTGGTCCTAATTACTGCTACTCGGTCCTACTTGGTCCTAATTACTGCTACTCAGTCCTTCTTAAATTCAATTCAATTCAATTTTATTTGTATAGCGCTTTTTACAATAGTCATTGTCTCAAAGCAGCTTTACAGAAATAAAAAACAGGTATAAACAGTCAGAAACAGATAAACAGAGACAAACAGGAACAGATAAACAGAAACAAACAGGTATAAAACAAATGGAATTTATCCCAACTGAGCAAGCCACTGAGTGGTGACGGTGGCAAGGAAAAACTCCAGAAGATGTTTTTGAGGAAGAAACCTTGAGAGGAACCCGACTCAGAAGGGAAACCCATCCTCATCTGGGTAACAACAGAATGTGAAGGTAACACAGATAATGTGAAAATGAGAAGTATGTATGGCCTTAGGAGCAGCCGTAGTCCCAGCAGAAGATTTGGGCTCAACCAGAGGCAGAAGGGATCTGGATCTCCAATATCTCCATAAATTTGTATGGGGCTCGGCAAAAAGAGAGAGAGGTCTTACTTACTGCTACTCCGTCCTACTCGGTCCTACTTACTGCTACTCGGTCCTAATTACTGCTACTCGGTCCTACTTACTGCTACTTACTGCTACTCTGTCCTATTTACTGCTAATCGGTCCTACTTGGTCCTAATTACTGCTATTTGCTGCTACTCGGTCCAACATACTGCTACTCGGTCCAACATACTGCTACTCGGTCCTTCTTGCTGCTGCTCGGTCCTACTTGCTGCTGCTTGGAGCTACACGGACCTACTTACTGCTACTCGGACCTAGTTACTGCTGCTCGGTCCTACTTACTGCTACTCAGACCTACTTACTGCTACTCGGACCTACTTACTGCTACTCGGACCTACTTACTGCTGCTCGGTCCTACTTACTGCTACTCGGACCTACTTACTGCTACTCGGACCTACTTACTGCTACTCGGTCCTACTTGCTGCTGCTCGGTCCTACTTGCTGCTGCTTGGAGCTACTCGGACCTACTTACTGCTACTCGGACCTACTTACTGCTGCTCGGACCTACTTACTGCTGCTCGGTCCTACTTGCTGCTGCTCGGTCCTACTTGCTGCTGCTCGGTCCTACTGGCTGCTGCTTGGAGCTACTCAGACCTACTTACTGCTACTCGGACCTACTTACTGCTACTCGGTCCTACTTATTGCTACTCGGTCCTACTTGGTCCTACTTACTGCTACTCGGACCTACTTACTGCTACTCGGTCCTACTTATTGCTACTCGGTCCTACTTATTCCTAATTACTGCTATTTGCTGCTACTTGGTCCTACTTACTGCTACTCGGTCCTACTTACTGCTCCTTATTGCTACTTGGTCCTACTTACTGCTACTTAATGCGCTTTATCGAGTTTCCGGTAAACTGTTATGGAACAGAAGATGTTGGAATGAGAAGAGAAGATAATAATGTGAGTGTAAAGGTGGGAAAGTAGTTATCTAATAGGAGTAATAGAACAGCTGGAGAATAGATTGGAGCTAGTGTAGCTAGGTCAGGAAATGAGCTAGCTCCGTTATACAGTTTTTCCTGCAGTGGCGAGTTAGCTTAGCTTAACCAGGCCTTAAACTGAACACAGCTCATTATCATAACATCTCTCACACTGGCACTGACTTTATCTCATACATACCTCACGTTCATTGTGGACAACACGGGGACAGTTTCTAATAAAATATAAACTCACAAAAGGTTAACGTCCGTTACTAATAAACCCAGGCGGAACTTTTAGTGCGCGTGCGCTTAATACGTCATCTGATGACGTCTATAATAATATTGTTTTATTTGTTTAATATATTTGTTGCCATCTTTTTGTATATTAATTTTAGTTTTAAAACACGTATTTCACTACCGCGAGAGTTCAAAGCTATTATTTCAACAAATACAAACAAATCTATTGTAATTCCCCACCTACAACAGTTAAAAAACCCCAAAAAAAACACCCTTCTGCTTGAAATTTCAACTCGTCACCCTTGGGGTAGTCTTCACAAATACCAGCTCCCTCCCTGTTTATGGGGTGACGTAAACTCAACATTCAACATGGTACTTGGTTAAACCTATAACACAGACCATACAAATTTTTGAGAATGTTTGATATTTTGAGACGGTAACTATCAACATTACAGTAGAGTTATCACTACTATATCAGAAAAGAACCAGAAGTCACGAAGACTACTGGAGCTACTGGACTAGTGGTAGCCAAGACCAAGGAGCAAGGGGTAACTATATAGCTAAAATATATCAACGAACTTGCGTTGCGTATGGGGGGGGGGGCGGAACAACTTAACAAATGGAAATATATTAAAAAGGAATATACATAAATAAATAGAATAGATGAAGTAAAGACAGATCCATTGGCAGGGTTTATTAAAGGAGGACAAATTGGTATTTCCTCAACATTGGGGGGGGGATCCCCGCAACAACCAAGGAATGCGTGGTTACGCCCATGCCAAGGAGTAACTGTAAAAGTGGATGAAAGGATCTTTTTATGAGATTTACGTGTTCTGACAGACAAAACAAAGTTTGGGTTTATACAAAATAAATATTACCTACAACTACTTAGCATTTATTATTCTGATCCTAGAGCAGCTTTAGCATAATTCCTCTAACAATTAAACACTTCTCCCTTGTTTATGCATCACTTCTTTTCACTCCTGTTTATTCCTGTTTCTTATTTTCATTCCTTAGAAATCCACTGGAAACCCCTGATCACTTTTTGTTCCCTTTGGTCAGGTTTGTGTGAATCTTAACACCTTATGAGCTGACTCCTGGTCACATTCCTGGTGTAGAAGAAGCTCAGACCATTACCGATTACAGGAAAAACAATCATCTGCCTGTATCAAGGATATCTCCATTCCAGACACATTATATTACTTCTACACCCAGTTTGAAGCATTTAACACGGAGGCAGCAGTAAGGAACGGAACTGCCCCAGTGACCAGGGGATTTACTTGTCTTAATGACTACTGCCCCAATACAATCACCCCAATCATCTGCGGCATCATGCAGGATCGCTCTCAGCCCTCACACGGACTGTTCACACTCCTCGGGTCTGGACGTAGGCTATGGTACATCCTGGTCAAGTCCTTCTGAACGGTTTCTTCAGCGTGAACTTTCACCTCAGCCCTATTCCTGTCTAATGTCACTACCTACTTACACCCAACCACTTTCCACTTCACTGTCTATACATCTGACTAGAGTCAAAACCAAAACAGTTCCAGACTTATAAAGGGAAAAGTCAGCAGTGGATATTCTGGGCCAGCACTGAATATGAATGGCTGCTTACTGTAAATCGTTCTAACTGGAAATGGTTGATCTCTGGCCTCCGTCACATCATTGAGAAGTGAAAATGCCAATGTTATTCCACAGCATGTGATTACCAAAAGTAGTCTACACCAAAAAGGGAGAAAAGAAAAACACCTATCATGTTTCATGTTGATTCAGAAGTTGATCTTCACAAGAGAGAAGTTAGGGTTTTATGTTCTGAGAGATGGTGAACTTGTATCAGAGTGTATCAGAGGTAAGAGAGCTTGACCTTCGGGACAAGGCATCATCGTGTGACAGGATTTTGTTGGCTTTGAATTGAGATCACAATTCATTTTGTTAGGAACAAATATTTAATACAATATTAAATTGAAACATTACTGTAGCAGAGCGGGGCTGCACCATTTTCCTTGCAGAAGTTTATGAATGATTTCTCAGCTACATTTTGAATGACTGATTAACTTCACATTTGGAACATCCAGACGGTAAGGCGTTACAGTAATCTAATCTAGAGGTGACGAATGCATGAACCAGTATTTCCGCATCATGTAGTGACAATATATTTCTTATCTTAGAAATATTTCTGAGATGAAAGAACGCTATCCTAGTAATATTATATACATGAGCATCAAATGATAGACTGGAGTCAATAATCACTCCAAGGTCTTTAACTGCTATACATGATGAAACAGGAAGACCATCCAGACTGACCATGTGGTCAGAAAGATTACTTCTAGTTACACGTGATCCTAATAAAAGTATTTCTGTTTTATCAGAATTAAGTAAAAGGAAGTTGGTTAACATCCAAAGTCTAATGTCCTTTACACAATCCTCGACTTCACTAAGCTTCTGTCTGTCCTCTGGCTACGCTGAAACATACAGCTCTGTATCATCAGCATAACAGTGGAAGCTAATTCCATGCTTACGAATAATTTGTTCTATGGGAACCATGTATAAAGTAAAAAGCAGTGGGCCTAAAACAGAAGCCTGTTTTAGGAAGTCTCCATCTACGAACTGATAACGATCGGTCAGATAAGACCTGAGCCAGGAGAGGACTGTTTAAACAAACATGAAGGTATGGGATCTAATATGCAAGTTGATGAATTGGCTGAAGAGATTAATGTAGCTAGTTTGGTCTCTCTAAGCGGAGCAAAACTCTCTAAACAATCATCTGATATTGCTACATTATCATGTAATGGGTTTGTTACAGTATTATCCGGTTTTAATTTAATGGCCTGAATTTCACGTCAAATATTTTCAACCTTATCAATGAAAAATTTCTATGTAATGATTGAGTGTTTCTCTCTGTAGTGGTTTTATTCCTAGTTAATTTTGCTACTGTGTTGAAAAGGAATCTAGAATTGTTTTTGTTATCTTCTATTAAGGTGGAGAAATAGATTTTTCTAGCATCGCTAAGAGACTTTCTATATTTCAGTAGACTCTCCTTCCATGCTGTCTGAAATATCACCAGTTTGGTTTGACACCATTTATGTTCTAATTGTCAAGATGTCTGTTTTAAGGATTGCGTTTGATTGTTATACAAGGGTGCAAATTTTTTCTCTAATTATTTTTCTTTTGAGTGGAGCCACTCTATCTAGCGTGTAGTGGAGTGTTGACTCCAAGGTTTCAGTCGCCTGATCGAGTTCTATGGGATCTGCCAGTGATCCAAATCTAACTGATGTTTCTGCAAGGTTATTTATGAAGCTCGGTGCAGTAGCTGATGTGTAGGTACGTTTTACGCAGAAGCGAGGCGAGGTGGAAATATTCTGATCAATATGTATTATGAACGAGATAAGATAATGGTCTGAGACAACTTCAGACTGCGGAAAAATTACAGTTTTTTCTATACTTAGTCCGTATGTTAGTATCAGATCAAGAGTGTGACCACCAGTATGAGTAGGCTCGATTACGTTCTGATTAATCCCTACTGAATCTAAGATGGACACAACCGCTATTCTTAGAGGGTCTTCCAGGTTATCAAAATGAATATTAAAATCTCTGACGATTAATGCTTTATCTACAGACACAACCAGGTTTGATACAAAGTCTGCAAATTCACTAAGAAATTCAGTATATGGCCCCGGGGGTCTGTAGATAATAATTAGAGGAATTGACTTAATTTTTGTGGCTACATAACTTACACTGGTATATAGAATTTCAAAAGAATTAAATTTATGACTAGGTTTTTGTGTGACGACTAGATTTTTAGTATGGATGAGACCAACACCTCCTCCTCTACCAGTTGAACGAGGCTGATGTACATAACTGTAGTCAGGAGGACTGGCTTCATTTAATGCTATGTACTCTTTTGGTTTAATCCAAGTTTCCATTAAACACATTAAATTACATTCCTGATCAGTAATGATTTCATTAAAAATAAGAGCCTTAGACGCAAGAGATCTAATGTTTAATAGTCCTAGCTTCAGATCAAAAGTGCTGGCTGTACATTCAATCCATCCATCCATCTTCAACCGCTTATTCCTTCTTCAGGGTCGCGGGGAACCTGGAGCCTATCCCAGGAAGCATCGGGCACAAGGCGGGGTACACCCTGGACAGGGTGCCAGTCCATGGCAGGGCACAATCACATACACACTCACACACCCATTCATACACTATGGACAATTTACCAACCTACCAATCAACATGTCTTTGGACTGGGGGAGGAAACCGGAGTACCCGGAGGAAACCCCTGCAGGGAGAACTCCGCACACACGGCCCGGCCGGGAATCGAACCCCGGACGTGTGAGTCGAACGTGCTAACCACTAAGCCACTGTGCGCCCTTAAATTTTCTCTGTATTTGTATAGCTCGGGGACACAGTCTCTATAGTATGTATTACCGGTGCTGGACTATTAATTGAACATTTATTATAATGAACGTTGTTATTGTCGGAAGATGTACTTACGTAAGGCAGTCACTTGGAGTGTAGCGCCTTGGAGATGTTGTCAGACAGCAGTTCCGCTCTGAGGCTGCTGGGGTGCAGGCCATCAGGACGAAACAACCTAGGACGCTCCCAGAACAGATTCCAGTTATTGACAAACACCGGATTCTGCTCATTACACCAAGAAACTAACCAATCATTTAAAGCTAGAAGTCTACTGAACTTTTTGGCTCCACATCTGAATGTGGGAAGATATCCAGAGACGATGATCTTTGCGGTGGGTGATCTGCCTCGTACCGTCTCGATCAGGCTGGAGAAGTCCCTCTTCAGAACCTCCGTCTGCCGCAGCCTGATGTCGTTCGTCCCCACGTGCAGCACAACCGCTCCAGTGCGCTCGTCCTTCTTCAGGATCCCGGATACCTGCGCAACAACATCAAGGACATGAGCACCAGAAAAACAGTGTGTGTGCACCTTACCTTTAGATGAAGCTACATGGACGTTCCACACAATGGAGTCCCCGACGGTCACAGCGTTAGGTCTGGTCTGACAGAGAGGGGCGAAGCGGTTCCCGGTTGGAATCTTGAACACCGGAGGTGGAGAGGTTCTTGCTTGTGGTCCAGCCCGCGCCTTCCGCCACTGGTTCACCCAAGGCCCGTGGTGTGTTGGTGCTGATGTGGCGGAGACCACGGCTGGGAAAGTTCTAGGTGCACGGTCCCTGCTCAGAGAAAACACATGGTGTAGAGGGCCTGGAAGTGGAAATACCACACTGTGTAGACCTTGGATGTGTAGGCAGAGGCACAAGATGTTTCCAGCGCAGTTCATCGCTCCAGCAGCTGGGCCTGCTTGTCGAGTGGGCCGCGGATCTGCTTTTCCAAATCCTCCAGTTCCAGCAGCACCATGTGAAGCTCGAGCAAGTCATCATCTGCACTCAAAACCGGAGAGACAGCAGACATATTTGTTTTTTAAATAAAACAGCGGTAATTGAGAAATGTGAAACGTAAACAAGGCTAGCAGTAGGTGATGCTAGCGGACTACAAGCTAGTCGCGGATGTTTGTAAAAACACATCAAATTTAGCGACAGCGCAACGTTACGATTGTTTTATCTAAAGTAGTGTCAGTTAGATTTGTATAACGTAAAGTAAATAATTTTAAAGTATAGAGATTATAGTATTATAGAGATTAGAAGAAATTAATATAATAGCGTTAGCTCAAAGGACGCTCCTTCCAGCTTGACACTGCTTCCTGCTGTTTATTATATAATGTTCATCATAATAGAATCATAATAGTGTGTCCCAAAGTTAAACTGAAATCTTGATTAAAAAAAAAAAAAACGTCTTGATAAACACAGCCATGACATTTATGATCATTGGTCAAAGCCATTAAAATGGAATAGCGGTGCTCTGCTTTTAAGTACAAATGCTCTCATTTTTTAATCATATTGCCTTGAGAAACAAATCAAGACCATAAATTTTTTTTTTCTATGTAGTTCAATATACGTGTATACACATTATCAAAATATTGGGTTTAAAATAATAAATACATATCATGATGGATCTTACAGCGTAGTGGTGGTAAATACAAATTTGAGCAAAATTTCAGAATTGTTGCTTTTATATCACCTCCTTGGGTTACAATACAACTGTCAAATGTGTTAAATTTCTTGAATTTGTCTCTTAATCTACAATCTGAATGTTTTGTGGTCTGAAGAGCTGCAGCCTACACGTCCTCTTTTATTCTTTGTGATGTTTAATTATCTATGATCTGAACAGGATCTAAATCACGCAGGAAGGCTTGATAATTAAACAATGAGCCAAAACAGTTCAAAATTACACTCTGCAGAGCTGAAAAGCAGCGTGCACATATTTACATAGTATAAAATTTATATTGTGTCATTTTATATTTACTAAGGACATAGTGATAAGTTCAGTCAGGTGTATCCAGGTACACGCTTTACCTGTAAACAAGGCAATTACACTACTAAAGTATTTTGCTGTGTAACATTACTACAGTCTACACTATAAAGCAAATATGTGTAAATGTTTGTACAGTTTAAGCAGTTTGTGCTACAGTAGCTCTTCTGTGGGATCGGACCAGACGGGTTCACCTTCGAGCCTTCAATCCTTGGACTCCCATGACCCTGTCAGCATTCTGTTTCTTTGGACCTCTGCATACTAGAAACACCCCACGAGACCTGCCATTTTGGAGATGCTCTGACCCAGTCATCATAATTTGGCCTTTGTCAAAATCACACAAATCCTTACGCCAACCCATTTCTCCTGCTTCCAGCAATGTACATTATGTACATTACATTCCAGCACATCAACTTCGAGAACTGACTGTTCACATGCTGCCTAATAAATATAAACATGAGCATTCAACAGCACTGAGGTATAAAAGGTCAGGGGTCAGTTGTGAATAGTTTGTATTGTTCTTGTAAATTTGTATTGTAACGCTGTGGGTCTACATGAGGCTGCTTTTCAGCAAATAAAGAGTGAAGGAGATTTTAGAAAAAAGTTGTGGTCAGAGCACTTCCGCTCTCCTGCATCTAAAACACAACTGAAGTGTTTCCTGACTGAAGCAGAACGATTTCAGAGTGCTTCTTAACAGGGTTCCAGTGTCAGCATGACAACAGTACTTTGGTTCTGTGAGTAAAGTTGTTAATTCACCATTTTACCTTAGAAGTTATTTATCTCTTTGAACAGATGAGTGGATTCTAAACCATTAATGTGTGTGGTGTTTGTTTTCTCCCCTAGATCTACTTATGTTCTGTGGAGCTACAGAAGGTTTCACAGAGAAGTCAGTAGATTTGGGACAAAATGTGACTCTAAAGTGTGGGGTGGATAAAAAAAATGTGTTCTGGTTCCTGATCAAGCCGTCAGAACCTCCAGTGTTTTTATTACACTCTTTATCGAATACTATCCTGGAGCCAGTATACAGAAACATGACCTTCAGAAAGATATTCTCAGTGCAATATAACAGCAGTTTATTTATACACAATATCAGTACTAATGAATTAGGAGTGTATTATTGTATTCAAACTGGTTCACCTTACAACATCAGCAGTGGAATCAGACTTTCCATCCCGAATCATTCAGCTGGTGAGTTTATCTAAATCAAAATTACAGTAATATCCTTTAATAACCGTGTTGAACAGGTTTTGATTGAAGCGACTTTTGTTTTATTTCAATTCTAATGTAGAAATGATTTGATTGTGTATGCATTCCTTTTGGCAACACCAAGAACTTATAGTTCGAAAATTATAGTATTTCTGATATTCTGTGATTTTTTTAAATTGTGATAAAATATATATATATATATATGCAGTGCCTTGCGAAAGTATTCGGCCCCCTTGAAATTTTCAACCTTTTGCCACATTTCAGGCTTCAAACAAAGATATAAAATTTTTATTTTTTGTGAAGAATCACCAACAAGTTGGACACAATTGTGAAGTGGAACGAAATCTATTGGATTTTTGAAACTTTTTAACTAATAAAAAAATGAAAAGTGGTGCGTGCAAAATTATTCGTCCCTTCGGTAATTCTTTGTAGAGCCACCTTTTTGCTGCGATTACAGCTGCAAGTTGCCGGGGTATGTCTCTATCAGTTTTGCACATTGAGAGACTGAAATTCTTGCCCATTCTTCCTTGCAAAACGCTTCGAGCTCAGTGAGGTTGGATGGAGAGCGTTTGTGAACAGCAGTTTTCAGCTCTTTCCACAGATTCTCGATTGGATTCAGGTCTGGACTTTGACTTGGCCATTCTAACACCTGGATACGTTTATTTGGGAACCATTCCTTTGTAGATTTTGCTGTATGTTTGGGATCATTGTCTTGTTGGAAGATAAATCTCCGTCCCAGTTTCAGGTCTTTTGCAGACTCCAACAGGTTTTCATCCAGAATGGTCCTGTATTTGGCTGCATCCATCTTCCCCTCAATTTTAACCATCTTCCCTGTCCCTGCTGAAGAAAAGCAGGCCCAAACCATGATGCTGCCACCACCATGTTTGACAGTGGGGATGATCGCTTGCACAGTGCTCCTTGGGATGTTTAAAGCTTGGGAAATCTTTTTGTATCCAAATCCGTCTTTAAACTTCTCCACAACAGTATTACGGACCTGCCTGGTGTGTTCCTTGGTCTTCATGATGCTCTCTGCGCTTTCAACAGAACCCTGAGACTATCACAGAGCAGGTGCATTTATACAGAGACTTGATTACACACAGGTGGATTCTATTTATCACCATCAGTCATTTAGGACAACATTGGATCATTCAGAGATCCTCGCTGAACTTCTGGAGTGAGTTTGCTGCACTGAAAGTAAAGAGGCCGAATAATTTTGCACGTACCACTTTTCAGTTTTTTATTTGCTAAAAAAGTTTAAAATATCCAATAGATTTCGTTCCACTTCACAATTGTATCCCACTTGTTGGTGATTCTTCACAAAAAATACAAATTTTATATCTTTATGTTTGAAGCCTGAAATGTGGCAAAAGGTTGAAAAGTTCATGGGGGCCGAATACTTTCGCAAAGCACTGTATATAATTACAATTTACATAATTATTATATAATTCTATAATAATTATACAATATATATATATAATTATAATGCCCATTATCCAAATTATTATATACAATACATTATTGTCTTATTAGCCTGTTTGATAGAATAGCTGTTACCTTAAATCTAATATGTTCCGTCAGTGGAAAGATGAAAAACAGAAATCTCTGCAGTGCCGAGAAATATTAATATTACAAAAGATTATTCTACAAATTATTATAAAGTTTATTATATTAATAATAATATACTTTATTATTATAAAGTAATTAATAAGCTGTACCGAAGGCATCCTTGGAATTTGATTTTACATCTAAAGTGGTACCTGTCTGTGTAAAAACTTTGAGGACCCACAATGCAGACCTTCATCCGTATCTCATACAAAATCCACTGTAGATAAACTAGTGTGTATAGTGGAATTAAAACTGTCTGAATTTTTCCTAATTGTTTCCAGATAATCGGACGTGTGAAACTGAGCCGAGTCAGAATGAGACAGGATACAAAGAAGCCATCCTCTTGCCGATTCTCATCGTATCAGTAATAATGAATGTTCTGTCCGTTCCAGTTGCAGGTGTGTTTAATTTACTGTGTGTTCTTGAAATTGCATGCTTGTGACATATTTGATAGTTATAAGATATTTACTGTGCAAAATATACCTTGTGTATGAAGTAACGGTATACCTGATCAAATTCGGTTGCATTTATTTTGGCCTGTTAAATAGGTCTTGAAGTCTAAACTATCTGAAGCGAAGATTATCTATTGACCTTAAGTGATTTTAAAGTTAATCTAGTTTTATTATATTAATAGTTCTTTATACAGGAGAAAATACAAGATATATTCTATAAATTATTATTAATAGTTATTGACACACAGGCTTCGTTCACATGTATAATCAACTCGGTTAACAAAGTCCTGAATATCTCTGGGTTAATTCTGTACTTTTATATTTTAGTTTTTACAGTTCATCACTGCAGAAGACGTCCAAAAACTCGAGCACAACCCTCAGGTCCTGGTTTACAGGACAGTACCGGCCCTGTGGTAGGCTAACTGCTCTTTCTTTTGGCATTTTGTGTTTGTTTGATTGTTTTTTAACAATCTGTTAAATGATTTTCCAATTTAAAACTTCATGCGCTTACGCTCAGGTCATTTTCACCTGAGAAATTAAATTAAATGATAAAATAAACTGTCCTGCAGTCAGGAAGATCCCCGAGTGTGGTAGTGTCTACTGTGGACTCTGTTTCCATCAGTGTTGTTTATTTTAATCATTGAGATGAATTAGATGATCGAGTCGTTGTAGATGTGGGTACGGTGTCTGCTGCAGCGAGGACGGAAAGTCCCACGTGTGAAAGCTGCATCATGCTACACAGACCGAGACGTGTTAATGTGTGAGAGACAGTTCCACGAGCTGGTAAAACGTGTTAAAATACATGTTCGTAGAAATGTCTCGCCTGTTAATACGCCCCGATGCATATGTGCACAAAATACAAATATATCCTCATGTCCTTACAAAAGAAAAGTGGGTTGATGATGAATAAAACTTTTACAGTTTTGAGTTTATGCTTTAGAATATATCAACATAAACGAAGGCTCCGAAGACGATTATATAGCTAACTAGTAATTAATCTCCTGGATAATGTGCACAATAAAACAAAAAACTGTGTACAGGATGAAAACATAAATAGATTTACGTGAACTGAAAGTAAGGAGGAATAAATAAATATTTGGTATATTTGGAAATAATCCTGTTACTAGTACATTTTAAAAGTACTTTTAAAAATCCAGTTGATTTGTACACTTTATAATTCCTGTGCTGTGGCGTGTATGCAGCACTGTGGTGTACATACAGCTCTGTGGTTATATGTACAATACAAACAGTTCACACACCAGGACGGCTCTGCTCTTACACTGCAGTGTGAAAAACATGGTTTGTTGCAGACACGTCCATAAGTGTGTGAACTTTATCATCCTTCAGTTTCACACATTAATGCACTGCATTTTATATTTTTTTCCACCACCGTGTCACGTCTTGAACATATGCATCAACGTATTAAAGTTGCTTTTATTAATCCTGTCACATCGCGTCATTCTTTCAGTACACCGAGGTGCAGTTCAGCATGATGAACGAACCCGTCAGGACAGCTAACGAACCCGTCAGGACGGCTAAACAGACCAATCAGGACGGCTAAACTCGACAGCACGTACGCTCTTGTAAAACTGTGACCCGGAGTGACCCCAAACAACACCTTGGACCACACGTGACATTTCATCATGTAGGCACCTCCCAAAAATGTAGTTGAATAAATGGTGTGCTTGCTGCATTTTTGGGTGGATTCATTTGAGACTACATTTCCCATGGTCCTTTGTTTCTGGATGCGTTGCAATTTAATTAAACCCCTAGCCAATCAGAGGTCACCTTTGTTGGGGAGGGGAAAAAGAGGAAAAAAAGGAACGGAGGGGGAGAGGTAGCGAACGGGAGAGGGAGTGACACGCGGGACGAGAGCTGGAAAAAGGAGAACCGGAGTTTTAACGCAGAGGTGATGTTTGTAGACTAAACTTCTATTACAGTAGTGGCACAAATATCATTTTATTCAGCGAAAAATCGAGAGCAACTATCAGCTCGGTAAATTGGTGAACTGTAAGGTGAAGTGCTGCTAGCTTATCTGCGTTTGTTTGTTTTGCACTAGCTTGGGAAAACATAGCTAAGTACAAACTGTAACTCGTGGACGTTAAGCTAATGTCTTCGTGAGGGACGGACAGCTGTAGCCGCAGTTTCGCTGTGAAACTGAAGGACGAGGACTGTGGAGAACTGTGCTGAACTGTGGAGAACTGTGCTGAACTGTGGAGAACTGTGGAGAACTGTGCTGAACTGTGGAGAACTGTGCTCGGTAGCATGGTAGCTACTACGCGTGTTGGAGGAGTGACTTCATCGCTGAACCTGCGTCGCTGAATTAACCTTCTGGAACCTCGCGTGCAGCGGATTCATTCTCTCAGCTCGTGACCATGTCGGCTAATTCTTCTGTTCCAGAGGCGTGAGTAACGGAGAGGGTTTAGTAGTGGAGAGGTGTGAGTAACGGAGAGGGTTTAGTAGTGGAGAGGTGTGAGTAACGGAGAGGGTTTAGTAGTGGAGAGGTGTGAGTAACGGAGAGGGTTTAGTAGTGGAGAGGTGTGAGTAACGGAGAGGGTTTAGTAGTGGAGAGGCGTGAGTAACGGAGAGGGTTTAGTAGTGGAGAGGCGTGAGTAACGGAGAGGGTTTAGTAGTGGAGAGGCGTGAGTAACGGAGAGGTTTTAGTAGTGGAGAGGTGTGAGTAACGGAGAGGGTTTAGTAGTGGAGAGGTGTGAGTAACGGAGAGGGTTTAGTAGTGGAGAGGTGTGAGTAACGGAGAGGGTTTAGTAGTGGAGAGGTGTGAGTAACGGAGAGGGTTTAGTAGTGGAGAGGTGTGAGTAACGGAGAGGGTTTAGTAGTGGAGAGGTGTGAGTAACGGAGAGGGTTTAGTAGCGTTCATTAAAGGAACCAAGGAGGGTTTTTGTTTGTATGTGCACCAACTGGCCCCAACAGAAACCCCATGCGCTTGGTGAAGGTTCTGAACATTTAATAAAAAAAGGGTTTAAGTGGTAAAATCCAAACTGTACTGTTCCTGGTGTTTAATAATTAGAAAGGAGTGTTTGAGTTACTGGTCTAAATTTTGTTTCTAATACATGTATACAGTTTAAGTTTTTTGTTTAGCATAATAAATGTTTTTATTTTTGTTATACATACTACCTGGCTTTACTGAATTTTTATTTTTATTTTAATAAGGTTTATATATATTTGGCCTAGTTATATACTCAATATTTGTTTCTGGGGAATAACAATATCGCTCATAGTGTGTGAGTGGGGGAATTCTTCAGTGGAGGCACCGCGCTATTCGGGATTAAATCATTTACATACATTTCTGCCTGTTATAGTATAACAACATCTGGCAAATAGAGGTTAGCCAATTCACCATCAACTGCTAAATACTCAGGATCCTGTTAATTAAAACCATTTACTGTAGTAACCTTCTCTAATATTACACTTCCGGCGCCAGGAAGGGGTTACAATCATATTCATAAAGAAGGCCCGTTTCTGCAGCTTCCGTGTACGGACAATGAGTCGTTTGTAAAAACCAGATGAACTGATTCACAAGCATGAACAAATCTTTTTTTTATTTTAATTTTATTTTTTTTAAGGCCTAAATTTATAGAAGTGCTTTTCTGGGTGCTGTTCGAGTTGCTGATCAAAAAACTCACATTGTTAAGAGTCACTTAATGAGATGATTTGGAAGATTCGAATCACTTAAGTGAGTCATTGGACTGAAATGAGTCATGTTTCAAACGGTGATAATGTTTAGTTAGTGTTCCTACTGGAGTGTCCACCATTTAGAGAAACATTTTACAAAAGGTGGCGTGGGAGGAGGGGTTGGGGGGTGAAGGGGCATTGTCGCCTATTTCTCGCAGGACAAGATATTTTCCCATAATGCTCTGACTGTTTTTCCGTTATGCTGCATTTAGACTGACCTCGTTAGTGTAGGAAGTTACATCATTTTCGACCTCTGTGCATTCAAGCTACAATGTGGGGGGAAAACCATGAACGCCTCCTTGCCAGCTAACTGCGATGAGCGATGTATAATCACCTATAAAGGCAGTGTATATATATTTTAACAAGCACATATGTCTGTGTGTTTAGTTATCTAAAGCAAATACTTGTAAATACAGTAACATACTCGGGTAAAGGGAAGAAATTGTTTACTGATGCTGAAGCAGCCATTTTGATTTGCCCTTACTCGCTGAACTCGTGGTCGAGGAGACGAGTCAATGAGCAGGAATTCTGAGACGAGAGAGCGCTTTCGTTCATTTTTTTTCCTAGTCAGAGATCGGAAATGACAAGTTAGGAGCTTCAGTCAAACGCAGCTTTAGATTACAGTGTCACATTTAAACGACTGTGCAATGAAATAAAGTCTTATAAAATACCTTTATCTCACCTGCTCTCTTCTCCTTATTGATCACAAACCAAACATCCTTTAGAAATAACACTTAAAAATACTCAATTCCACTTTTCCTCTGAGTTCTGATCCAGTACTGATACTGTTTTGAAACAGAAGTAAAGACGAGCAGAGTCTCCTGCCACTGCACTGACCACGTGTTAGAAAAACGTGTGCATGCATCGACGTGGTCTCAACTGTAAATCTACACACCTTGCAGTGAACAGGTCTCCGAGTGCTTTTGTGTCTTACTATAAACACAGACCTGAGACCAGCTTTGGTGTGGGTTTTACACGTTAATGTTTAAAGAAGAACAGGTGCGCTTGTTTGTGTGTGTGTGAGAACTGCTCGCTGTGGGTTCCTGAGCTCTGACCCATACGTTTCTTATTTACAGCAAACTAGCCACTTCCTATTTGTGGGCATGCTTAAAAGTTTCCACGCTCTGTGAAGCTTGCCTGAACCTTCGTCCGCTCAGCTCCACAATGCGATGTGACTTCTTGTCAAGTACAGTGCAAGCAGAGCAGGGACGTGTGGGCGGAGCTACAAAACAGGACGAACCATCAATTGGTCGAATCGAACAGTCACACATGTCTTGATTAACGGTCGGAGGTACTTTTTAACGTTTATATGTTTTTCTGTCTGATAATCATTTAGAATTATAACCGTTCATTAAATAATTACGTTTAGGGGTGTTCATTTTAAATGTGAAAATTACGACAAAATGTCAGTTTTGTGTCATTTGATAGTGTATCATCTTTATTAATAGGGACTGTTTCAAAGAGGATCAGTCACATTGAAAAAGTAAGTACACCCCTGCATTTATCACTCCTTCAAATCCATAAAGTTAGAATCAGGTGTTGAAGATTGGATGTCAGTGATTAGAATCTGCTCCACGTTCATACTGATTTGATGTACATGATCTACTGAGGGTTTCATTTCCTGTTAAAAAACACCAATGAACGTAGCTGAAAATAAACACGTCTCCTCCCTAATAGCTGGTCATAACGTTGTAATCCTGTGTAAAGTGTCATGCAAATGCACTGAACTTCTGGAATGCAGAATATTTATAACATTTAAATAAATACATCCAATAAAATAAAAACTCTCTATCTGATTAGCCTCCAGGATGGAGCGCGACTTCCTGGTTAGCGGCGTTTCGAATGTCTTCACCGTCACCACCTCCACCACCGCGTTGCTGGCGTAAACACCGAAGACGTCATCGGCGAACTGAAAGACACGACGGAGATGAAGGTATGGTTTAATGAAGTAGAACCACATGACCCGTCTCTACTAGTATTAAATATCTCCTAGTCGTAATTATTATTCAATTCCACAATCATACATCCGTTACGTACAAATCTCTACTAGTGTCCTGATTTAATCCGATGCTTGTATTTACTACTCTCATTTAAAATGTGTTCACTACAGCTGTGTGTAAATGGACATTTATTTATATATTTATATACACGTGATTTGTGCGATGGTGAAGTTCAGAGCCTCTATGTATGTGAAAGTCAGTTTGGGACAGTTTTATTTATTTATATTTATATATATATATATATATATATATATGTGTGTGTGTGTGTGTGTGTGTGTGTGTGTGTGTGTGTGTGGGTTTTTTTTACCCTTTTTGAAACTTTCTAAAAGGTGTTTGTGGCAAACGCGACAGCGCACACGTGCAGGTTTAGGAAGAGCTTCCCCCGTTGAACCACATGCAGCAGGATCTGAAAGCTGAAACGTGCGGTGTGGTTTTTCACCTTCTGCAACGCTGCTACCAGAATCTCTCGGGCATCCTGGAACTGGGGGGAGTCCGTGCCGTAGCACCGGGCGAGCTCCTCCATACCAGCCAGCTCCAGGGAGAACAGGTATCACTTATTTTACCATTACTTCTATATCTGATATAACACATTGCAAAAGAAAAGTCTGTCTTTGTACATAAACTATACATTAAGTGCACCGTATCATTTCCAGAGAATCAGACGTGTGAAACTGAACAGCGGCCGAATCAGACATCAGATCAATGTGAAGACGTCGGACTCTGGCAGATTCTCTTCATCGTACTCGGAACAATAAACTGTCTCGTCATTGCTGTAGTCGCAGGTGAGTGTAAATTTACTCTAATTGTAATCTTTGGTGTTATATATATAATTTTTAATATTGGACTTTCCATAATTTAGTAATTATTATTTAAATACTTGATCATTTATGTGAATAAAAGAGGGGGTAACGGTGCCTTTGAGGATAGCATTGTTGCCTCGCACCTCAAGGATTGGGGGTTCAAATCGCACCTCCTCCGATTGCATGTTCTCGTTATTTGGGGGTTTTCCTCTCCAGTCCAAAGACTTGAATTGTAGGCTGATTTGCATTTCCAGATCGTCCTTTGTGTGTGTGTGTGTGTGTGTGTGTGTGTGTGTGTGTGTGTGTGACTGTGCCCTGCGATGGGTTGGCACCCTGTCCAAGGTGTCCCCCGCCTTGTCCCCTGGAATAGGTTCCAGGTTCCCCACAACCCTGTGTAGGATAAGCGCTACAGAAAATGGATGGATAAATTATTTTTGAGTTGTATGAAACAAAAATATTAATAAATGTAAGAAAAAAGAATGCCACAATCAGTGTTGGAGTCAATTCGGTTTATTCAGACTGCATTGTGATGTTTTAGTCTCGATCGTTACCTGCTGTGGGAAAACCACACCTCCAGACTGTGTCTTATTCTATTCGTCTGTAAGGAATTAAACATTCTGTCATGCTGTTCTACTGAAATAATCAGTGATGGACTGGTGTGATGAAATGTACACACACACACACACACACACACACACACACATTCACATTTAGAGGCAGTTTATCTCAGCCAGTTCACCTACAGACGTGTTTTTCAACTCCTTCTATAGTGTGTGAACAGAGGCAGGAAAAAAGAAAGGAACACAGGAGTGTGTGTATAAAACACAGTGTAGCATTGACTCCCCCTGCTGTTTATGGACCGCAATAATAAAATTTTTTTTATTTATTTATTTTTTTAAATAGTGAGTCTGTACTCCATTTTGCCCCCTAGTGGAATAACAATGAACTCAGGGCTGTAAACTCCAGCTACTGACAGAATGTGCTAATGATGTAGTTCTTCATTAACAAGTGAAACATTTAACTCTGTAACTGTGTCTCTTTTTAAAAAAAGAAAGTGTGTACAGTGTGTGTGTGTGTGTGTGTACAGTGTGTGTTGTGTGTACAGTGTGTGTGTGTGTACAGTGTGTGTGTGTGTGTGTGTGTACAGTGTGTGTGTGTACAGTGTGTGTGTGTACAGTGTGTGTGTACAGTGTGGTGTGTGTACACAGTGTGGTGTGTGTGTGTGTGTACGGTGTGGTGTGTGTGTGTGTGTGTACAGTGTGGTGTGTGCAGTGTGTTAGCATGTACAGTGTGTCAGCCTACTCGACATTAGACTAAGTGTAATGTGAGCTGTTACTTAAAATGAGTTCTACACCCCGACCCTAACCAATCCCCTATACCAGAGAGACGAAACTGAAGAGTTATTGTTTATCACAAAATAAATACACTGCTTTTGTGAAATGTCCTCAGAAATCATCTGGGGAGTTGAGATGTTTTTCTACACACTTGAGGTGAAAAAAACCTTGCTGTGTCGTGTATATTAGACAACACTCGCAGACCTGTCTTCTGAAGGTAGAAAAGGGTTTATTACAGAAAGATGGTTAATACAGAATAGAATAAAGTGGATAGAATAATGAGAGCGCTCTGAAGCGCTTGTACTAAACCACTACTATGTATCTGAAATGCAGAGCATGACACAATTTTGTGTATCGATGAGAAGCAGTTTGAGGCAGTTCAAACAGGCTTTGTTTTAGGATCTTGCCAGATGTTTAGAGGAACCTAGAACAGAAGAACATGTTTGTATCTCTGGAAGCAGATAAACATTCTGTACTGATCTCAGTGATATGACATGGACTTCTTAGGCGTTATCCTCTGATGAGCATGAACAAGAACAAAATTATTACAAAGTGAAAATTACGAACACACAACTATCTGTGATAGCCATAGTCAGGAGTTGGTAAGCAGAAGGCTGTGGAAGCAGAACGAGTTTAGAGATTGCTGGAGGACATGACACTTCTAAATGTATGTTTTAAACTGTCTAATTTGAGGTTGAAAGAATGTTCTGTATTCTGTTCAATATATCTCATATTACTTTTTGCCTTTTCTTATATGTTGACATGGTAGAAGACGTGTCAGTGGGCAGTGCTGGTGCAAAGGTGATCCTGCACAAGGACATGTCTTTGCAACTGTAAGTGACTAGTCAACTTAATCCATCACATGGTATTCATATGTTGCCATAAATTTCTGCTACTCTATGGATCACGCTGAAGTTTGAACAAAATGGTTTGACTTAATATCCGCAGCAGTAGTGTACACGTCATTTCTTCCTAATTTGTATATAAACTTTTATTGCATGCCTAAATGGAATAAAAGTTATTTGCTAGATTCAGATGCCCATAAACAAATTATCAAGTATGAGTTTGTTGTTATCAAAGACTGCACTATAATTTCTAATATGTCTTTAATATGGAAAAATATTTTCACAGAAATATTTCAGAGAATTTTTTTTTTACACTATCCATCCATCTTCAACCGCTTATTCCTTCTTCAGGGTCGCTACTAGTTTACACTAAATGTCTAATATTCTGTTCTGTTGGAAATTTGCCTTAACAGTTAAAAATTTTTGGAACCTTTAAAATAACTCTACTGCTTTTATAACTTTGGCTTATAGTGTATATGACTGCTAACTGTCATAAACCCATATGAGGAAATAATAATTTTGACTCCAGATCAGGAGTGGGTAAAGACAGACTGGTGATCTGATCTTTGTTATATATATTCATAGATTAGATAATGCCTCTCTGAATGCCATGGTGGGACGTTCCCGAGTTGAAGTACTGTAGAACTCCTAAGCATTAGATCACCCCAATTACTCCTGTATACACTTTCCATGCCATCGTGCTCTTTGCCTGACAAAGACATTCACAAAACATATTTGACAGTTGGGGGCCTCATTGTAAAATCACCAGATACCAAATGTACAACCGTTTTGTCCTTCTGCCATCACAAAATAAAAATGTTTAAACCTTAAGTAACGTAGTCACGGAGGGTGTATACATTTTTCACACTACATGAAGGGTGGGCATCCTTATAAACTGTGGAACAGAAATGTACTCAGTGTGTCTCCACCGATTTATTTCACATTGGAGTACAACCATTTTTCTTTTTTACCATTATAGACGAAAAAACACGTTTCTTTTAAAACATCATCTTTAAATGTTTTTCTACTTCCTAAAGAACCCTCAGACTTAAGAGCTGATCCTCTGAGTTGTTGATGCCCTGCTCAGGGTTAAACAACAACGTCTTTACAATATCTTCATGGAGAAATTGTCAAACTAACATCTTGTGGGTTTTTTTTTTTTTCTTGGAGCAGAGGTCATGTCCTCTCTCATTTCATCAGGTGCTCTTGTTGGTGAACACAGTGTTCTTCTAAGGGTATTAGGATTTCTCAGAGCAGACATTGTAACAGATAGTTGCAGAGTTTCTTCTGTGTTTTAACTGCAACGTCTTAACCATTATTTAAGCTCTGAGACACACAACTCTCTCCTGAATTCGTTAACATAAACACATTTGTAAGCATTCTGGTCAGCAAAATCCCCCAGAAATCTCATGTCAGAGAGACAACTGCCAGGAAAGATCACTCATTCAGATCAAACAGTGTTACAGATGTCATAAATGTACACGACTTGACTGTCAGCCAGTGGGGACATGGGATGTCAAAGCATAGACAAAAGCTTATGTATTTAGCCACAGTTCTGTGTAAGTATGTTGGTGAACCATTTTCCGAAAACTTGTTTATAGTTGAAACAAAAATGCACGATACTTTTAAACACCACTTTTTAAAAAAGTTTTACCTCCTAAAGGTTTATGTTTTTTGGAAGACCAGCAATATGGATTCTTTAAAAAAAATAATTTTTACCTCATAAACTTTTTGTTCAAAGGCAAACCGGCCTCTGAAGGCCCTCATCTATCCTATTACCCAAAGATAATTAAAAGTAGAAGCAAATACTCACATCCATAAACCCAATTGAGATAGATAAAGAGACGATTAGCCGTGAGTGAGGAAAGGCAAGGGTCCAGTTTTTATTTCGGTCCCCCACACGAGATCCACACCAATGAGAATTCCCAGAAGTGATCTGATAACTGGAGCTTAAGCTCCAGTATTTATAGCTTATGTACAGAGAATATTACCAATACATTTCAGAAAGATTGGGATCTCATTACCAATAGGGTTAAAAAGAGCTCATCTATATTTACCATGAGGATTAAAAAACCCTCCCCAACAGTTACCATTAGAACAGAAAACAATCCACTTGCGATAACCATTATGTTTGTTTACCAGCCCCTCCAGATTTACCATTAGGTTTGATTTCCCGAGAGTGAGAAAACATAACAATTTTGAAGCTACGAGAGAGAAAACGTAAACAATTTGGAGAACGACCTTGGTCACACAGGTGCAGTGTGACGCAGCTATTCGTATAAATAGCATATAGCAAATAACATCTAAAGCCCCCTGTCTACAGCACGACCCACCCTTCCAGAGAGACAAGACTCTTTTCTCTTCAGCATTATGAGTAAGTTCCATTTATCTTTCACTCCTATTTGTCTGCTTTATAATTTGTCTATGTCCGTTTTATATTTCTATTTAACTATTATATTAACTATGATATATAGTTATACTACTTGCACATGGTTTACTGTACTCCCGACCTCATAATATTAAATATTATCCTAATAATATCTATCTTTACCTTAATACTATTTATTTTTGTACAGTTCTAATGGTGTGTGTTCATTCGGGCCTTCGGGAGGGGGTGTTTAGAGAGAGAGGGAGAGACAGAGAGTGTGTGTGTGTGTGTGTGTGTGTGCTATGTTTGCATGCCTGACCCTGAACGCGCAAGAGTGTGTGTGTGTTATCCATGTGTGTGCGCACCCCTAACTCTCCTTCTCTGTGACTATTAAACCATAGTGTGTCGATCCCAAAATGTGAATCCTGTTTATCAATATCCACCTAATTCCTCCTCTATGTGTCTATGTGCCCATTTATTGGAAGGGCTGGATTTGGATTCGAGCACCCGCCACCAAATTGTGCATCTCACTGCTGATTGTCAATAAAATTACCTATTACTCCTATTCAGTCTCCCTCACGTTTATTTTATGTATATGTATATTTTTAACCACAACACCTCCCTAAAAACGTAATCAACATTTGTTTTCATTTATTTCACAAAACAAATATTCTACTCCGCAACCCTGAGAAAGGAGTAAGTGGTAGAAGATGGATGGATGGAAATATTCTACTTAAATATGTACACGTTCAAACATCATGCTTTTTATAACAATGTGGTTACACAAACGAAATAACCCCGCGCAGTAACACAAACACATGCCCAATATTAACCACTGACACGCTTTTCAGACGTAAAATTGTGTGTGTGTGTGTGTGTCCCAAAAAAACAGACTAATTAACATAAACTCTTTTGTTGGGAGGGGGGGCTAATCCCCCACACACCCCTTCCCCACCACTGCCCAGATACACAGGAGCCAGATTGACCCACTGATAGTCAATAGGGTTACCCCCACCCCATGGTCATAAATTTGGTCAGCTACAAATATGGCGGCCTGAGAAGCACAAAGGGCCATAAATCCACACACACTAGTTTGACAGAAAGTGTATGATATAACTACTGACATTTTATAAGGCAATATTAACAGACTATGTTCTAATTATTAATTGATTCATATTTTGCCACTTTTGATAGTCAGAGCTTCTTGGGTTTGTGTATATCATAACATTCAGAATAATTATCTGGCAAAAAGGATCAATGGTTAGTTCATCAATTAACATCTTTAATTACTATTTCGTCTTTGCCAGTTGTTAAATGGATGGGAATCACAGATGCAGAGCAGGCTTGTGAAATATTTTTATTTACATCTTTCACATACTTTTTAATAATAAAGGCAATAACAGTATACTGACATGGAGATACTAAGACATATTCCCATAGCCTCCTTATTATTATTGCAACATAGTCCATGCAAAATTTAAACTCCCACCTAATCAAACTCGGTGTATCAGTGAATTTACCTATTACATCATTGCATGTTTTTGTCAATGAGGTTTTTGAATGGGTTTTTGGTTAAATGCCTGAACTAAGGTCTGTGGATAGACAAGCTCAACATATGTTCACGTTTTATATTACGACATAAAATACATCAGTAATACCCCACTCAGGATTTTGTTTGTTTGTTTTCTGTTTAAAAAAAAAACCTTTTGTGTCTTGAAAAAGACGGTTGCCAACAAGTGGCTAAATTGTATCTTACTACAGGGGTTGTCGAGGACATTAAATATCATCATGCCGAGCAGGAAATCTCATCTAGGCTACTACAGCCTCGTTGTGTTTATGCTCGCACTCTTACAACTGAAACTTTCCAACTTGTAGATTTCAGTTTATAGAATTTTACAATTGTATTGTTGTTGTTGTTGTTGTTAAATAAAGATTGACAGAGTTGTCGGAAGCGTAGCGCTGGTGACGTTGAAGTCATGTGACCGTGGTGTAGTTCGTTTATAGCCTAACATTCGCTTTTTAATTCTGGTGAGTGTATAGGCTTCAAAATCTTATTAATCTTATTTTAATGAACGAAATGTGTAAGAATCAGAAACTTTTGTGGGTCAGAGTTTATTTTCTGCAATAATCCAAAAGCCAATGGAAAAATCCTGTTGGGTTTTTGTCGAGGGAACCGGGGTGATGGTAACTTCTGGGGTCGCCTACAAAAATACATCATCCCTGCAGGACTGACGACTTCCACATTAGTATCTGACACTTGAGAAGGGAACACCCTTCTCTCTTAATGCAGTACTCCGGTTTCCTTCCCCAGTCCAAAGACATGCATGGCAGGCTGATTGGCATGGCTAAATTGTCCGTAGTGTATGAATAGGTGTGTATGTGTATGTGATTGTGCCCTGCGATGGACTGGCATCCTGTCCAGGTTGTACCCCGCCTTGTGCCTGATGAGTCCTGGGATAGGCTCCAGGTTCCCCGCGACCCTGAAGAAGAAATAAGCGGTTGAAGATGGATGTGTGTGTGTGTGTATGTGTGTGTGTGTATGTGTGTGTGTGTGTGTGTGTGTATATATATATATATATATATATATAATATATATAAAATTTGTCGGACGCTATAGGAGGTTGAATTCTAAGATTCATCTTGGATATTAGTAGCCTGTGGTCTGTCCAGCAGTCAGCACCACACATCACTCTGGTCACACGGACATCCTGCCTGTCACTCCTACGGACCAAGATGTAATCGATCAGATGCCAATGCTTAGACCGTGGGTGCATCCAGGTTGTTTTGTTCCGGTTGGGCAAATGGAAGACTGTATTGGTGATCAGAAGATCATATGTCGCGCACATCTTCAAGAGGCGATGTCCATTGATGTTACAGTTGCCAATGCCATGTCTACCAATAACTCCCTCCCATGCAATATGGTCCGCGCCCACTCGGGAATTAAAATCACCAAGAATAATCAGTTTATCTGACTTTGGTACTGAAGCAATCGGAGCTTCCAGATCCTGGTAGAACTTGTCTTTGACTTCCTCAGAGTTGGTCATGGTTGGTGCATAGACACTAATGAGTGTGGCTTGCTTTCTTCCAGGTAAAGGTAGCTTCAGCGTTATAAGCCTGTCATTTCTTCCCTTTGGTAAGCTAGAGAGCTTATTCACCAGACTCGTCTTGATAGCAAACCCAGCTCCAGATTCCCAACATTCATCGCTGCCCCGTCCACTCCAAAAAAAGGAGTAGCCAGCTCCAACTTCAGTCAACTGGCCCTCATCGGCCAAGCGGGTTTCACTCAGGGCTGCTATCTCTATATTGTAGCGAGCAAGCTCTCTTGCAATCAGGGCGGTTCTTCTCTCTGGTCTGTCAGTCTCTGCGCGATCCAATAAGGTGCATATGTTCCACGTTTCGACCGCGAGAATGGGATTCCCTCCAGCTGCAGTAAGCTGGTCAGGGTAGATGAAGCAGGCTATTTTTAGGGCACCTTTTCTAGCCCCTTCCTCAGGCTGCGGAGGTAAGCAGCGCTATCCTAAAGAGGGCTGCTTAGTTGCTCAGACGGCTGCCGAAATCCACTTCTGCTTCAGGTCAATGGAAGACGACCCTATGGCCTGAGCCGCCTGCGTGCAGGTCCGCTACTATGGCTCCCAGTGCATCCACACCTGCCACGACTCAGCTCACCCATCGCCGCAGGACTTGAGTACAGGTGATGACATAAATGACTTGCGCGTGAATTGGATTAAAGTGAGGGAGAGTTGCGCTACGTCAGCCTCACTCTCTCGTCCAGGCCCCATTTAATCCAGTGGCAAGACGTAGTCTAGACCAGTGGTCCCCAACCCCCGGGCCGCGGACCGGTACCGGTCCGTGGGTCATTTGGTACCGGGCCACACAGAAAGAATAAACATTATTTCTGTTTTATTTATTACCCGGGTCTGAACGACGTTTTATTTTGAAAAAAAAAACACCGGATTCTCTCCGTTACATCCGTCTATGACTCACTCTAGACGTATGTCAAGACGCTTGTCCCGGTCACGTGATACGGTAAGCGTTAGGGGGCAGAGCGGATGTCACTCATGTTATGTTGTTGGCGTGATCTTACTAGGACACTACTAATAAAGTTGCAATTTCACATTGGATCCACGTTTATTATTATATATATTTTTTAAATTAATAAAACCCCAGTTTTTATGCCGGTCGTATCATTTTATTTTGTTGTATTATCCGCCACACCTTAAAGGCCGGTCCGTGAAAATATTGTCTGATATTAAACCGGTCCGTGGCGCAAAAAAGGTTGGGGACCACTGGTCTAGACGGCTGGAATGGAGACTGGATGCAGTGGATGACCAAGGTGTTCTATGTGTCTTGCCGTGCTCTTAGCGTTCCACGTCGCATTGCTGGGTCTGCCTTCCTACCCGTTGACCAGTTGAAGGTTCCTCCGCGCAGTCTGCCGGATCCAGTCTTTGCATGCTATGGGTGACAAGCCCAGAACTCCCCGCCGGTTTGAGACCCGTCAGTTACCCTCAACCTGGTTTAGCCAGCCAGTCGAAGCCATTGCCTGTGGTGTGGCAGCTGCGCATACTACAGCTTCTTGGAGCCACAGGTGAGAGCTGAGTGCCATGTGGGGACCAAAGGTGGACTAGCTACCCCTGCAGGAGTACGACTGCTACCAACACCAGAGGTTCTACCCCTCCATAAGCACACCTTACACCACACACACACACATATATATAATATATACCAGCGGTTTAGACATTAATGGCTGTGTGTTGAGTTATTTTGAGGGGACAGCAAATTTACACTGTTACACAAGCTGTACACTCACTACATGTGGGGGGTGTACTCACTTTTGTGAGATACTCTATTTGAAACGCAGAACATGACATCATTCTGTGTACCGACAAGAAGCAGTTTGAGGTAGTTTAAACAGGCTTTGTTTTAGGATCTTGGCAGAGAGGAACCTTGAACAGAAGAACGTTTGTATCTCTGTAAGCAGATGAACATTCTGTACTGATCTCCGTGATATGACATGGACTTCTTAGCCATTATCCTCTGATGAACAAGAACAAAATTATTACAAAGTAAAAATTAATAATTTTTCCCTCATTGCGGTCAGAGCGAGATGAACTGTCACTTCCCCCTCAGTCCTGTAGCTATAAAAGTCTTCATGTCTGAATCTTCCTCACTGACAATTTACAACTTGTGAACAGAGATCAAGTTTCATCATGAAGATCCTCCACCTTCACTTCTGTAGGTTTATTTCCTTTAGCTACATCACTGATCGTATTTAATGAGTACTTTCCTGATTTATACATTTGTGTATTACTTCTTAATGAACAGAGAATCACCACAATGAAGTATTTTTTCTTCTTTCCTAGATCTACTTGTGTGCTGTGGCGCTGCAGAAGGTTTCACAGAGAAGTCTGTAGATTTGGGACAAAATGTGACTCTAAAGTGTGAGGTGTCTTTAAGAGATGTGTACTGGTACCTGGTCAAGCCGTCAGAATCTCTGGTGTTTATATTTCGCTCTTTCTCACGTAAAAGTTTGACACCAGTATACAGTAACACGACCTTCAGCAAGACATTCTCACTGCAATATAACAGCAGTTTATTTATACACAACATCAGTACTAATGAATTAGGAGTGTATTATTGTATTCAAACTGGTTCACCTCCCGACATCAGCCGTGGAATCAGACTTTCCATCCGGAGTCATTCAGCTGGTGAGTTTATTTATTATATTCACAGGAAATGTCTGTGATAAATCAATACTTCATTATAATTTCACTGTGTGCTTTATTTACTAATGAAGTTCAAACTATCTGATCTTTGTCATGTTTCAGCGAATCAGACATTTAAGATTGAAGCGCCTCAGAATCAGACCGCTGATGAAGATATAGAGATCAGACTGTGGAGAAATCTCTTCATCATATCAGGAATGATGAACGGTGTTCTGCTCATCGCAGTCACAGGTGAGTTATAAATCATTTCCTCTGTCAAGTGTGTAGAAATGCTAATATATTCTACACTGACTGAATTCAGCACCGGTTTAATCATTTCTGCTGTAATATTTTCAGAATAAACTTTCCTGCATTTTGCAATTATTGACTATTTATTTTATAGTAGTATAGTACAAATACAGAACTCCCACAATCAGTGTTGGAGTCAGCTCGGTTTATTCAGGCTGCATTGTGATGTTTTAGTCTCGATCGTTGTCTGCTGTGGGAAAACCAAATCTATAAACTTTGATGTGGGGCTTCAAGAAATCAGTGGATCACAGGTAAGTTCACTGGATACAAATACACAGTTAACACTCTTCTTAATACACAACATTAGTGTGTACAGTGTGTTATGTATGTACAGTGTGTTAGTGTGTGTTAAATCCTGTTTTGAAGTAAAAAAAAAAATAATAATAAAACTTTAAATGTATTTAACAGATAAATCTACAGACAGTCCTCATGACTTTTTTTTTTGCTCTTTTACAGAGTCGGTTACCAAATGCGCATAATGATAGCAACACTGTGGTGGAGTTTATTTCGTCTCACCCTGTGGTGTAACACATACACACACACACACACACACACACACATATATTGGTCAATGTTTTGTTTTTTTCATAAGCTGTGCTACACGATTGCAGTTACAGTCTACACACTAACACTTTTCTCACACGTCTAAGGTGTACAGCTCCATCTCCCGCTTTTCGTTCTCAGTGTGACTTTGAAAGCAATTCTCTTATATCATGTACCCTCTTATATTATGAACTGTTATCAAGTACCTATGATGAATGTATTCATTTAATTATCTCTTTGAATAAGCTGATCAACTGCTATCCTTGATTATATTATTATGTATTTCCGTGTCAACATGACACAGGACTTATTTTGTATCATGACCATGTGCTGTGTGTTTTGTCTGAATCTGTCTGACACTTGGACCAATAGAAACGCAGTGCTGTTATCAATGTATTCAATGTGTATAAATACTCCTGTTTTGAATGAATAAATCGGGAAGTCTCCTGTGAACACTCATATCTGTCAGTGTGTGTGTACATTTCGGACTCTCCAGGCGCCTGACTCAGCAGCAAAGCACACTTTCTAGCTCATAGCAGCACAGAACTAAAAGTTAATAAAGATTAATAGAAGTTAATGGTAAAACAGCCTGGAAGGCATGACTGATTTATAATCAGAATCAGTGACAGGTTGGTGTCAGGAAGTGTAGTTAATGTTATTGATTATTTTCCTATATCAGCACATCCCCGAGTGTTTTATTCCTCTCATACCACAGCAGTTTTTTCACCTCTCCCCATTCCACTCAGCTACAGACTTAGATTTCAATACCACAGCATAAAATCTCAAACCAAACCAACACAAATCAATGTCAATACCTTTTATTTAATTTATTTTTTATAGGGGAACCAAATATACATTGGCCCCACTAGTTCTTGGAATAAAATGTCTAGATCCCTCCTGATTTCTTTAATAATTGAATAATGATAAATTTATCATATCACTTTGTCAAAATTTACTAAAATTCAACCATGAGCTCTGAAAAACTCAAACATCGATACCTTCAAAACCAGTGTAAATAGTGATAATTGTACATAACCCAAGTTCAGGATGGAACCGAGGCTGTCATTAAAACTACAGGCTTGACCATTTCAATAGCATTCATAAAAAAGTCACATCCTTGCTGTTTATTTGCGTTCCACAAAGATTTTCTCATTGTTTATTCATCTACGTACACATCTTATCATTTTTCATCACAAAGCATCTCTTTTGTAAAACACAGAGGAACATTTTAACTCTTCTGCTCACTTCGGCTTGATTTTAGTATGAAGGTATAAATTTATTTTCTAAACTGAATGTTTTCTGTGATTCCTGAGTAAACATGTCAATAAATTCAATTACAAATAAAAGAACAGCACTAATGGTCTTGAATGATCTTTCGTGTGAAAATTCACTTTAATGGTGTGGGTGTGCAAGAAAACAAGAGAGATGAATGAAAACACGCACACACACACACACACACACACACATTGTGGTCTGAGCAAGATTAGTTCCTACTTCCGTATACCCCAGCGTCTGAAGCTCAACCGAAGTGTTTCCTGACTGAAGCAGCACAGCCTCAGAGTGTTTAACACTTGTGTCCGGTGTTCAGAATTCAGCATGAGGATAATGAAACTTCATTTCTGTGAGTAACTTCATACCTTTCTGATTCAACATGGATTCTGTACCTAAAATGTTGTCTTTTGTGTTTAGTTTCTGCAGGAATGACATGTAGGTTATTCTAAACCCTTGTGGTGTATCTGTGTGTGTTTTGTCATGATTAGATCTACTTGTGTGCTGTGGGGCTGCAGAAAGTTTCACAGAGAAGTCGGTAGAGAAACTTATTTTGCCCATGAATATGCAAAGATTTTTGTTGTTGTTGTTGAAAAGAGCTAAATCAATCAACAAGATTAAAGGCTTATCCTTTTGACATACTGTATCTGATCATCACTAATAGCTAACTATAAAATCTTGTAATTTTTTAGTATATAAAACACCCTTTGAATACACTTAAACTGAATATACGATGTTGTTTAAAAGTTCTTCCTTGTTCATTGAGTCTAAAACATTCACAAGAAGTGTCAACTTTGCTATCAAGAAATCAGAGATTTTCCAACACAAACCCGAGCGTGTGTTTATGAATGTTACGGCAATATTGTTTTTATCCAGATAAGAAAACATTGAGGCAATATCTGGTGTGATGCTGCGTATTAATTAGCCATTCCTCCAAATAGTTTTTAACATGAAGTGTAGTTTTCATGTTTCTCCGTAGCAATGGATCAAAAATCTTAAATGTTGGAACGTCTGCATCAAATACAGAAGATAAAATTGTGTATTGAACATACAGGACTTTATTATCAATTTACTATTATTTTTATTTGTTTTGTTTGTTTGTTTTGTTGTTGTTATTGATTTAAAGCAGTGAGCGGTTCTCAGAGTGGGGTCTGTGACTTTTTTTTCTTTCTTTTTAACTTGCTACAGTCCTGAAAATCACAGATCACCATTATCACAGTAATATTTATTATGATCCTATTTGATTTTGATCCAAACCACAATCTCTCGAATGCAAGTCGGCTTATAAATAATACAACAACTGGGACCTAATATGTTCCGTTTAGGAATATGGTTTCAAAAAATGACCAAAATCTTGCCGTACACATTTAAATGATGAGCTTAAGACATTTTCATAAGTGAAATCTGTCTAACAGTTTAAGGTTCCCTGAATGAAAAACGTTTGAGAACCTGTGATTTAGGTGTATAATAAAGTTGAAAGGAAATTCTCTTATATCATGTACTCTGCTATCAAATACCTATGATGAATGTATATATTTAATTACCTCTTTGAATAAACTGATCAACTGCTATCCTTGATTATAGCTATATCCTTGAATTACACATGTATTTCCGTGTCAGTATGACACAGGACTTATTTTGTATTATGTCTATGTGCTGTGTGTTTTATTTACATCTGTCTGATACCTGGATCAGTAGAAACCGTCCACGCACTGCTTGTTATCAATGTGTATCAATACTCTTGGTTTGCATGAATGAACTCGGATGTGTATTTGAGCATGCACGTGTCCGTGTGTGTTCACTTAGGCTCCCCAGATCGGATCTGAAACGCTCTGAGGCAAATCACACTTTCTAGCTCCTAGCAGCACAGAACTAAAAGTTAATAGAAGTAATTGTAGAACCGGCTGGAAGGCATGATGGAAGATCTGACAGGCATAATCTGAGATTCCTGGGATACATGGAAATCTAACAATTCGGTGTCAGAAGTTAGATTACTCCGGACCAGGTGTGTTTTTTTCTTTCCTCTCTGGTGCGGTGTAATTTCAGACCCATAAGTATAATTAGAGAGGTGAGTGATTATCTGTCGCCGATAATCTGTACTCTGGTCTATGATCATCTGTAACATTATGCCCGCCTAATCTAATAACTGTATTTTATATTTGAAGAATAATTCGCAAAACTGTCTGTGTGGTTTGTCTAAGAGAGTGTTATATTTGTATTGTAGTATTGTGTGTGTTATGTATTATTGTGTTATTGTGCGCGGTGTTTTCCACGTTAGTTATGGGAGGGTCTCCGTCCAGCCCGGTTCTTCCATCTCCTGGCATGACACCAAGAGATTGGATTGAGTCGGTGTTAGGTGGATTCTATACGGTTCATATTTAGATTGTTTATACGGCTGGTCGGTTGCATACGCGCCGCATCTTCAAATTATTTCACTCCGTGGTTCCTTTGAGCCGCGTGTATTAGCTCAGATCAAACGAATGATTTATGACGGGGAAGGTGATCCGTTTTGGGATTATGAGTATATGGCAAAATGTTATATGGGATTTCTTCGCCTACTCCCCTTCTAGACATTATAATTTGAAGGATAAATTACATAAAACATTTTATGTGAATGCAAGCGTGTAACATGGTATGGACATTGGGGGGTCCAAGCGCTTGAACAGCGCGCTGATACGTCATTTTAACGCTGAAACGTCATTTTAACGCAAACGAAAGACTTTCTTCTTATTGCCATTGTATATAATATTCAGGGACTGATATGAATATGAATACATGAGGCTGGGGAGTGTCTGGGAGTGCTGCTCTGTAGGTAATAGATGCAGAATGATTGGTTTCTGTCACCCTTTGGTGTTTCACATGGCCCTTGAGGTAATATCCAACATTGAAACACAACACATGATGGCTCAGCACAGAAGTGGTTATGAAACTATTCTCTGTGCTACCTATATATATATAGTCCTGTGTTTAAAAACATGGCTTGTTGTATCTGTCATACTTCATTTTCACACATTAATGCACTGCATTTAGGTTTTTTCCCCCACCACAGTTAAAGTTGTGTTTATTAATCCTGTCACATCATGTTATTATTTCAGTATGAGGAGGTGCCGCACACCGTGACGAACGGAAGCGTCAGGACGACTAACCTCAATAGCACATACGCTCTTCTACAGCCCCCGAACCTGTGACACGGAGTGACCCCATGCAGACGAGTGACCTCACACAGCTGCAGGTTCGAACCCAAGCACACAGACTTTATTTTTATCAATGTTTCCTATCCATAAAGAACCCCATTTCTTCAGCTACTGATTTGTGATGGACGATTCACAAATGATTCATTTGTGAAACAAGATGAATCGATTCACAAGCACACACAATTTTATGTTTTTTTAATCTGAAGCCCAATCTTTTTAATCTAAAGTGCTTTTCTAGATTCAATTCAATTCAATTTTATTTGTATAACGCTTTTTACAATAGACATTGTCTCAATATGCTCAAGATGCTGCTTGAGATGCGAATCAAAATCACATTGTTCGAGTCACTTAGAGAGATGATTTGAAAGAATCAAATCACTGAAGTGACTCACTGGACTGGATGGATGTTTTCTATCACCATAAAGAACCCCATTTCTTCAGCTACTGATTTGTGATTCATCACAAATGATTCATTTGTGAAACAAGATGAATCGATTCACAAGCACACAATTTTTAAAGCTCAGTCTTTATAAGATAAAGTGGTTTTCTAGATGCTCTTTGAGTTGCGAATCAAAACTCACATTGTTCGAGTCACTTCAAGAGATGATTTGAAAGAATCAAATCACTGAAGTGACTCACTGGACTGAAGTGAGTCAGATTTCAAATGCTGTCCGGTCGGTGTTCTTACTAGAACGTCGACCATTTCAAGGAACGTTTAAAAAGCAGAAGAAAAGTGTACAATTTGTTCTAGCAAGAAATCAATGTGGTTACATGTCATCTCACTGGCAGAGATATTCCCATAATGCACCAAGAGTGTTTCAGTTTAAATACTAGGGTTAGTTTACAACTGTGACATTAAAAGGACATAACTGAAATGATATAAATGAAATCCAATGAAACGAAGTATGAAATTATCTAGTTTAAAGTATCTTTCGCCTGAATGTTCTCTTTGTTAAGTTGATTAGTCCATTAACAAGAGGAATTTTGAGAAGCTACTAATTCTATTTAAAGTTATCACACTCGCATTTCATCATCTATCACACGATTATTTAAAATAACTTTATGGCAAAAAAAAGGAGCTATGAGTCAAATGTAGCTACAGACAGATATTCAGTGATGTGTTTCAGGACACAATGGGACTTCTGTCATCAATATAAATAAACAAAACTTCACTGTTCAGCAGAGCAGAGCACAAAATCTCTGTGGTTTGAAGGTCCTTCAAGATGAACAACACAAATCAAACAACAGCAGACTGCAAAGCTGTCTTCAAATCATCTTTATCTAAAAATACTGGTATCAATATCAGCGAGTACTACAGCAAAACTATCGGTACTCGTAGTCAGCCTTAAAAACCTGGTATTGATGCATCTCTAGTAATAAGTGAACTTAATAAGTGAAGTCAGTCTCCAGTTTCACATTTGTTAGTAAAATATTTTATTTTGGCTAAAGTTCAGTCACATGATGGACGGAGGAAAACCAGTTTCAGTTGAAGGTACCAGGGGATAGGGAGTTGAAGGTAAACTGACGAGATCGTTAAACATTTTTGCACATTGCACATTTTTCATAAAATATCGCCGCTATAGTTTTGTCTTTCCATCACCATCACTCACAGCATGTCAGAGATTTTATTTATATATATATATAATATAAAAAATGTGTGTGTGTATATATATATATATATATATATATATATATGTATATGTATATATAATATATATATGTATGTGTGTGTGTGTGTGTGTATATATATATATATATACACATTTTTTACCTATTTTCTTTTAAATTTCCTGTATATTTTTAATATTGCCAAATGAAATCACATCAATAATCGTTTCAACGTCACACACTGCTGAAATTTCATGACGACATTTTTTTGTATATCACCCCACCCCTATGCATCGGTAAGAGATATTGTGATCCAGTAACAATAATAAATGCAGATGATTCAACATGTAGCTTGATCAGGAATGGTATAAAATGTTAACAATGAGCTAGATGCATTAAATGCTGCAGTCTTCCAATCAAATATGGGGCACAGAGAGAAGAAGAGAGGAAACAATTCATTTTCAATGTTAAGGGCCAACAGATTAACGATCAAGCTTCAAGCTTTAAATGAAAATTGTATAACTGCTAATTGTATTATAAAATGTGCAACAATGTGTGGAAATTAGTATGTACATTAGCTTTTATGGGTAGTGGCTCAGTGGTTAAGGTTTTGGGTCGCTTATCAGAAGGTCAGGGATAATAAAAATTAAATACAATAAAAAAATAAATATATAAAATAAAAGTGTGTGAGGGTCAGTTCCAATCTCAAACACTTGAGGGCGTAAAGCTTGATTATGAGTACAGGTATGTGACGGAGATCACATTTGACCACGCCCACACGCGTGACCTGTTTGTCAACACGTTTCCTAGGTAACAGAGCAGCTAATCTACACCTGGTTCATTCTTCCACACGCGGACATTATGAGAGAGTCTGTTGGAAGTAAGAGTGTTTCCTGGTTAGTGCAGTTTAGTTTTGTTTCCTGAAGAGAGTGGAAAGACAGAACTTAGATGAAAAGATTCAGCTGTAAATAAAAGAGGAAATAAATCCATTCAGCTGGTGATTTAAGGTAAGAGAGTCTGTTGGTTTTTGAAGATGAAACTAGAAAAAAGGAGCTGAATTCCAGCAGAATTATTAACATTTTGTGACAAATACTGTTTTTCTTAGGATTTAGATTCTCGTGTGTGTATATTAGTGTGTGTATGTATGTATGTATATATACACACACATGTATTACCTAGAGCAGTCTTGATGGTGTTTTTTGTTCTTTAAATGCACAGTAAACATGTATAAAAGTTATCCATCACTCATACAGAAACGGGTCACGAGCTTTAGTTAATGTTCATATCCAACATCAGAATGGGGAAAAATCTCTCAGAGACTCTGACTGTGGTGTGGTTTCTGCTGTCAGACAGGCTGGCTTGAGTATTTCACAAATGCCTGATCTCCCGGGATTTCCTTGTTGATGATGGAGAGAGGTCAGGGGAGACTGGTCAGGGGAGACTGGTCAGACTGGAAGGTTACTAATCAACAAGTCACAAAGTGTTGCAGCCTGAAATAAATAAACTAAACACAGTATTGTCGAGGTTTATGATGCATGAGATGGTGAATCAGGAAGTGTTTATTTACTGGAATTTACATGGCTGACATCGTAGTGATACTGGATGTGTGAAGATCTGGGATGTCTGGTGGTTAAACAGAGGAAGCAAAACGGTTTGATGTGGACATAGTCATGGGAAAAAGTAATTATATACCCTTTCAATTCATGTGTGTATTAATCAGCACCTGAATGTACTGAATTAACTAAAGAAACTGTCCTCTTTTAGAATTTTAAGTCTGTCCTTGTAAGTATGAGCATTAAACATGGGCAGTTTCTGTTATCTTGTGCCTAAACATAGCTGAGCTGCGAGCTGAAGAAGGAAGTGACGGCTAGCTAGCAAGATTCATAAACAACACTTCTGGGGGGAATAAAAAATGCTTTATTCTTAAAGTTTATTTTTAATATTTGGAAATTACACCACTACTGTAGGCTCCAAGTGATCCTGATGATCCTAGGGTTATTCCTGTTTCAATGATTGGCAGTTGGTTATGAGGTTCCGCCTCTTCGAGAGGTCTTCAAATGATCATTTGATTCACTAAAATTATTTAATTCCACCTAAATTGATGTTTAGACACTTCAGTAAACATTTCAGTGCTGCAGTTTAATGAAGTGTTAAGGTCTTCCTGCGTGGTCTTGAAGCAGTCACATGGAGTAACAAACTAACTGTATGACTACATTCAAAACCCAAAAGAGTTCCATAGATATAAAGAGAGAAGTCAGCAGTGGATGTTCTGAGCCAGCACTGGATCATGTTTAATGATGAAGTAGGGGTCAGAAAGGACCGGTACTTCCACTGGTAATCGTGGCGTTGCGTCTCATTTGCAGGACGTTAAACTCAGCTTAACTTTTCGTTTGTGTCACAAATGGCCGCTTACTGTGAATCGCCAGCTCTGACTGGAAATGACTGACCTCCGGAAGTGAAAATGGTTTGAAAATGTTTTTTCCACAGCATGTGATCCCTACCACAAGTAGACCACATCAAAAGGGAAGAAAAAACAACAACTTCACCTACCATGTTTTCATGTTGCATATGGAAGTTGTTGTTCAGAGGTTAACTTGACATTTGTAATATAAATCCTGAGCAATACTAACTTCTGTTTAGTGTAACATTTGTACCGTGTTAGAATTGAATCCTATGAGTGTGTCCCAAAGTTAAACAGAAATCAGTGTAATTAACAGCTGATTAAATAATTCGTCTTGTTTCGGTTCTTTTGTTGAGAATGTATCGTCTGCAGACGTGTCTCGATAAACGCAGCCATGCTTCATTTCACACATATAGTCGAATTGTTTTAAAAATTGGGGAATTTAATATTCAGAATGAACTAATATTAAATATTTGTTTAGAACATTTGTTGTTTCTCACATGTGGGTCAGTTTTAAATTTTTCTTCTGTAGTCTCGCCAAGCTTCAGGGTCGTGTGCATGTGTGATGTCACGTGGTACGTTTATGCTCATTGGTCACAGTAAATAAAGAGGAATAGTGGCGCTCTGCTGTTGAAGTATAAATGCTGCAGAATTGATCACTTTTTAATCACATTGCTTAGAGAAACAAATCGAAGCCATACTTTTAATATGCCTTTTTTTAAATTATTTTTTTATAAATGTAGCACGATATACACATTATCATAATACAGAGTTTCATCAGGTGTATATTTTCCGTCATTAACATGGTGATTCAACAAAAAACCATCAATGCAAAGTACTACTGATTTTAATGAAAGAAATTACCAACTGAACAGAAATCTGTAAAAGACATCCTGTGATGTCTGTATGTGAAGATAATGTACACACAGAGCTTGGGGTTTTCTTCAGAAGGTTAAGTTGAAGATCAGAGCACATCCCAGCAGGAACGTTAACGGACCATCTGCTTGTCTCGGAGATTCATCTGTTAGTATGGTTGGGTGCTCTCTCTGTTGTGTTTGGTTTCTGTTTTACACAAACAGAAGCCATTAACTAGGCACAGTACATGTGTAGATAGACCATTCTCATTAGAATAACCTTTTAAATCATATTCTCCAAAAATATATGAATTGTGTTTGGGGGGGCCTGAATGTTTAACACAAAAGAGCCTCTCGGGGATGCACCTTTTGGCGGGGCAGTACTCGTTGGTGTGGTTGGGCTATCTCTCTCTGTTGGAGACAAACAGAAGCCATTAGCTAGGCATAGTACATGTGTAGATGGATCATTCTTTGAAAATTCTTTAAAAATACCATTAAGCACAATATTTTTTGTATGGATTTGACCATGAGCCCATGAGTGAGGGGGGGAGAATATAAAGATCAGTTTTTAGAAACGCACAGGTTAGTGGTTTCTTGTGATTGTCAAGTTGGGGGGTGGGAGGTGCAGTCATGGACAAAATTATTGGCACCCCTGGAACTTAGAGTTGGTTGTCCACTGATCGTAGGGTTGGCGGTTCGATTCCCGGACTGGGTGACTCAACATGCCGAAGTGTCCTTGGGCAAGACACTGAACCCCAAGTTGCTACCATTGGTGTGTGACTGTGTGTGTGAATGGGTGAATGAGACACAGTGTAAAGCGCTTTGGATAAAAGCGCTATATAAGTGCACATTTACCATTTACCATTTATTAAAACTGTGGGTAAATAATTTCATTTCAAGCATGTGATGTTCATTTAAACTCACCTGTGGCAAGTAACAGGTGCTGGCAATATAGAAATCAAAACTGAAGCCAGTTAGAGTGTATAAAAGTTGGCTCAACCTTTGTGTTGTGTGCCTGTGTGTGCCACACCAAGCATGGAGAAGAGAAAGAAGAGCCGAGAATTGTCTGAGGACTTAAGAAGCAAAATTGTGGAAAAATATCAACAATCTCAAGGTTACAAGTCATTCTCCAGAGATCTTAAAGTTCATTTGTCCACTGTGCGCAATATAATCAAGAAGTTTATAACCCATGGAACTGTGGCAAATCTCCCTGGACGTGGACGGAAGAGAAAAATTCATGAAAGAATGCAACGCAGGATAGTTCGAATGGTGGATAAACAACCTCAGTCAATAATAAATACGGCTGATTCAACATGTAGCTAGATCAGGGACACAACACAACACCACACGTGAGCGCGATTTCGTTCGAATTCATCCATCCGCTGTGTGTATATTATACAGTCATGGATGAAATTATTGGCACCCCTTGAACTTTTCCAGAAAATGCACCATTTCTCCCAGAAAAGTGTTGCAATGACAAATGTTTTGGTATACACATGTTTATTACCTTTACGTGCATTGGAACAGCACAAAAAAGCAGAAGAAAAAAGGCAAATTTGACATCATTTTACACAAAACTCAAAAATTAGGTCGGACAAAATCGTTGGCACCTTCAACTTAATATTTGGTTGCACACCTTTTGGAGAAAATAACTGAAACCAATCGCTTCCTATAACCATCAACAAGCTTGCTACACCTCTCAACTGGAATTTTGGACCACTCTTCTTTTGAAAACTGCTCCAGGTCTCTCAGATTTGAAGGGTGCCTTCTCGCAGCAGCAATTTTGAGATCTCTCCATAGGTGTTCTATGGGATTTAGATCCAGACTCATTGATGGTCACTTCAGAATTCTCCAGCGCTTTGTCTCCAACCATTTCTGGGTGCTTTTTGAGGTATGTTTCGGGTCATTGTCCTGCTGAAACACCCATGACCTCTGACGCAGACCCAGCTTTCTGACACTAGGCCCTACATTATGGACCAAAATCTTTTGATAGTCTCAAGATTTCATGATTCCTTGCACACAGTCAATGCACCCCATGCCAGAGGCAACAAAACAACCCCAAAACGTCCTTGAACCTCCACCATGTTTGACTGTAGGTACTGTGTAGGCCCCTTTTTGTTTTCTGTAAACAGTAAAATGACGTGCTTTGCCATAAAGCTCTACCTTAGTCTCATCTGTCCACAAAACGTTCTCCCAGAAGGATTGAGGCTTACTCAGGTACATTTTTGCAAACTGCAGTCTGGCTTTTTTATGCCTCTGTGTCAGAAGTGGGCTTCTCCTCGGTCTCCTGCCATAGCGCTTCTTCTCATTCAGATGCACCCTGATGCACCCTGAGTCTGCAGGACAGCCTGAAATTGCGTGGAAGTTGACTGAGGTTGTTTATCCACCATTCGAACTATCCTGCGTTGCATTCATTCATCAATTTTTCTCTTCCGTCCACGTCCAGGGAGATTTGCCACAGTTCCATGGGTTATAAACTTCTTGATTATATTGCGCACAGTGGACAAAGGAACTTTAAGATCTCTGGAGATTGACTTGTAACCTTGAGATTGTTGATATTTTTCCACAATTTTGCTTCTTAAGTCCTCAAACAATTTTCAGCTCTTCTTTCTCTTCTCCATGCTTGGTGTGGCACACACAGGCACACAACACAAAGGTTGAGCCAACTTTTATACACTCTAACTGGCTTCAGTTTTGATTTCTATATTGCCAGCACTTGTTACTTGCCACAGGTGAGTTTAAATGAACATCACATGCTTGAAATGAAATTATTTACCCACAGTTTTAATAGGGTGCCAATGATTTTGTCCAGTCCATTTTGGGAGTTTTGTGTAAAATTATGTCAAATTTGCCTTTTTTCTTCTGCTTTTTTGTGCTGTTCCAATGCAATTAAAGGTAATAAACATGTGTATACCAAAACATTTGTCATTGCAACACTTTTCTGGGAGAAATGGTGCATTTTCTGGAAAAGTTCCAGGGGTGCCAATAATTTCGTCCATGACTGTATGTATATACGTCTATTAGCAGTGATGTAAGTGATTAAAATGGACTCATCTTCAGGATTTCATCAGATCCTTTAGAGTATAGTGACTGAATCGTGATAAACAAAAAAAACGACATGTGACAGGATCTTTCTGCTTAAGAAAAAGCTTCATGTTTCATGCACACCTTTAACAGTTAGTTCTAGTGTCCGGGTCTTGATGTTTGGGGCGATGCAGGTGTACAGTCCAGAATCAGATTCCTTCACATTGCTCAGCAGGATGGAGAAATTCCCCTTTTTGGCCACGCCCATCTCTGAATAATTACTACAAATCTGTTTCACACTGCATGTTTCTTACAGAAAGGCCAACTAAGGCTGCGTGATTGAGGTCAACACTTAAATTTTAGTCATCTATCACACGTGCAGTTCATGTAGTGGCCCGATATTGACCGTAAACAGTAAAGTAAATAAAATAGAAATTAACAGAACAATGATATTCACAGAAACGTAACGTCCCTCTGCCTGCTGGCAGAAATATGGTTTTTACATTTTTTAGTTTATTGTTACTGTCACAGCTCAGCCGGATCAGAACTCCAAATCCCAAGATGCAGCGCGTGCTACTCAGGCACGCATGCGCTCTCCATCCCCGGAGTTCTGATCCAAGACACCTGTCACTAATCACAGACTCACACTCAAGCACAGCTACTTAGGTTTGCCAGTCACAGAGTTGCATTGCGAAGTATACGCTCAGTGAACCTCTTTCTCTGCGATACCAAGCCTTCCGATATTCTTTGATTACCTCGCTACCTCGACCTTTGTTTCCGCCTTCGACCACGCTCTTCGTTTGCCCTCCTTACTCTGTTCGTCCGATCGCCTGACCCCTGCCTGTTACTCGTTACGATTCTGCATTATCCTCGTCTCTACGCTGCGTCCGCCGCTTGCTCTTGCCTCCGTGCCCCTTCCCCACGTAACCGTGACAGAATACTTCGCCGCCTTATTATGGAGGCAGCGAGTGGCACCGGTTGGCCTCAAGCCATCGAAGGACACGGCCGGATTATCAGCCAGCACGACCAAACGCCTGGAGGCCCTCACCGAGCAAGTTACTCAGCTACACCAAGCCCCACCCGGCGGCCACCACGCTTACCTCCCACACACCGGCACCAGAGAATACGATGGAGACCCGCGGCGCTGCCGAGGCTTTCTCTTGCAATGCTCACTGTTTTTTCCACTTACCCGGAGATGCCGGAGCGCCGTAAGATCATCCATTTCATGGAGCTTCTGACCGGGAGAGCTTTGCTCTGGGCAACAGCGCAGTGGGAGCAGGCAGCCACCGTCATTCACACATACGAGGAGCTAGCCACACGATTCCGAGTCGTCTTTGATCACTCCCTGACTGCCGAGAGCCGGGAGGAGCTCCCACCTTGAAACAAGGAGGCGAGGCGTCGCGGACTACGCCCTCGAATTCGCACTTCGCGCCGACGCGAAGGTGGCTGGAACCAACCGGCACTCAAGACAGTGTTTCGCCAGGGATTAAATGCCGACATAGTGACGGAGCTGGCATGTCGCGACGACCAGCGCTCACCCTGGATTCCCTGATTGACATTGCAATTCGCCTGGACCGGCTGCTCCGGCGCCGCTCCGTGCGCCCTCTGGTGGCGGTTCCAGAACCTGCACCTCCCGAAGAGCCCATGCAGCTGGGTCGGTGCCAAGGTCAGCACACAGGAGAGGGAGCAAAGACGCGAACCCCGCTGCTTCTACTGCGGAGGGGAGGGACACTTCGTTCAGCAATGCTCCCTCAAGCGTCCGGTTGTCCAAGGGAACCAAACCGTCCCCAAAGATCCGCAACCAGGGGTGAGTGTTGAATCAGGAATGTGCCCTTCTGTTCAATCCGCATTCGTCATGAAGATCCGACTCGAATATTCAGGTATATCTTGTGTCCTAGAAGCGCTGATTGACTCGGGAGCGGCAGGAAACTTCATTGATCAGACCACCGTTCTAGAGCACAACATCCCCATCCGTCCTCTCCTCATCCCGCGTCGTATCCAAGCTATTGACGGCACTCCCGTGGGAAACGGACTCATCTCCCACTGCACTGAACCCATCGTTCTCCATACCAGCGCTCTTCATCAGGAACAGATAATCTTTCACGTCACAGTATCCGACGTCACCCAGTGGTCCTCGGTCTGCCCTGGTTGGACCTTCACAACCCTCAGATCTCTTGGTCTCACAGAGAAATTGTCGCTGGTCACCCCATTGCCTGCACCATTGTTTACGAACCCCGGCCGTCACGGTGGCAACCACTTCCATAGAAGCCCAGAGGAGAAGAAGCTCCTCCAAATTCCCCCCAATACCACCATTATACGTGAAGCCTTCAGCAAGGTGAAGGCTAGTGGACTCCCTCCTCACAGGCCCTATGACTGCGCGATCGACCTATTACCAGGTGCTACACCCCCACGTGGGAGAGTTTATCCGCTGTCCCTAACTGAACAGAAGGCCATGGAAGAGTACATCCAAGAGGCTTTGCACCAGGGCTACATACGTCCATCCACATCCCCAGCTTCAGCAGGGTTTTTCTTCGTGGAGAAGAAAGGAGGAGGTCTAAGGCCCTGCATCGATTATCGAGGCCTCAACCAGTGCTGCGTAAAGTATCCCCCACGTGTACCTCTGGTCCCTGTTGCCCTGGAACAGTTACGCTCAGCCACCATTTTTACCAAGTTGGATCTGCGCAGTGCCTATAACCTCATCCGGATTCGTGAGGGGGACGAGTGGAAAACCGGGTTTAGTACCACGTCTGGCCATTATGAGTACCTTGTCATGCCGTATGGGCTATCCAACGCGCCCTCGGTTTTCCAGTGTCTCATCAATGACGTGCTGCGTGACATGCTAGGAAGAAATGTCATAGCTTACATCGACGACATTTTGATCTACTCCAAGTCAAGGGAGGAACATATTCACCATGTCCGCCAGGTGTTGAGGAGGTTACTCCAGAATCAACTGTACATCAAAGCGGAGAAGTGTGAGTTTCACAGAGACACTATTTCCTTCCTGGGATACATCATTAGCCCTAAAGGGGTCACCATGGACCAGGAAAAGGTTCGAGCCGTCACGAATTGGCCTCCACCCAGGACTGTGAAAGAATTACAGAGGTTCCTCGGATTTGCCAACTTTTACCGGCGATTCATCCGCAATTTCAGCCGGATTGCGCATCCCTTGACCTCCCTGTTAAAGGGAAAACCCAAGCACCTGTCATGGGGCCCAGCAGCCCAGAATGCCCTGGAGAAGCTCAAGAACGCATTCACTACAGCGCCTGTTCTCAAGCATCCCGACCCATCCAGACCATTCGTCGTGGAGGTGGACGCTTCTGAAACTGGGGTAGGAGCGGTACTCTCACAAAGGTTCGGAGATAAGCCTAAGCTCCACCCAGTAGCATTCTTCTCAAGACGACTCTCGGCGTCTGAAAGAAATTATGACGTGGGTAACAGAGAACTCCTGGCAGTAAAGTTAGCTCTCGAAGAATGGCGTCATTGGCTAGAGGGAGCGGCACACCCCTTTGTTATCTTCACCGATCATAAGAACTTGGAGTATTTGCGCACTGCAAAAAGGCAAACACCGCGGCAGGCCCGTTGGGCCCTGTTCTTCACCAGGTTTCAGTTCACGTTGTCTTACCGACCTGGGTCAAAGAACACCAAGGCCGATGCCCTCTCCCGTCTGGATCACCCGGAAGTTAACAAGGACCAGGAGGAATACATTGTTCACCCCTCGTATATCGTCAGCACCCTCGAATGGGAACTGGACAAAGAACTAGAAAACATCCCTTCGTCTCGTATCCCCACAGCATGTCCCGCAGGCCGACGGTTTGTACCCGAGGAACACCGCCAGGCTACCGTCGTCTGGGCACACACCACCGTCGGCACAGGTCACCCGGGAGCACAGCGAAGCACCCTCCTACTAAGGGAGAAATACTGGTGGCCCAACATGCAGAAGGACGTCCACAGAATAGTGGCATCATGCTCGTCCGCGCAGCAGAATAAGGTCCCCAGAACGCTTCCCATGGGCAAGCCCAAGCCCCTACACATTCCGGAACGCCCATGGTCTCACATTGCAGTGGATTTCGTGACAGATTTACCCGAATCCCAGGGAAACACCACCATCCTGGTTATAGTGGACCGGTTCTCAAAATCGGTACGCTTCATCCCTCTACCCGCCTTTACCCACTGCCTTTGGGACTGCCGAGCTGCTGTTCACCCATGTCTTCAGGTATTTCGGCATCCCGGTGGAAATCATCTGTGACCGGGGCCCCAATTCACATCCCAAGTCTGGACCAGTTTCATGTATAAGTTGGGGGTCACGGTAAACCTCACCTCAAGATATCACCCACAGTCCAATGGCCAAGTGGAACGAGTCAACCAGGAATTGGGCCGCGTTTCCTCCGCACCTTTCGCGCAGCCAATCCCGGCGGATGGGGAAAGTTCTTGCCATGGGCCGAGCACGCCCCAGAACTCGTTACGTCATTCAGCGACTAATCTCACCCCGTTCCAGTGCGTACTGGGGTATCAACCCCTCTGTTCCCGTGGAATGCAGATATCACTAACTCACCCGCGCGCGACCAGTGGTTTGAGCGGAGTGAACAGGTATGGGCAGACACCCATCGACGTCTGACACGGGTCACCGACTCGCATAAGCCGCAAAAAGCCGACCGCCGCCGCAGCAACCAGCCAAGTTACCAACCCGGTGATCGGGTATGGTTGTCTACAAGGGACCTGAGGCAACCACACAGCTGCAAGAAGCTCGCCACAGAGGTTACGCGGCCCCTTCAAGATCCTGAAGCGCATCAATGAGGTCACGTACCGGCTGCAACTACCCGCGGCACAGCCGCCTGTCGCTTCCGCCGTCTCACGCCTGAAACCAGTCGCCTTCGGACCCTTAGCATCTGATGTGCCCTCTGAGACGCCTCCGCCTCCCCTGGATATCGAAGGGCAACCAGCTTACCGCCTCAAGGACATCCTCAGCTCCAGGTACAGGAGGGGTAAGCTGGAATACTTGGTCGAGTGGAGGGCTACGGTCCTGAGGAACGCTGCTGGATTCCGAAGCAGGACATCCTCGACCCGCAACTCGTTAGTGACTTTCATGCCTCGCATCCTGACCTCCTGGCCCCCCGCCCCGGGAGACCTAAGAAGAACGTGGCTCCCGGAGTGAGCCCTTTGAGGGGGGGTTCTGTCACAGCTCAGCCGGATCAGAACTCCAAATCCCAAGATGCAGCGCGTGTTACTCGGCACGCATGCGCTCTCCATCCCCGGAGTTCTGATCCAAGACACCTGTCACTAATCACGGACTCACACTGCAAGCACAGCTACTTAGGTTTGCCAGTCACAGAGTTGCATTGCGAAGTATACGCTCAGTGAACCTCTTTCTTCTGCGTATACCAAGCCTTCCGATATTCTTTGATTACCTCGCTACTCGACCTTTGTTTCCGCCCCGACCACGCTCTTCGTCGCCTTGCCCTCCTTACTCTGTTCGTCCGATCGCCTGACCCCTGCCTGTTACTCGTTTACGATTCTGCATTATCCTCGTCTCTACGCTGCGTCCGCCGCTTGCTCTTGCCTCCGTGCCCCTTCCCCACATAACCGTGACAGTTACTATTGTAAATTTTTTTGAGTTCAAACTTATTAAGTAAAAGAAAATACAAACAAATTTACGGGAGTATAGTGAGATAGGGAAAATAATCAATCCTGATCAGCGTCTGATTTTTATGAGATTTTTATTTTTATCTGTTTATTATGGGAACATCTTCTCATCATAGCGTAATAGTGTTGGAGCTTCTAGTCATTACCAGAATGCTGGGACAAGCCCAACCCCCATGCCCACATCAGAGGCATCTGCTTCCTGAAGGAACAGGACATTGGGGTTGTGGAACAAACATGTACCAATTTAGTGCTTCTCTCGGGACCTTGTTTACAAAACACATACCCCTGTTGGCAAGTTGGATGGTTGAATAATCCCCAGCGACAACGACTCCCAAACATACTCCTCCATCACGCTTTGTTCAGGACCTGAAAGGGAAAGGATCCTACTCCGACAGATGAGATTTTTCAGTAGTGTGATGTAGTATATTTGTATAAACCTACCTTTACTGTAAATTCAGTAGGCACATACTGCATTAGTCTCTTATTGTGTCAATTTAATGTACTTGTGAACAGTAAAACTTTACACTTAACACTAATAAGCACCAGTTTCTAAAACATGCTCACTAGGTAAATAAAAAATAAATAAATAAATAAATAAATAAAATCAATGAGGATGGAGATTTCACAATAAATGAAAATCTGCTTAAGTTTTGCAAATGGGACAAAAAGACAAAAGAAAAGGACTTCCTTCTACTACCAAGAACCGAGAACAGCAGCAATACATTTTCGGCTGCACAGGGAATTAAAGGGACTCATCCCTAGAGTGTGACTGAACTTCAGTTATAAACTTAAACTTGAAACAAACCAACACAAATGAAATGGTCAGAACTTTGTGTCTACTTTAAACAACCAAAAAAAAAAAAAAAAAAAAAAAAAAAAAAAAAAAAAAAAAAAGAGGGGGGGGTTGTTCTTTTTTTTTTTTTTTTTTTTTACTTTATTTTTTTTTTTTTTTCTTTTTTTCCGGTGGGGAAAGTATTTTTTTTTTTTTTTTTTTTTTTTTTTTTTTTTTTTTTTTTTCACCCCCCCTTTTTTTTCCTTTTTCTTTTTTTTTTTCCCTTTTCTACAAAAAAACCCACAGCATCAATCATCACAAAACAGCATGTACCCATAATACAATACACTGCAAAATTTATTACGCACAGCAAGAGTGTCATTTTGATCACTTAGTACGATAGACAACTGTATATCTTTCTTTTTAATGACCAGTTAGGTTCAGATTTAACCTCGGAACACCACAGACATGACATTAAAAGCCTGTACCCCCCCCCCCCCAAATAAAATAAAAAAGAAAATATCATTATAATGTTATTAGTTTACAACAATATTCAAATTTCACAGATTGTGTTATGAATTTGGCAATACCTAGAAACTGTTGATTATTTGGTGGGTTTGGAGAGCTCTACACTGGGTTTCCATCCAAATTTTTAGCATTTTTAAAAGTTGCATTTCTAAAAAAAATTGCCTAAACAGTATGCCTTGTGATGATTTGAGCAGTTGAATGATGAGCTGATATGAATATGAATGAATATTGCTTTGAAGAGAGTATTTGCAGCATTGGAGCGATTGTACATCATCCCCGTCAGACCAAACTTAAAATTCGCATGAAAATAATTAGCTGGAAAATTAGCAGTCATGTAACGCGAGTGGAGGATGCAAATGCAGTTTAAGCGATTATTAAAGAGAGGCAGGCAGACAAATCCAAACGTGAATCCAAGCACATAAACAGGAAACGGGTAAAGGTCAGGTGATCTACAAACCACAATAACAGGAGTAATCCAAAATACACAAACTAGAGAACAAAACCAGATCAAGAACCGGAGGATGACAAATGACTTGGTAAAGACACGTGGCACACACTGAACAATACTTCACACAGGACAAACTCACACGGAGGTTTCAATTTTTTAAGCCATTTTTGAGTGGGGTTAATTTGATGGACATGAGAAGCAGGAGTCCAAATTGAAGTACATGTTGGAAATGGAAATACATGTTTACCATAATTTTTGAGTTAAGGACAAACATTTGCATTAAATTCCAGTGTTGTAGTGTAATGCTGCCAGGCCCTCAACAATTGCCCCCGAACACCCCGAACACAGGCCAGGACAACGTCCGTTTTACATTAAATTCCAATCAATTTTTTTTTTTTTTTTTAAAGAGCAAGCTTGCTCTCTAGCTTGCTGCTTCAGATAGAGGAGAGTTAAACTGCTTATAAAAAGAGATTCAGCTTCTGGAAAATTGTGCTCTACAACCTCTGATATCTCGCTTTCAGACACAACATCTGAAACTGGAATTTCTATGGACATACCAGCCTCAATCAAGAGCTCTACAGAGCAGTTTTTATGTGCTCGTGTTACATACACAAGATCTAGAGTCGCATCGACTCTAGATCTTGCCTTAAATATCCTGTTGCAACCAAATGGGCATCAGAGCTCCAGGCCTGACTGGATATGGCTCTTCAAATGAGATTTAAAACTGTCAGGTTCCCACACCAAACTTCACAAAAGTCTACATGGCATTTAAATGTTTTATCACACATCTGTGCCTGAGACTCTTTCGCAGACCTGTGATGTTCCCCATGATGTCTGTGTATGTAGGACTTTTAATGAAGAAAACTTTCAGAGAAACATCTGGGCAGTCAGGCACACCTGTCTTGGTTCATTCACACTACTGCCATTCTGTAATCGGTACTGAAAGCACTCATTCACTTATTGACTCAATAAAACTATACAGTTAAGAAATGGTTCTATTCCAATCCATAAAAAAGTTATCAATAAAGTAAAAAAAAAAAAAAGAAGTATTAAACAGAAAGGAAAAAGCACTAAGCCAGCTGAATAGTTCCTCCTACCAGTGCTTATTAGAATCAGCAGGGATAATACATGTTCGGCGCTTCCACTAGTACTTCCACTCTTTGGAATCATTTATCTCCAAGCTCTCATGAAAGAAAGATCTTACTATGGATAGAGGCAAAGAGCTCTCCCTTCACAACAAGGTTGTTGAGCGGAATAGAAACCGTACGGGTTACCAAGAGATTTCTCATCTCTATCATAGACATAGACAGTCTTCCTTTCCTGTCTTTCTGATTGGCTGGTGTTGATGAAATCCTTTATTCGTTGCCAGATTTGATTATCTATGTGGTATTATCAACGTGGTACCATGGTCCATGGGGGAGGACTGTTAACAGAACGTCTTCACGTCTGGGGAATTCACCGTTTAGTGAGACAATACACGTGGGCATGATTGTTTCTCTTCTCTCTCTGTTGCACACAAACAGAAGCCATTATCTTGGCACAGTGTTGATTGATCATTAGAAGTACCTTTGAAATCTTTTTCTCCAAAAATATATCATGACCAATTACCTGTATTTGGGGGTTGGGGGATGACATGGGACATTTTCCATCTATTACTATGGGGGAAAACAAAAAACTTTTAACACTTTTAAAGAGACCAATCATTAAATACATTTTTAGAGTCATAACAAAAATGTTCACTTCTGAAGTCATTGGAAAACATGACAATGGAGGGTAGTGTCTAAATAAAGTCATTTAGGACAACATTGGATCATTCAGAGATCCTCGCTGAACTTCTGGAGTGAGTTTGCTGCACTGAAAGTAAAGGGGCCGAATAATTTTGCACGCACCACTTTTGAGTTTTTTATTTGCTAAAAAAGTTTAAAATATCCAACAGATTTCGTTCCACTTCACAATTGTGTCCCACTTGTTGGTGATTCTTCACAAAAAATAAAAATTTTATATCTTTATGTTTGAAGCCTGAAATGTGGCAAAAGGTTGAAAAGTTCATGGGGGCCAAATACTTTCGCAAGGCACTGTATATTATAGTTGCTGGTACTCTAATGCAAAGACAGGTGTTGTTGGTAAATTGTTGAGCAATCTCCCTTTCTTAAACACTCACCTGTTGATTTTCGGGGGAGATTTAAATTGTGTAATTGATCCAAACTTAGATCGGTCTAATCCCCGTACTCTGAATTAATCTGCAAGGTCTAAAACATTTCCCGATTTTATGTGTCAGAACGGTCTCATTGAGACCTGAAGATCCCGTAACCCCTCACTTAAAAAGATTTCTTTCTTCTCCCAGGTGCATCATTCCTATTTGAGGATTGATTATTTTTTTTAGAGACAGCACTCTTGATTCTTGCGTAGTTTCTTCTGACTATTTGGGTATTGTTATTTCTGATCATACGCCTCTACAATTAGATATTCATCTTTCTATTTATAAACGTAGCCCACTGCCTTGGAAATTTCATTCTCTTCTTTTAGCAGACAGTGAATTCTGTGAGTTCATTTCTACTTCTATTGATGACTTTCTTTTCTTCAATCAGAATGACTCCACCTCTTATTCACTGTTATGGGAGACAGTTAAATCTTATATCAGAGGGCAGATTATTTCTTACTCTGCTCTCTGTAATAAAAAACGCACTGCTAGGATTAATGAACTTACATCTGCAATCAGCAGTCTCGATCAAAGATGTGCATTGAACCCCTCTCCAGAACTTCTTAAACAGTGTCTTGACTTGCAGGCAGAATTTAATCTTATTTCTACTAAAGAGGCAGAACGCTTATTGTTACATACTCGTAGTTCATATTATGAACATGGCGACAAGCCGAGTCATTTACTGGCACATCAGCTACGGCGACAGGCCACTTCCCATCTCATACCTATTATTAAAAACACATCGTTTTACTCTTCACTTTATAAGTCCGAAATCTTCAACAGATAATACTAAATTGAATGCATTTCTTCAAAACTTCTGTAACCCTGTTATTGATTCAAATACTGCTATGCAACTGGACTCCCCACTCTCTCTTGAAGAAATTTTAATTTCAGTTAAATATATGCAATCTAACAAAGCTCCTGGCCCGGACGGGTTTACAATTGAATTTTTAAAATGTTTATTTGAAAATTAGCTCCATTGCTTTTGGCTATGTTTAACGAATCTTTGGAATGTGGGTCTTTGCCTCCAACTCTGACACAAGCCACGATAGCTCTGATTCTTAAGGAGGGTAAGGATCCATCCTCCTGTGGTTCTTATAGACCGCCGTCTCTGCTTAATGCAGATGTAAAGGTGTTGGCAAAAGTAATGGCATCTCGTTTAGAGAATGTACTCCCTCATATTATATCTGAAGATCAGAACGGTTTTATAAAGGGACGTCAACTGTTTTTCAATACCCGTACACTCTTTAATATAATTTATTCAAAGCATTCGGCTGTGCTTCCTGAGATTATGATTTCATTAGATGCTGGAAAAGCATTTGATAGGGTAGAGTGGGAGTATTTGTTTGCAGTCTTGAGGAAGTTCGGATTTGGGGATAAGTTTATTTCTTGGATTAGCCTCCTTTACTCATCCCCTAATGCTAGGGTTCAGACGAACGATATTTATTTGGATTATTTTGCTCTCGGACAAGGGTGTCGCCAAGGTTGTCCTTTATCTCTTCTGCTTTTTGCTGTCGCTATCGAGCCTCTGTCTATTGCACTAAAATCTTCTCCCTTGTTTAAAGGAATAGTTCGATACGGTGTAGAATACAAATTGTCGCTATATGCTGATGATTTGCTATGGTATGTAACTGATCCTATCGCCTCTATGCCAGCTGTCTTGGGTGTTCTGGAGTCCTTTGGTGTTGTCTCTGGTTATAAATTAAATTTAGATAAAAGCGACTGTTTTCCTGTCAATACTTCAGCTCTGTCTCTCCAACAGTCAGATCTACCGTTTCGATTTAGGCAGTCAGGTTTTAAATACCTAGGTATCAACGTGACACGTTCTTTATCTAAACTTTTAGCAGCTAACTTCACTCGCCTTATCTCAAAGGTTAAATCTAACATTCAGAGTTGAGGTAGTTAGTAAATCTTTATTGCAGAAATGAAGACTTAGTGGAGGACTTGCATTACCCAATTTTCAATTGGGTAAAAATTTCAATACTGGGCTGCGCACATCCATAAACTTTGTTTTATATATATATATATATATATATATATATATATATATATATATATATATATATATATATATATATATATATAAAGTATATATATATATATATATATATATATATATATATAAAACAAAGTTTATGGATGTGCGCAGCCCAGTATTGAAATATATATATATATATATATCGCGGCGGACCGACACCCGACGCGCAAGTTAGGAGGTTCGCTCCTTCCCCGACTGCCGCCCGGCACGAGGCGGGCAGCCTCGCGCCGGTCCCAACACTCTCTCTCTCTCTCTCTCTCTCTCGGACGAGGACAGTTGGGTATGCTAAGAAACCGGCATAGGGAACCGCTTCTTCCCAGCTCTTCCGGGAATCCCGAAGAACACCGCTCCGCCAGCCCCGCCCCCGCCGGATTTCCCTCATCCAGCCACGCACACACACACACCACGTCAGATTGAAGGACAATAAATCCTTGGTTCTTTTTTTCACTTCTCTCACTATAACCTGCCTCCCGTGTGTTTGTGCTATGCCTGCGCATAGTCTCAGGTGATTGCAAAGAAGAAGGTCAGTCAGGGGTCATACCAACAGAGTCCTTCTTTCCTCCTGCTGCTGAGAGCAGTTCTGACCAGCCTCATACACCTGCAGAAGGAGAAAGGCCCATGCAAACATCCCTTCCAGGACAACCGTTCCACAATTGAGTATTCAGCCCTTAATTGGTCTCCAAAACAGTACAGAACTAGAGCTGAATAAGACAATCAGTGAGCCAGAGTGGATCTCTGATCAGCAGCAATGGGTTGGAACAGATTCCAGTTCCTCAAGTGAGGATGAAGAAGTTTGATGAACCATGCTCTGGGTGTATATGCTAGCCTAAACCCCTCCTCAAGAGTGACCCCCTGCATGTTTATTAGTCTATACTTGTATCAACTATATATGCTTGATCAACTGTGTACTTTACATAACCGTGAAAACCAAATGCATGCTCATGCTTACAAACACTGTCTTGATTTTTCAGGTTAGGGAAAGGGAGACAAAATGTTTTACTCCTTTTACTCCTTTTACTCCTAGATGGATGACGTGATCATACATTGATCACTAGATCACTAGGACTGGATTGTGAGACTACTTTCTCGAGCTAGGTGGGACTTAGTAAGTCTCAGAGCGGGAAAATATATAGCAATATTTATGAAGTGAAATAAACATGTGTAACTAACATTTGGATATGTTAATGAAGTGTATTCAATATGTATAACCAACATCTAGAACCAACATTATTACTTAAGAATAATCGAATAATCAATATTGGTTAAAATGCATAATCTATATGTATAATCAATAGTTAGAAGCATAATCTAAAACCATAGAACAATGTTTGATCAAGTTATATTCTAAATGTAACTGTGTATTGAGTTCAATGAATTCTGTATCTTACTGAACAATAATGCAACAATTGTTCTTTCCGTACCAGACTGTATCTTCCTCCACAGAAGCAGTTAACTTAAAGGCCAGATACCATTAAATAGTTAGGATGAGGCCTAAAAAAACGGAGTGTGGATCAAGGTCAGGACTAAGTGAAACCTTTTTTTTTTTTTAAATAATTTTTTTAAATTATAAAATAAATAAATATAAAATAAAAAAGAAACCATGTCCTCATGAAACCTTTTCAAGAAAAACAACTAACTGCGCATGCTCCACAAATTTAAGATAACACATAGACATACACACACACACACACACACACACACACACACACACATATATATATATATATATATATATATATATATATATATATATATATATATATATATATATATATATATATATATATATATATAATTTTTACAGGTTGTAAGTGGGGAATTACAATAGATTTGAACGTATTTTTTCCTTAATAATAGATTTGAACTCTCGCAGCTGCTCCATACGTATGCTTTTAAATTAATATACAAAAAGTAGCAACAGCAAAAAGGAAAAAAATAAAAATTAAACAAATAAAATAATGAAACCATATTTTTGGCAATAGACGTCATCAGGAGACATGTTCGGCGCATGCGCACTTACAGTTCCGCCTGGGTTTGTTTGTAGCGGAAGTTTTTGTGAATATTAGTGGTCTGTAAATTTATATTTTATAAATTTTATTAGAAATTGTCCCCGTGTTGTCCACAATGAACGTGAGGTATGTATGAGATAAAGTCAGTACCAGTGTGAGAGATGTTATGATAATGAGCTGTGTTCAGTTTAAGGCCTGGTTAAGCTAAGCTAACTCGCCACTGCAGGAACAACCGTGTAACGGAGCTAGCTCATTTCCTGACCTAGCTATACTAGCTCCAATCTATTCTCCAGCTGTTCTATTACTCCTATTAGATAACTCTATCTTTCCCTCCTTTACACTCACATTATTAACTTCTCTTCTCATTTCAACATCTTCTGTTCCATAAGAGTTTACCGGAAACTCGATAAAGTAACTGGACCGTATTTATCTCCCCATTATCTGTTTTTATTAATCACAAGTTGAGGTTTTTATTCCTAGTTTTTTCATCATTTCCCTACAGGCCGGTGTGTTTAAAGGGCAGACAGAAGGGCAATAAACACTTCCTTATTATTCACTTACTACATTTCTGATTTCTGAGCGTTCCTTCAGAATTAAACTCCTTTCTAACTCCATTATACAGTGATTATACTGTGAATTTATTCTGCTGTTCCACTCTTTCTGTTTTTGTTTAATTACAGCTGGATTTTCTTCTTCACCTTCCTGCTTCTGATACACACAGGTGAGTTTCACACCGTGGTTTCGTTCGATCCTGTGGTATACAATCTCTAATTAAATGTTTGTAGAGATGATTGGTGCAGATTTGTTTACTTTGTGAATGAAAATAGTGTGTACGTAAATTAAATGACCAATGATCACACTCTTTAGTGTGTTATGTAACGCTTCTTGTAATAAATCCTGGACAGGCCACGCCCACAATTACAACAGGATCATTAATCATTGAAGATCGTTACACGTTCACACAACAGGCAGACTACAAGTGACCCGTTCACAGAATGAATGTATATTAATTATGAATGATTATATAGTGTTGATGTATCCTGATGAACACATTTCTATTTATATTATTGAGATTTTGTGTTTTTTTTTCCTTTCAGTGTCAGTGCAGTGTGTCCATGTTGAAGGATTTAAAGAAGAATCGGTGATCTTACCGTGTTCATCTGGAGAGAAGCAGCAGGACGGTGTGTGACATCAGTGGCCGTGAAGCAGATTTCGATGATCAGCATCCAGTCTATAAAGACAGAGTTAAAATTTCTCCATCAGAAATGGAAAAGGGGAATTTCTCCATCATGCTCAGCAACGTGAAGGAATCTGATGCAGGAACGTACACCTGCATCGCCCCAAACGTCAATCCACCAACCGTGACACTAGAACTAACTGTGAAAGGTGTGTATGGCTGTTTTCTAAAATCAAGTTTGAAGCTCGTTCCTGTCACGTTGTTTTGTTAATCCCGATTCAATCATTATATTCATAATGATCTGATGAAATCCTGAAGATGAGTCCATTTAAATCACTTACATCACTGTTAATAGACATGTGTATATATATTTATAATCATTAAAAACCTTCATAAAAACAAATTAATATGTAAGAATCATCAGGAAGTAGGTTTCTCTCATCATGTCACTGAAAACTCGACAGCAGACTGAACTTCCTGGCAGAGGCAACCAGGAGATATTTTGACTGAAATATTCTGGTACGTAGCAGAATTCTTGATGCCTCCTTTTATTTTTTTATTTAAATTGTGAAAATTACTAAAACAAGTCGACGTTATTTGTCATTTGATAGTGCATCACCGTTAAAAATCGGCACTGTTTCAAAGGGGTTCAAATGCTGAAAGTTTGTACACCCGCTCAAACACTTGGAGAGTTCTGGAGTGCAGCAGCAAGAACATGGGCTTGTGAATATTTTGCTTTTAATGTTGGTTTGAAGTAGGACAGATCAGTGGGTTTCAAAGTGTGGACCACCAGGGGGCGTCAAGGGGGCCTCAACAATTTTGTGTGAAAAATAAATTCTCACTCTCAGACAACCACACACACACACACACAATCAATTCCTAATGTAATGTAAAGATATAAGATGTAATTATTAATAATAAAAATTATATATATATATATATATATATATGTGTATGTATATGAGATCAGAAGTCTGTATTTTTAATGTGTTTTACATTTACATTACATTTATTCATTTAGCAGACGCTTTTATCCAAAGCGACTTACAAATAAGCAAAGCGATATATCAAGCAGGGAACAATACAAGTAGTGCTACTATACAAGATCCATTAATTGAATACCAGAGGAAGCAAAGTGTACAGAGTTTTAAAGACATCTTGCAAAAGGGTCAAATGATATTGCCATTTGGGGGCCTCGCCCTGGAAAAGTTTGGGAACCCCTGGGATAGATCTTCCATTTTGATGGATTCTAGGACAACCTATATCACCTGTAAGAAGAGTTTAAATGAATAATAATGATTAAAAAGACAGCCCAAGGGTCATATAAGGGTCGTACAGCCCACAAACAATGACCTTTTTATTTGGTTAAAAATAATCCTGAAAAAGTTATCCTGGCTAAAGTATAAGGGCAGACACCAGTGGATATTTGCGTATTCATGAAGTAGCAGCCAGTTATCATCATCGAGTTTTAAGGAGCCGCTGACTTGGATCCCATTTGAACAATGGCAGAATCAATTCCCATTCTTTACCCGTCTCAAGCCACCAATGGAAAAAGCTCCTCAAGGAAAGACCATGACCCTATACTCAGACATGTACAAAAAAAGGTCAGTGGCATCTTATTTTCTACAGAAGACCCGGACCCATTACCCAGCAGTAATCAGAAAGGGCATCAGTAATGGATGGATCCTGCATGTCTAAGAAGATTCAGAAGTCATGATAACAATCGACTTTTTTTTTTTTTTTTTTTTTTATATAAACAGTTTGAACAGAACTTTCTGCTAATTAAAGAGGAAGTTCATCTAAACAAGAAAAGCCTTTAAAGACACCCAGCAGTGAAGAGATCTCCATTCGACACGGCGCCTTCGCCAACGTGAAGGAGGAGTTCACGAAGATGGAACTGGTGCAGCTGAGAGGTGGTGCATGGTGGGGTAGCACAAGCAGACTGATCAAACCTGGATGAAAGAGGATTACAGGAAAGAAAAATAGGGATGTTAAAGAAAGAAATGAAGGAACTGAAACTCTCTCTCTCTCTCTCTCACTCTCTCTCTCTGTCTCTACCTGATGAGACACAAGCACTTGGCTAAGGACCAGGCTCCTGACCTGTTCTCTCTGGAGCTGGCTGGTATGGAGGAGCTCGCCCGGCGCTACGGCACGGACTCCCCCCAGTTCCAGGACGCCCGAGAGATTCTGGTAGCAGCGCTGCAGAAGGTGAAAAACCACACCGCACGTTTCAGCTTTCAGATCCTGCTGCATGTGGTTCAACGGGGGAAGCTCTTCCTAAACCTGCACGTGCGCGTTTGCCACAAACACCTTTTAGAATGATTCAAAAAGAATAATTATATATATATATATATATATATATATATATATATATATATATATATATATATATATATATAATTAGTAAATATATATATATATATATATATATTTAGTAAATACAAGCATCGGATTAAATCAGGACACTAGTAGAGATTTGTACGTAACGGATGTATGATTGTGGAATTGAATAATAATTACGACTAGGAGATATTTAATACTAGTAGAGACGGGTCATCTGGTTCTACTTCATTAAACCATACCTTCATCTCCGTCGTGTCTTCCAGTTCGCCGATGACGTCTTCGGTGTTTACGCCAGCAACGCAGTGGTGGAGGTGGTGACGGTGAAGACGTTCGAGACGCCGCTAACCAGGAAGTCGCGCTCCATCCTGGAGGCTAAGCAGATTGTGAGTTTTTATTTTATTGGATGTATTTATTTAAATGTGATAAATATTCTGCATTCCAGAAGTTCAGTGCATTTGCACGACACTTTACACAAGGTTACGACGTTATGACCAGCTATTAGGGAGGAGATGTGTTTATTTTTAGCTACGTTCATGGGTGTTTTTAACAGGAAATGAAACCCTCAGTAGATCGTGTGCATAGATCAAATCAGTATGAACGTGGTGCTGCTGTCTAAACCGGAGAAGCTAAAAGAAATGGGAGTGATGGTTTTTATATTGCACTGTATTGTTCATTTATTACTATTATTATTTTTAATAATAATAATTTTATAATTATTAAGAAGTAGAATTAATCGCACGTGTAATGAAAAGTACTATTTAGTCAACGTTTAGTCTTTTTTATTTTTTATTTTTTGGTTCTGCCTCTTGTTCTGTGCATCAAAACCACAGGACGTTCCTCAAAGTCATATTTTCTCTGCTATGAACTTCAACCACTATGACCCATTTACATTTTGCTAAGATTCCGGATGCATGTAGGTTTTTTTTTTTCAGTCCACAGAAGATGGGGTTTCTAAGTTCCTCTGAGGACCAGCCCAAGAGACACACACACATTTAAAATGCTCCTTCTCGATGCACACGTGTCTTGTTCCGATTTAATCGCACACCAAACAGGATTTAAACACTGAAATAATTGCATAAACGTACAGTTATTTTGTGTAATATCGAAACAACGATTATTACAGTGATTTGCACGTTCTAAGTAAAAGTGTCCTTTTATGAGCTGTATTAGTCTACATGTATAAGTACATAAATCTTTGCTTCTTAGTCTTTTAATCTCTAATGCTATGTGTATTTGTATGAACCGGGAGCGTATTGTTTAATGCACCAGATACGAAAACATCGAACTGCAGTAACTTCGCTCTGGTTGTCACGTGGCAACGCGGTGCCAAGACAAACTGACTCCTGTAAGTGTGACTATCCAGATTTCAGAACCAGTGGAAGGAGGCGTTTAGCTTGTGTGGCCTTATAGGAGCCTTAAAAGACTGTTCTGGTGAGTCTGAAAGTTCATAAGACCGCTGCACACCACTATGGGAGGGCTTGTGTAACCATTCCGGAAGCCGTGTCTTGCCAAGGTGATGTTTGTGGGTTTGTCACTCGGTGTACATCGGTGTACATCACCGCTACATCAAACAGCTTGGCTCAATGACAAAACCCGAGCCCAGGACTTCCCGTAACCCGTCTCACTTCCCTGTTGTAACTCTTGGACGAGTTTCTCCGGAGTATATCAGGCTGTGACTTGATTCTCACTCGTGTTAGAAAACTGCTCGTAATTCAGGGAACGTTAGCAGGAGACATGAGTTGCGGCTCGAGGAGCTAAAGGTTGCTCAAGGGTTGCCTGCATGCCCAAAACACAGCCGAGGGTGCCAATACTTTTAATCTTCACTGAAAAATAAAGGTGTTTGTGTGGAAATGTTAACAAATGTGGTTGTGAGTGTTTTTGTGTCTGAATCTCATCTTTGTACACTAGGTCACTGGGCAGGACGTTCATGTACAGTCATGTGAAAAAATATGTACACCCCATGGAAATTGACACTTTTTATTAAATTAATTTTTCTTTTTTACTTATTTGGATTAGCAAACATTTGATCCTCTTTGAAACAGTGCCTATTAATAAAGTTTAGGTACTTGAACAAAAACACGAGGAAAATGTGCTTTTTCTATCATTTATTTAACAGAAATATCAATAAATGTGATTCGTCTGTGGAAAAAGTAAGTACACCCTTGGCCTCGAAGGCTAGTATTGCCCCCTTTAGCAGAAATAAGTTATTGTAGGCGTTTTGCATAATTGCCCACCAGGCTTGCTGGAATTTCTGACCACTCTTCCATGCAATATTCTTTCACTTGCAAAATGTTTGAGGGTTTTCTTGCATGTCCTGCATGTTTCCTGGAAATTTGTCTTAGATCTGTGCCAAACAAGTCTATCTTTGCTTCATCTGTCCAGAGCACATTATTATAAAAGGCCTGGTCTTTACGTATATGCTCATCGGCAAACTGTAGTCTTGCGAAGGCTTGTTCTGGGCACGACTCCCATGCAGGTCAAATCTGTGCACTCTCTTTCTGATTGTCGAAGCATGCACTTCGACATCAACAGTTGCAAGGCTTACTAGCAGATCCTGTGATGAAATTTGTGGTTCTTGGAGACGACGACTTTTTCATCAGATGGACTGCTCGTGGGCTGAGTTAGCTGGGACTGCCAGTCCTGGACAAATCGGCAGTCATTTGAAATCTGCGCCATTTGTAGATATATTTAAATCTCTTGCCAGACTCCTAGCCATCCACAACCTTTTTTCTGAAGGTGTTACAAAACTCTTTAGATCTTGGCATGATCTCCGGTTCTGGTGACAGGGTACGTTGGCGTGTTTTGCTGCCGCTCCTGTTACCGTTTGGTTTGTTTTCGTTGTTAAGTCATATTTATTTTTAATTCTGCGAGTTTCTTTTAGTTACATTGTCTTTAGTGCCGTTGCGAGTGCGATGTGGTGGTGCCATTCTATTTAGTTTGGTCTGTAGTTTTTTTCAGTTTTTATTTCTGAGCTGGAATAACCTGCAGCGTGTTACTCTGTATATACTCCTCGGCTCGGCTGTGTGTGTGGACGGATTGTACGAGTCTGTGCTCGCAGTGCGCTCCGGAGTTTCACTCGCGCTGGCCCTACGTGTGTGCACTCACCGACCATGGAAGTGGAAGTCCATCGATCAGACAGCCTTCTCCAACTCTGTGGTTTCCACCCTAAGCGATCTTCATCCATCATCACTGGAGGAGAAAGTTCTGCAACTAAATTCCACTCTTGCACTACACGTTAGCTTTTGAATCTAAATCAGAAGTGTTATGGCCTAGCCAAAGACCCTTACAATCTCTGTCGAGACGCTGGACTGCTACGTCCTAAGCGTTATATCCATCGGGGTTTGAGGCGCAGTTTTGCTGTTTCGTCCTCTCCTAACATTTTTGTCCCGATCTGCCGCCGTAAGACCAACAAACTGCTCCATACTGGTGTTGATCACAGTAATTTAATATCGGTTCCCCGCTTGGAGATTAAATCACCAGCGTCTCCGCTTCAGAGCCGGGCTTATGCCGCATTATTCAATGCACGGTCTGTGAATAACAAAGCGCTGCTTTTATCGGATTTTTATCACTGATAAAAAGCTGGACTTGTTGTTCTTAACTGAAACCTGACATAAAGAAAATGATGGGCTCCTGTTTAACCAGATCACTCCAGCGGGCTTTGGAGTTTTACATCTCCCGAGGTTATCTGGTAGAGGCGGAGGCATTATTGTGGTTTACAACCTGAAGTTCAACACAAGCTCTGTGTCTGTTCCCCGGTTTCCTTCATTTGAATGCCTGGTCTTGAGTATCTCCGCTCCTGTATCCACTGTCATCGCTACAGTCTATAAACCACCTAAGGCTAAAGAGCATGCAGCTTTTATGTCTGAGTTTGCGGACTTCCTGTCGATGTTGAGCACGGAGTTTGACAGAATTTTGATCGTGGGAGACTGTAGTGACTCTGTGGTGGCCAAGGATTTTCTGTCACTAATTGACTGTTTTAACTTCACTCAGTTTATAACTGACCCGACTCATAACAAGGGTCATACTCTGGATCTTGTGATTGCTAATGGCTCATTTGTATCTGAGTTTTCTGCTACTGACATTGGACTGTCTGATCATTCAGCTGTCTTTTTTTAACCTCGAACTGTATCATTCAAGTGAGCCTCCTATCCGAACAGTAACCTTCCGGAAGTGGAAGTCTATCGATCAGACAGCCTTCTCCAACTCTGTGGTTTCCACCCTAAGCGATCTTCATCCATCATCACTGGAGGAGAAAGTTCTGCAACTAAATTCCACTCTTACTGCTAAGCTTGACACTTTTGCTCCTCTAAAGTCACGTAAGGTCACATTCACCCGCTCTGCTCCCTGGTATAATGACAATCTGCGCTCTAGAAAGGCTGTATGTCGGAAAATGGAGCGAAAATGGCGCCTTACCGGACTGAGTGTCTACTATCAAGCGTGGAAGGATCTTCTGGGGGATTATCGTGCACTACTGGAGACTGAACGATCCTCTTACTTCTCTGTTGCTATTGTAAAAAATCTAAATAATCCCAGACACTTGTTCCATACCAAAAATAGACTGCTTCTAGTTAATGCTGTTACCACTTTGCCTGTTTCTCAGCAGCTCTGTGATTCCTTTGTACAGTTTTTCAATTCTAAGATTGTCAATGTTCGTAAAGAAATTTCTGTTAACCCACTCCACTCCACTCCTTCGTCCTTCTGGGTTCACTGGTGTTTCTTTTACCCATTTCTCACTGCTTGATTCTCTCACAAGGGAGGTCTCCAGCATGAAATCTACCACCTGCCTGCTGGATCCAATTCCCACGATGCTGTTTAAATCGTGCTTTGCTGTGTGGTGCCCTGCTATCCTCAGCATTATAAACGAATCACTGGAGACTGGGGTTGTTCCAGCAGTACTGAAGACTCCTGCTGTTACACCTGTCCCCAAGAGAGAAAATGTTTCTGTGGATGATTTTAACAATTTTCGCCCCATTTCAAATCTTCCGTTTTTGGCAAAAATACTTGAGCGTGTTGTTGCCTCTCAACTATGTTCTCATCTGACAACCAACAACCTCTTTGAACCACTTCAATCAGGTTTTCGTAAATTTCATAGCAGTGAAACTGCGTTGGTCAAAGTTGCAAATGACCTTTTGATGGCCTCTGATTCTGGAGCTACCTCACTTCTTATTCTTCTTGACCTTAGAGCCGCCTTCGATACTGTGGATCATGGTCTTTTACTTACCCGCCTCAAAAGTGTTTTTGGTGTGTCCAGGAAAGTTTTAAACTGGTTTAAATCCTATTTTACTGACCGTTCCCAGTTTATTTCTATGAGTGGCTTTAGATCTGACACTTGCTCTGTGCTCACTGGTGTTCCTCAGGGTTCAATTCTAGGCCCTCTACTGTTCAATATTTATCTATCTCCACTTGGGCATCTGCTGCGAACACTTGGCCTCCATTATCACTTTTATGCTGACGATACCCAAATCTACATTCACTCAAGATCTGGTGAAAGCATTGATGTTGGTTATCTTTCTGGCTGTTTTTTTAAAAAAAAAAAAGGGGGAAAAATAATTTTTTTTTCTGGAACAGCGGGAAAACTGAGGTCATGCTCTATAGGTTCCCGTCATCAGATTCGCAAAGCGGCTCCATTGTCTCTATCCGTTGATGGCTCTGTTCTAGAGTTCCAAAGTAAGGAACCTTGGTGTAATTTTTGACACTAACCTCACTTTTGATTTTTTTTGTTCAGAGCACTGTGAAAGCTTCCTTTTTTCACCTCAGAAATATTGCCAGATTAAGACCAATGCTAAACTTCTGTCGCTGAAAAGCTGATAAATTCATTCGTTGTCATGCGGTTGGATTATTGCAATGTCGTTTTAGCCAGAGTTTCTAAAACTGCAATTAACAAATTGCAGTATGTTCAGAACTCTGTACACCCCACATCGCAGACTGCGCTCCTCACAGGGTAATCTACTTACAGTTCCACTAACCCACCTTAAGTCTATGGGTGACAGGGCTTTTTCTGTCTACGCTCCTTCATTTTGGAACTCTCTTCCCCCTGAACTCAGGGAAGCTCAGTCCTTTTGCATTTTTAAAGCTCTTTTAAAGACACACTTTTTAAACTCGCTTTTGATTCTTAATATCTTTTTGACTGTTTTATATTTGTTTTTTATTACAGTTTTATTCATTTTATTTAACTTTTATTTATTCTGTGATTTGTGTTTTTATGTACAGCGCTTTGCGAAGCTACTTTAAAGGCGCTTTATAAAATAAAGTTTATTATTATTATTATGATGACACCAGACGCTAGATATGAGAGGGGTATAAATAAAACCGGTTCCTCCTGCACTTCCTCAGCACATTCTAATCACTGACACCCAATCTTCAACACCTGATTCTAACTTTATGGATTTGAATGTGTGATAAATGCAGGGGTTTACTTACTTTTTCCATGTGACTGATCCTCTTTGAAACAGTCCCTATTAATAAAGATGATACACTATCAAATGACACACAAAACTGACATTTTGTTAATCATTTAGAATTATTAAAAGATAAACATTCATTAAATAATTAAGTTTAGGGGGGTAATTTTAAATGTGAAAATTACAACAGACAGAAAAACATATAAACGTTAAAAAGTACCTCCGACCGTTAATCAAGACATGTGCGATTGTTTGATTCGACCAATCGATAGTTCGTGCTGTTTTGTAGCTCCGCCCACACGTCCCTGCTCTGCTTGCACCGTACTTCGACAAGAAGTCACATCGCATTGTGGAGCTGAGTGGACGAAGGTTCAGGCAAGCTTCACAGAGCGCGGAAACTTTTAAGCATGCCCACAAATAGGAAGTGGCTAGTTTTCTGTAAATAAGAAACGTATGGGTCAGAGCTCACGAACCCACAGCGAGCAGTTCTCACACACACACAAACAAGCGCACCTGTTCTTCTTTAAACGTTAACGTGTAAAACCCACACCAAAGCTGGTCTCAGGTCTGTGTTTATAGTAAGACACAACAGCTTACGTGCACTCGGAGACCTGTTTACTGCAAGGTGTGTAGATTTACAGTCGAGACCACGTCGATGCTTGCACTCGTTTTTCTAACACGTGGTCAGTGCAGTAGCAGGAGACTCTGCTTTGTGTCTTCACTTCTGTTTCGAAACACGCTCGCTTCTGGGCGTCCAATCTGAGGTAGAGATCTAACGCCAATTTTGTTATTTTAATAAGCTCCACCCAGCATTTAGAGTGTTAAGATGACTGCTTGTAAATAATAATTTGATTAAAATAATAATTTGATTGGCAGTAAAAGCGTTCTACGTGTGTAACCTCACCCCAAACGTTTTTGATCTACTTTTGTTTCCAGAGTAACCCGGGAAGCCCCTACAATCTGGCCCACGAGTACAACTTTGAATACGCCGTCATGTTCAACATCGTGCTGTGGCTCATGATCGTGTTGGCTCTCGCCGTCATCGTCATCTCGTACAACCTGTGGAACATGGACCCGGGCTACGACAGCATCATCTACAGGATGACCAATCAGAAGATCTGCATGGACTAACCGTGCATTCCATCGCAGTGTTGTGTATTGTGCGCACGTGTGTATGTGTGTGTGTGCGTGTGTATACACTGGTTTCTCACTTCCATCCATCCCATACGTCAAGTGTTTTTGTGTATATATAGCTCTAAAACGTCAGTTTGTGAATATTTATTGATGCCTGCTATTGTGTTGAAAATCATCTAAATGAATACATATATAATATACACACAGCGGATGGATGAATTCGAACGAAATCACGCTCACGTGTGGTGTTGTGTTGTGTTCCTGATCTAGCTACATGTTGAATCAGCCGTATTTATTATTGTTTTGTTTTTTTATTCCTGATACACTGGACCATAATGTCTGATAATGATGTAATGGGGGTGGGGTGATGCACCAAAATTGCATGCAGTAAAACTTCACCTAGGTGTGATGTTAAAACTAGGAGAGCGTTGGCGTGGTTTTATTTGGAAAAGTCAAAGACAGTTGGTTTAAAAAATGTTAGAAATATAATTGTTTGATCTGACACGCAGCATTCGAAGGACAAAATGGTAGATGTGATATTTTAATTTGGCGATCACGATTATCTTAACCACAACTCTCCATCACGCGGTACGTTCTGCTGACCATGTCCTCTGACCATAACGTGAACTTTAGCCGAATTGTTTTACAGACAAGTGGAGAGGTGCAAAGTTCACTTGTTACCAAATAAAGACTCCTGTTAGTTATGTGTTCACCATAAATTATGTGTTCACTGTTTTACACACGTCTGCTGCTGCACAGACAACAGAACTAACTATTTGCTCTTTGTGCTAAACTGCTTACAGACTCAAATCTGGACCAAAGTACAGTAGTAAAGACCACAAACACACACACACACACACACACACACACTGTGGTTGAATTTCATGACTGTTATAATAATAATAATAATAATAAACTTTATTTTATAAAGCGCCTTTAAAGTAGCTTCTCAAAGCGCTGTACATAAAAACACAAATCACAGAATAAATAAAAAGTTAAATAAAATGAATAAAACTAATAAAAACAAATATAAAACAGTCAAAAAGATATTAAGAATCAAAAGCGAGTTAAAAAAACATGTTCCTCATGGGCATGAGGCAGTGGTGTGCTGTTTGTGGCTCGTTATGTGTTCACCATGAATCTGATTCAAATAATAACTGAATAAACAAAAAACAGGTTCAGTAAATGATTATGAAATAACGTAGAGATTGTATTTAGATTTTTGTTAAAAAAAGGACTCGCGCTTTAGCCGCAAATCACACGTAGCAAAGCTCTTCCTGCCACTTCCTCTAAAGACAACGTGGCTTCATGTCATAATCTAACCCAGAGCTAAAGGTGCGAAACCACAGAGAAGAAGAAAAAAGTTGTCTGAATAAAAGTCGAGCACCTTGCATGAGCAATTTTGCGCAATTTTTTTTCCCCTTAGCAGCTGGGACAACACCTGTATCACAGACTTTTGGAGTTCGAGAGACAAATCATTGTTTCCCATTTATTAAGGTGTTTTTAAGTATACTTAAAATTTAGAATCTCATTTCTAAATAAATCAATCTTTTAAAATGCTAACAAATGATCCGTATCTCTGACCAAACTTTGGGAGGCTGGTCTTGGGAAGCACATCGTAAAACAAAAAAAGGCCACTTTTGTAATCAATTAACCAATTAATAACTGACTCTGACTTCCTTCTTGCGTGGAATGATACCAAACTGTGGGGGGGCAATGATGTTCCAAGTTGTCTTCCAAGATGGCCGCTCATATACACATCCTGAGTATCAGTACTGGATCAGAGTGTTTGACTGAAGGTCCTAACTTGTCATTTCCGATCTCTGACTAGGAAAAGAAATGAACAAAAGCGCTCCCTCGACTCAAAATTCCTGCTCATTGACTCGTCTCCTCGACCCTGAGTTCAGCAAGTAAGGGCAAATCAAAATGGTGAACAATCAGTAAACAATTTCTTACCTTTACCCGACTATGTTACTGTATTTACAAGTATTTGCTTTAGATCAGTCAACACACAGACATATGTGCTTGTTAAAATATATATACACTGCCTTTATAGGTGATTATACATCGCTCATCGCAGTTAGCTGGCATGGAGGCGTTCAGGTTTTCCCCCACATTGTAGCTTGAATGCACAGAAGTCGAAAATGATGTAACTTCCTACACTAACGAGGTCAGTCTAAATGCAGCATAACGGAAACACAGTCAGGGCATTATGGGAAAATATCTTGTCCTGCGAGAGATAGATGGCAATGCCTCCCCGTGGTCCAAGGTGTTGCGTGGGATCACTCTGGGTCACAGATTTACAAGAGCGTACGTGCTGTCGAGGTTAGCCGTCCTGATGGGTCTGTTAGCCGTCCTGATGGGTCCGTTCGTCCTGCTGAACTGCACCTCGGTGTACTGAAAGAATGACGCGATGTGACAGGTTTAATAAAAAAAAATTTTATACGTTAATGCATATGTTCAAGACGTGACACGGTGGTGGAAAAAATATAAAATGCAGTGCATTAATGTGTGAAACTGAAGTATGATAAAGTTCACACACTTATGGACGTGTCTGCAACAAACCATGTTTTTTCACACTGCAGTGTAAGAGCAGAGCTGTCCTGGTGTGTGAACTGTTTGTATTGTACAAATAACCACAGAGCTGTAGGTACACCACAGTGCTGTATACACGCCACAGCACAGGAATTATAAAGTGTACAAATCAACTGGATTTTTAAAAGTACTTTTAAAATTTACTAGTAACAGGATTATTTCCAAATATACCAAATATTTATTTACACCTCCTTACTTTCAGTTCACGTTAATCTATTTATGTTTTCATCCTGTAAACAGTTTCTTGTTTTATTGAGCACATTATCCAGGAGATTAATTACTAGTTAGCTATATAGTCGTCTTCGCAACCTTCGTTTATGTCGATATATTCTAAAGCATAAACTCAAAACTGTAAAAGTTTTATTCATCATCAACCCACTTTTCTTTTGTAAGGACATGAGGATATATTTGCATTTCGTGCGCAAATGCATCAGGGTGTTTTAACAGCTGAGGCATTTCCACGAACATGTATTTTAACACGTTTTACCAGCTCGTGGAACTGTCTCTCACACATTAACACGTCTTGGTCTGTGTAGCATGATGCAGCTTTCACACGTGGGACTTTCCGTCCTCGCTGCAGCAGACACCGTACCCACATCTACAACGACTCGATCATCTAATTCATCTCAATGATTAAAATTAACAACACTGATGGAAACGGAGTCCACAGTAGACACTACCACACTCGGGGATCTTCCTGACTGCAGGACAGTTTATTTTATCATTTAATTTAATTCATCAGGTGAAAATGACCTGAACGTAAGTGCATGAAGTTTTAAATTGGAAAATCATTTAACATATTGTTAAAAAACAAACAAACACAAAATGCCAAATGAAAGAGCAGTTAGCCTACCACAGGGCCGGTACTGTCCTGACACGACTGTAAAACAGGACTTGAGGGTTGTGCTCGAGTTTTTGGACGTCTTCTGCAGTGACAAACTGTAAAAACTAAAATATAAAAATACAGAATTAACCCAGAGATATTTAGGACTTCATTAGCCGGCCCTTTTATATACATGAATGAGGCCTATGTGTCGATACCTATTCATAATAAATGATATGAATTATAACACTGATTAAGCAGTAATGTTTATCTTGTTCTAAAATGGTAATGTGTTCTATATTTCTTGTATTTTCTCCTGCATAAAGGCCTCTAACTATGATGAAATTAGATTAACTTTTGTAGTAAACCTGCAGTAAATAAATCACTTAAGGTCAATCGGCAATCTTAGCTTCAGGTAATTTAGACTTCAACACCTATTTAACAGGCCAGAAAAACTAGATTTCATTTAAACTGCATTGTACACTAATGTGATCAGGTATTATCAGGTAGAGTTTCTGCGTACACTAGGTTTATTCTGCACGGTAAATATTTTAAAACTAAATAAATATCAATTAAAAAGGTCACTTTGGCATTAGTAGACTGTATATCTTAATATCTGGTGCAGAATCGTTGTATATAAAGCTTTTAGTAATCTAATTTCAGGTCAGTAGACAACGCTGACTATTAGAGAGGTCAGAATAACAGATTTGTATTTTCAGTTGTGCAGGAGTATACTCGGTATATTCTCAGTTATTGCCATGTCACGAGAATACACAGTAAATAAAACCCACCTGTAACTACAATGACCAGAACACAGTTGAATATTACTGATATGATGAGAATCGGGAAGTTGATGGTTTCTTCGCATGTACTGCATGTCTGATATGTCTGATTCTGACACTGCTCAGTTTTACACGTCTGATTCTCTGGAAACAATTTGAAAAAGAACAAATAGTTTGGAGGTTAAACAAACTACTCGGTTTATCCACAACATGGTTTGTCTAGTATGTTTTATATCAGACCCGGTTGAAGGTCTAGATTGAAGGTTCTCACTTTTTAAGCAGTCAGGGACGACTTTAGGTGTAAAATAAAATCCATGAACACCCTCAATACAGATTTCATTCATTTTTGGCTTATTAATTAAATGTGTACAATAATATCTAGTCTATTTCTTGGCACTGTACAGATTTGTACTATTCAACTTTCCACATTTTAGATTTAAGGTAATAACCAAACAGGCTAATAAGACAATCATCAGTATAATAACTTGTATAATGTGGAGTTCTAAAAAAAAAAATAATAATAATAAATCACGATTAATAAAATAACATTTTGATCTAAAAGATATACTGTAGTTTTTTAACTAAAAATAATAGAAGAAATGTTTTAAGTTCTGGCTCATCTCAAAAGTAATGTGTACAAAAACTAGTCATTTATACATTAGAATTAAAATATAACAAAAGTTGCTTCAATCAAAACCTGTTCAACACGGTTATTAAAGGATATTACTGTAATTTTGATTTAGATAAACTCACCAGGTGAATGATTCCGGATGGAAAGTCTGATTCCACTGCTGGTGTTGTAAGGTGAACCAGTTTGAATACAATAATACACTCCTAATACATTAGTACTGATATTGTGTATAAATAAACTGCTGTTATATTGCACTGAGAATCTCTGGCTGAAGGTCGTGTTTTTGAAATATGGCACCAGGATACTACTGGAGTAAGAGTGTAATATTAACACTGGAAGTTCTGACGGCTTCATCAGGAACCAGAGCACATTGTTTACAGAGACCTCACACTTTAGAGTCACATTTTCTCCCAAATCTACCGACTTCTCTGTGAAACCTTCTGCAGCTCCACAGAACACAAGTAGATCTAGGGGAGAAAACAAACAACACCACACACATTAATGGTTTAGAATCCACTCATCTGTTCAAAGAGATAAATAACTTCTAAGGTAAAATGGTGAATTAACAACTTTACTCACAGAACCAAAGTACCGCTGTCATGCTGAAGCTGGAACCCTGTTAAGAAGCACTCTGAAATCGTTCTGCTTCAGTCAGGAAACACTTGTTGTGTTTTAGATGCAGGAGAGCGGAAGTGCTCTGACCACAACTTTTATCTAAAATCTCCTTCACTCTTTATGTGCTGAAAAGCAGCCTCATGTACACCCACAGCGTTACAGTACAAATTTACAAGAAAAATACAAACCATTCACAACTGACCCCTGATGTTTTATACCTCAGTGCTGTTGAATGCTCGATTCTGACTGATTGATTATTTTTTTTTTTTTAAAAAGAAAAAGAGTTTTAAAATAATTTTTTTTTTTTTTATTTTTTTTTTTAATATTTTTTTTTTTTTAAAAAAAACTTTTTAAAAAAAATTGTTTTGTTGATTTTTCACATAAACACATTAAAAAACCGTGTAATTGTTCATATGATGAACTTCATAATTGGGGGTATAATTGTGGCCAAATTGTGATTACTGGGTCACAGCAGGGAATAAAGATGGAAAAGAGGGAATAAAAAGAAAGGCTGGGGAGGAAACAACTTTTAATAGCCGCTATAACATTTAAGTGGTGGGATATATTTATTAGGCAGCATGTAAACAGTCAGTTCTCGAAGGTGATGTGTTGGAAGCAGGAAAAATGGACAAGTGTAAGTATCTGAGCAAAATCTGGCCAACTTGTGATGTTCTGGACAACTGGGACAAAGCATCTCCAAAACGGCAGGTCTTGTGGGGTGTGACTGGTGTGCAGTGTTTAGTACCTACCAAAAGTGGTCCAAGGAAAGACAACTGGTGAACTGGTGTCAAGGTCATGGGACCCAAGACTTGAAGGCTCGAAGGCTAGAGCCATCTGTTTCAATCCCACAGCAGCACAAACTGTAGTACAAACTGCTTGAAAAATTAGTGCTGGCTAATGATAGAAAGGTATCAGAACACACAGTGGTCTGAAATATAGGAAGCTGCATTTAAATAGATTGTTAAAAATGGACACCGATTTACTAAAATTTGTAAAACAGCTCCCCTACTGGTGCTTTAGCATTATGACAAAACACAATTATTTTTAAGAGTGTGATGGCCTTCAGGTAAAAACAGTTTTTTAGTCAGTGCTCCAAATCAGAGAACAGACTGAACTAAATTTAGATCCTATTTAGTTTGTGTATTTAAACCCTCATGTTTCTCTGTGTCTTTGCGAAGGCTGGCTTCATGTTCATGTGTGTTATTGAGCATTGGATATACGTGTTTCCTTAATTCCCATCTTCTGGTTTAATGTTTTCCGGATTCGAACCCTTGGGTTTGTTTCTCATTTGTGATTATGAATGATCATAAAAAATATAAGACTGGAAAAAGACCAGGTGATTTTCTTTTTAATCTTCAGCTGTCTAGTGTGGGTGAGGCTGTGTCCATGATAACCAAAGATTCTTGTTCTGGGTTGACAGGAGTGGAACCTGATTTGCTCTTCTGCTGTTGTAGCACATCCACCTCAAGGTTCAAGGTTTTGTGTATGCGGAGATGCTTTTCTGCTCACCACAGTTGTAAAGAGTGATTTACATTACATTTATTCACTATTCAATTTATCCAAAGCGACTTACAAATAAGCAAAGCGATATATCAAGCAGAGAACAATACAAGTAGTGCTACTATACAAGATCCATTAATTGAATTCCAGAGGAAGCAAAGTGCAGAGTAGAGGTGTAAGTGCGTTGTGGGTTTTGTTTTGATTTAATTTTATTTATTTTTTTTTATATGAGTTGGTTAGGTGTTCACGGAAGAGGTGGGTCTTTAGCTGTTTTTTGAAGTTAGTGAGAGATTCAGCAGTCCGAATTGAGATTGGAAGTGCATTCCACCACTGCGGAACCGTAAGCGTGAAGGTTCTGGAAAGGGATCTTACGCCACGCTGAGTAGAAACCACTAAACGTCGGTCGCTAGTCAATCGCAGATTGCGAGAGGGAACGTAGGCCTTCAGGAGAGAGTTGAGGTAGGTGGGTGCTTTTCCTGACAAGGTCTTGTAGGTGAGCATCAAGGCCTTGAACTTGATGCGGGCAGCTACAGGAAGCCAGTGGAGGGAGATGAAGAGGGGTGTTACATGGGTTGTCTTGGGATGGTTGAAGACGAGGCGCGCTGCAGCATCCTGAATCATCTGAAGGGGTTTGATGGAGCTGGCTGGGAGGCCTGAAAGCAGTGAGTTGCAGTAGACCAGTTTAGAGATAACAAGAGCCTGGAATTGTATCTGTGTAACTGCAGAAGGACAAGCTTACTTGGGATTCGAACATTCCTGGATCTCTCATGAACAATGCAAGAACCAAGCACAGCCTGTTCAACAGAAAGCTTGGGCTCGTCTGGGAGTTGAACCCAGGACCTCTCGCAATCCTCTCGTAATCCTTCCTGGCAGCTCAAACCAATCTGGCCATTTTCCTCTGACCTCTCCTATCAACAAGGTGTTTCCACCATCAGAACTGTCGCTCACTCAATGTTTTTTGGTTTTGGTCCGCTGTTGTGTAAACTCTGGAGATGGTTGTGTGTGAAAATCCCAGGAAATCAGCAGTTTCTGAAATACTCAAACCAGTCCACTTGGTACCAACATCCATGCCACGGTTAAAGTCACAGAGACCACATTTTATAATTCTGATTTGAACATTAACTGAAGCTGCTGTGACATGATTGGCTCATTAGATAAGGGCATAAATGTGCTCCTAATAAGGTGAACACCCATATGTCCCTCCTGAACATCCTATTCCAGATTTATTCCCCTTTTGTTGTTATAATAAGCTCAGATCTTCTGGGGAAGCTTTCCACTAGATTTTGGAGCATGGCTGTGGGGATTTGTATTCATTCAGCTACAAGAGCGTTAGTAAGATCAGGCACTGATCTTGCTAATGATCAGGCGAGGGGATCTGGGGTGCATTTGGTGTTACAGTTAATCCCAAAGGTGTTTAGTGGGGTTGATGCAAACCAGGTCTTTATTAAGTTTGGTTTGTGCACAGGGGTTAGATTTGAGTCATGACTGACTGAGCTACCATTTCCTAGCTAGCCGACATGTTGCATCATGTATGGTAGCAACTGAAAATATAAACAACAGTCAACATTTACACTCAACACCTATATTTTTAAATAAAAAAGTAAATAAATGCTGTTCTCCATGATTTTCATCTGGCTCTGACACCTGCTGTTAACATCTAATAAAGAAGTCCTCTTTTATGCTTCGCTCTTTCCATTGGTAGAGTACTTTAAAAAGGATTGACAGGCTTTCTAATTGACCTTTTCAAGCTACTTTGGGCGTTATCTAAAGTCACAGAATCAGTGGTAAATGATTATGAAATTGAGCTAGCTGCCTTGGTTTATACCATCACTTTGTACACAGACATTGTTTTGCTGATATGATATCTGTACAACGAACTACAACTTGTCATCAAAATGAGCAAAATTTTGCTGCCAACAACACTGCCATCTTTGTCTTTTGTTAGCAACTAGGTAGCCAGATAAAATAAGTGATACGAGTGCTGTATATTTACCTCCTCAATACAGTAAAGCCAATGTTATACTATAGCTTTAACAAGCTAATATGTCTGTATGTTGATTGATCTCAGCAAACACTAGATTATAGATGCTGGAACTCTTGTCTGGTGCCGTTCTAATGCAACATATAAAGATGACTTTCTGAAGAAAACAATCACATTTCCCCCCTCATTTATGATACCAGGTTGCATGTCAGGTGAAGGACCAGGGAGACCTCAGTCAATGCACAGGTGTACACTGATTCTGGACACTTTTCTCATTGCATCGATAGGAAATGGTTTTGGTGATGAAGTAATTTTTCAGGATGATAATGCATCTTGCCACAGAGCAAAGAGCATTAAAGCTTTTCTTCAGGAAAGGCAGATCAACTCAGTGAACTGGCCTGTAAACAGTCCGGATCTGAACCCCATTTAACAGTTATGGTGGATGACAAGGCGCTATCCTGCAAAGCTGATCTGTCAACCGTTATTCGAGAAGGTTGGAACCAGTTTGACGGAGAATATTGTTTTTCATTAGTGAAGTGAAGTCCATGCCTCAAAGAATTCATGCCATCATAAAAGCCTGAGGCAGAGCAACAAAGTACTATTATACCATATTTTTTCCTGTACTTGACCTGGAAAACAATATGGCATTAAGTAAAACAATGTCATTTAATTTTGAGGTTTGAGGTATTTTTCACGAAGTGAATGTTCGAACAAAAATTGTTTTGTGTCGTATCTGTGATTTGTTTATTTGCTACGAAGTGGAAAAAGCCGGCTGAACATCCTGTAAGTGTAGTGACTCCATCATTTTTGCCAGGGGTTGTACTCATTCCGAGTTAAGGAGCTGTTTTCCTTGGTTTTTCCTATTCCTAGGTCGGACATTCTACCACCAGAGGGCGCTTTTCACCCACTTTTGTATTAATCGAATTACGCTTGCTCTGTGCAAGGAAATGAACCTTGTGAGGGAGTGGTTTAATTAATGCTGATTTTTTAAATTATTATTATTTGTAGTATTAGCCCTGTCATTGTCCTTTATTTAGTGATTTGATGTATAAATATTAACTCGTATAATATCCTTTTCCCACAGATCACTGACTAACTAGTACAAGTTAAATAGTGCTAGAAAAAGATTTATGTATTAATTTTTAAAATCTTTTTAAACATATTGTTTGAAAACACATCAACAATCATTTACACATGTTTATATTTGCTTTATAGTGTAGACTGTAGTAATGTTACACAGTGAAATACTTTAGTAGCGTAATTGCCTTGTTTACAGGTAAAGCGTGTACCTGGATACACCTGACTGAACTTCTCACTATATAAATATAAAATGACACAATATAAATTTTACACTATGTAAATACGTACACGCTGCTTTTCAGCTCTGCAGAGTTTAAGTTTGAACTGATTTGGTTGATTGTTTAATTATCAAGCCTTCCTGCGTGATTTAGATTAGGCGTGTTAGCAGGGTTAGCAATGTTAAAGAGTGCAGGGATACAGGGTAAGTGTTTCTGAAGTGTTTTGAGTCCTGCTCCTCTAGTCTCTCTTGTTTGCATAACTTTGTGTTTGTTTTGCATGTTTTATGTCCATGGACAGGGCTGGACCTGTAGCTGTGCCAGTTCAACTCGTAGATCCAGTCCAGATCATAGATAATAAAACGTTGCAAAGAATAAAGCATTTTATCATCACCAGCCAATCAGAAAAACATTCTGACAAACATGAAATACTACATGATACATGATCGAGATACAGGGAAAAGGTTAGCATGTGCCTTTCTTAGTGCAACATTTACTTCAAGTGAGACCGGTCAGTTGAATATTAATGCTAAACAAACATCTCCTCACAGAAAACTTCACCATGCAAACATTTACACTTTGTTTTTAAGCTGTTTATTAATAAACTGACCAATCAGAATCCAGAATTCAGTAGTGCTGTACCATAAACTGTTGTAATCATCAAACCCCAAAATACACCATCATTCACACACCATATTTAAAAAAAAACTTGTTTCTTTTTATTTTGTCACTGACCTGAGAACAGTACAGTTTTCTTTAAGTAGGGTATATGACACTTGGATAACTGTAGGGCTTAAGAATATATTTTTATTCTATTACAAGGACACTTACCTTAATAACATTACATTAACCTTCTTCTTTAAGGCAGTGCTTTTCAAATTATAAATACAAGGTTGCAACAGCTGGCTCATACAGGTTTTGGTTTGAATAAAAATTCAGCCTGCTGCATTAGTAAATAGACAAAAAATATCTACCTAGTTAGCGTTTTTTAATTCTCTTCTTTAAAAATGGTCCAACATTCTGTCCTGACTTTCTTCTTTTCTCCAGCTCTATCTACGACTCTCCTGTTTTTGCCACATCACACTTTCATAATATAAAGATAGTGCCACAGTGGTGTTTTTTTCAGCACCGAGCAGAATTAAAGAGGACATGTAAGCTGCTGCTACTCATCAATCCACAAAACTAAGTTTGTAGAATAAAGTACAGCTTCATGGAATTTACATCATCAATTGCATTATAACACTGTAGGTTTATATAAAAAGTACAATTCTGAAATTTTGCCCATGTTTTCATCTTTATATTTACAACCACTAAGCTGTAATTAGTTATGATGTATTTATTTTCCACTGTAATAATTGTTTATTATGGAGTGAATAGCTGATTTGGAGTAAATAATTGCTGTACCATCCTCCTGGAGCTTCTTCTACAGCAGGAACGTGACCAGGAGTCAGCTGATACGGTGTGACGATTCACACAAACCTGACCAAAGGGGAACAAAAGTGGTCAGTGGTTTCCAGTGGAATGAAAATAAGAAACAGGAATAAGCAGTGAAAGAAAGTGATGCATAAACAAGGGACACATGTTTAATTGTTAACTGAAGTATGCTAATGCTGCTCGAAAATCAGTACAATAAATTCTACAATAGATGTAGTTAATAGTAGTTACTTTAATAAACCTAATTCAAAAAAGCCAAATCCACAGCTAGCATGGGATTTCACAGTTCAGTTGCTTTTTTTTAAAAAAAAACATTTATACACATACCACTCCAACAATTTAATCCATATTCTGCTTTCTTAATGAGCAAAAAGAAATGTGCGTCTATAAGAAGAAGGAAAACGGAGATGCTAATGGGGATTTATGCTGCGTTCCTGGTGTGTTGTAAGACGTAATTTGCCAGTTGTAACGACAATTTCCCACCTCTGGATATTCAATATGTGGAAAAAAAATCTGGAAGCGTCCACAAAAATGTGTATTTTGTTTTATCTGTCAGAGCAGATCAAGCTCATGAAAAGCTACTTTAATTCACTGTTACAGTTACAGACCTAAGTGACTATTGGTTCTTTTCTACTAGTGATGGTAGTGATAACTCTAATGTTGATGATTACCTTCTCAAAACAGCGATTAGTATGGTCAGAGTTATAGATTTAACCAAGTACTATGTCAAAATGACATCATCCCTGCACCACTTTTTTTGAGAAGACTACCCCAAGGAGACTCGGTATGGAGAACCAAACCTGCAGAAAATGATCGATCGATCTATCTATCTATCTATCTATCTATCTATCTATCTATCTATCTATCGATAGATAGATAGATAGAATAGATAGATAGATAGATAGATAGATAGATAGATAGATATGTAATAAAATAAAAATAAAGGAATAAATGAATTGATAAACAATTCATTTTTAATTAAGTTTAATCGTAAATTTATTTTTGAATTAATTTTTTCCTTCATTTATTATTTTCTGTATTTTTTTTTAAGTATTTTTATTCTTTTTTATTTGATATATTCTGCAGGTTTGGTCCACCATAACTTGGCACTCAATCTAGACTGAATTACAAGTTACACAGCTACATAGATTTGTTTGTATTTTGTCCTTAATTGAGCTCTCGCAGCAGTGCCATAAGTAGGGTCAGCTAAAATCATTTACTTTTTGCATAAATTATTTATAATACCATCAAATGAGCTATGCAGGAGATCTAATGATATTTTCATATGAATTAGCATGGGTCTCTTCAATATCATTTTCTTTTAAAAATGTGAAAAAGTATAATTGTTATAGAATTATGAGAGTTAGAGTATTAGCAGGTACCCTCTTGAGCCACAACACAACGTTCAGGCAAATTGGGTCAGCTGTTCAGTTAAAATGGGCCAATATAAAAAGAGAACAATACAGGTAATTTTGACTGAAATCCTTTTAATTTTAACAGTAAATTGACAATATTGTGTTCAGTGTCCCATAGCACCAACACAGTAAATATATTTCATTTAACAGAAAGGCACTATCTTTTGCACAGCTCACGTGGTACCATGAGTTGCCCTGACAACAGCACACCCTAAATTTTCCCGCTGCATTGAATGCTGCAAGGACTGCCGTGGTCTCTCCTTTCTCCCCAGCAGTTACGTATACACAGGGTTTACCCACCTCCCCAACCACACGGGTAGAGAAAAACTGGTCTTGCAAGCCAAATGCATTGCTTTTCCAAAGATGTCATGGAATATCTCTGATTGCAAGTTCCTCCAGCAGGTCTTCATACTGTTGAAACCACTTTCCTACCACACCAGGGTTGAGCCCTGCTGTTCGTGCTACTGAAAGGGTCTGATTGCTGCTGAGGTCTGGATTCCGCTTTAAAAAATGTAGATACCAGTAATACCCAGCAGTGCCTTGTACTTCAGAGAAGACTTTGATATTATTGGCCTTTGCATAATTAAATGCAATGGCCCGGACATCTCTTTTGGTAAGAGGGAAGCCTCTTTTGGAGAGGAGCTTGATAAGACTGGCCAGTTCTTTCTCAGAGTCCACTGGCAGGTACTGCCTCCTCCCAGATGCATAGCCAGAGTCAGCAACTTTGCCACTAATGAGCCTATGCAAAGTGGTCTTTGGAATGTTCTTTTGGAATGGGCCACTAACTAAAATGACTTTTTTCCACAAAAATCAAAGTTTCTTTTTAAATGTAAAAATTGCTTCATCGCCCTTATTAGTGATGAATGAAATGTACTATTCCATGCTCACTTACCATACAATTTCTCTGACATGCTTCATATAACCCTTAGCCCCGCCCACTTTAAAAAATCTTACAGCAATAAAAACTATTGTTATAGGTCAGCTAGTATTGTAGCCACAATGTAAGATCAGCTATTGTGATTGGCTGTAAAAACTTAAACGGCTATGACGTCTCTGGCCCATTTTAGTTAGCTTTTAGCTGAATTGACCCTACGTTTTGTAACTAAAATGAATATTCAAAAAGACAGTAGCAACACACACAAAACATTATATATATAAACGTATTAAACAAATAAAATAATAAAGCTGAATATTTTTGCAGTAGACGTCATCAATTGGCGTGTCAGCGCATGCGCTTCAAAGTTCCGCCTGGGGTTGTTAGTAGCGGAAGATAGCCTTTTGTGAATTTATATTTTATTAAATTATTTATTAGAAATTGTTGTACGCAATGAACGTGAGGTATGTATGAGATAAAGTCAGTACCAGTGTGAGAGATGTTATGATAATGAGCTGTGTTCAGTTTAAGGCCTGGTTAAGCTAAGCTAACTCGCCACTGCAGGAAAAACCGTGTAACGTAGCTAGCTAATTTCCTGACCTAGCTATACTAGCTCCAATCTATTCTCCAGCTGTTCTATTACTCCTATTAGATAACTCTATCTTTCCCACCTTTACACTCACATTATTAACTTCTCTTCTCAGTCCAACATCTTCTGTTCTATAAGAGTTTACCGGAAACTCGATAAAGCGCATTAAGTAGGACCAAGTAACTGGAAGATACATTTATCTCACATTTATCTGTTATTATTAATCACAAGTTGAGGTTTTTTACTGCTGTGTAGCAGGTCAGTCATGGGCAACTCCTTTCTAACTCCATTATACAGTGATTATACTGTGAATTCATTCTGGAGATTTATTTAATTTGTTTCTTTTGTTTTTCTTCATTCATTACAGCTGGATTTTCTTCTTCACCTTCCTGCTTCTGATACACACAGGTGAGTTTCACACGGCCGTAAGCAGATGTGTGTACTGTATGGAGCAATGAAATGTATTCAATAATTACTGAAATGGACCCATGTGAATGTAGGATTATTGGGAAAGTGCACGAAGATGTATATACATTCTTGACGTGTCCTGATGAACACATTTGTCTTCATATTATTGAGGTTTTCTGTGTGTTTTTTTTTTCTTTACTTTTAGTGCCGGTGCAGAGTGTTGAAGGTTTTATAGGAGAATTTGTGATCTTACCATGTACATTCGGACAGAATCCGCAGGCTGTGTTTTGGCGAGACGAAAGCACCAGGACAGTGTGTGACATCAGTAATGGTGAAGCCATTTTCAAAGAGCAGCATTCATCCTATAAAGACAGAGTTAAAATATTTCCATTAGAGATTAAGAAGGGGAATTTTTCCATCATGCTGAGCAACTTGCAGCAATCTGATGGAGGAACGTACACCTGCTCCGACCCAAGCAATGGTCTTGGCCACAAAGTGGAACTGAAGGTCGAAGGTGTGTTTGGCTATTTATTATTTTATTTTTTTTATAAAATCAAGCTTGAAGCTTTTTCTGAAGCATGAAGTTTTCACATTGTGTTCTGTTTAGCATGATTCAGTCATTATATTCAAAATGATCTGATTAAATCGCAACAATGAGGTCATTTGCCTTTAAATCACTGCTACTAGACATACAATTGCAATCAAAATTATTCAACCCCCCCTGCAAATCAGGTTTATTGACAAAATGTACAGACTTTCAGCTGATTGCAATGAACAAATTGAACAAAAGCAATTGAAATAGTTCAACACAACGAATGCTTTCAAGTGTTTTCCCCAAATTCAACTGAAAATGCAATTTAGAATTATTTCTCCTGTCTCAAAATTATCTATCCCCCTCAATAGAGTCCCTCACAACAGCACAAATCTGCAAAAGAGGTGTTGTCTCAAGCACACTTGATGCAACTAATCAAGGACTTCATTAGCTGAACCAGGTGTGCTTGAGCTGGAACACATGAAATACCTGAACTGGCTAGGGGTAGAAAAAAAATGAAATACCTGGACGGGGCAGAAAATGCTATCAATGACTGCAACCAGATTTCTGAGAAAGCAGGGTGTGAGAAACCCTCGGGTGATTGCAAAAGACCTGCAGCAAGACTTGGTGGCAACATTCACTGAGGTTTCAGTGAGCACAGTAAGGCGTGTACTAAACACAGAATGTTTCCATGCCAGAACTCCAAGACGTACACCACTGCTGACCCAAAAGCACAAGAATTGTCACTCAAAATGATATACATAATCCACCGAAGTTTTGGGATTCTGCACGATGGATCAACGATATGTCTGGAGAAAGAAGAATGGTGGTGGCTCGGTGATGCTCTGGGGCTACTTTGCATCCTCTGGCACTGGAAACCTGCAGTGGGTGGATGGCAAGATGGATTCATTGAAGTATCAGGAAATCCTAGGAGAAAACATCATGCCATCTGTGAGGAAGCTGAAGCTTGGGTGTCATTGGACCTTCCAACAAGACAATGATCCCAAGCATTCCTCAAATTTCAGCAAGGCTTGGTTGTAGAAGTCCTGAAAGAATCTACAGGGCCGTCAGTCACCTGACTTGGACCCCAAAGAAAATCTCTGGTGGGATTTGAAGGTGGTTGCAGCACACAAAACCCAAGAATATTACTGAACTGGAGGACATTGCTCATGAGGAATGGTCTAAGATTCCTCAGGAACGCTGCCAGAAGCATCTGATGTTTGCAGAAGGTCATAACAGCAAAAGGGAGCTGTACTAAGTATTAAAGATGCTTGCCGTGAAGGGGTTGAATAATTTTGTAATTTCTAAGTTACATTTTCAGTTGAATTTGGAGAAACCACTTGAAGCATTTGTTGTCAAACTATTTCAATTGCTTTTGTTTGATTTGTTCATCACAAACAGCTGAAAGTCTGTACATTATGACAATAAACCTGATTTGCAGTGGAGGTCGTATAATTTTGATTGCAACTGTACATATGTAAATGTTTATAATTCATTTTATTTAAAATGTCTATATATTCAGTTTCCTTGAGAATTATCAGTATCTTTAAAAATCAACACAAATTGATGTATAAAAAGAGGCATAGGGTTTTGAGAGATTTTAGTTGTACCTCAAATATTTTTCCCAAAAGCCAGGTTTCAGAACGATCAGCATCCTCATAATTAATGTATATATAGTCACTTCCTGTAATGTCGAACAATGTTCATGCTTGTAGAGGATCCTGGTCCACTCCTCCATTTTACACTCCTTTATATTCTCTGGTCTGTGCATGTGGAAGCTACTTGTGAATTCAGACCACAAGTTTTCTGTAGGTTCCAAATCCAGAGGCTGAGAAGGTCTCCACAAAGCATTACTGTTGTGTTTCTTTAATCACCGGGAAGTAGGTTTGGCTCATCATCTCGCTGAAAAGTCTGAACGTCCTGACAGAGGCAGCCAGGTGATATTTTGGCTGAAATGTTCTGCTACATAACAGACTTATTTTATGCCATCAGTCTTCACCAGAGTCTCTGCACCACCAGCACCAATGTAGCCCCATAGCAGTAGTTTTCCACCTGTTTCAGACATCATCAATTGGTACGGCCCTAATTGTGCTTAATGGTATTTTTCCCCATGCTATTGGAAGACAAAGGGCTTTTCCAAGTACAATTACTTTGTCGATATATTTTTGGACAAAATGATTTAAAAGGTTATTCTAATGAGAATGATCTATCTACACATGTACTGTGTAAAGTTAATGGGTTTTGTTTGTGTGCAACAGACAGACGAACCACACCAGGGGGAAAAGGGAGACGAGTCATACCAGAAAGTACTTCCACACCAAGAAATAGTGAATCTCTGAGACGTGCAGACGTTCTGTTAACGTTCCTGCTGGGATGTGCTCTGCTCTACACCTTAATCTTCTGAAGAAAACCCTAAGCTCTGTGTGTGTATTATCTTCACATACATGGGTGTAGTACCCAGTGTTTCCAAAAAGCAGAATGTTAGCAGCTGTGCAGAAGGTCATTGTGTTGTGTGTTACAGCTTTAGAAACACTTTACTCAGCACATTACAGTATTTACTCACTCACTCTCCTCCTATCCATTTTCATGGGTCACAATATTGACCTAGGGCCTCAAAACTATACAGGAACAGCGTGCTTTTTTTTTTTGAGGGGACAGCAAATTTACACTGTTACACGAGCTGTACACTCACTACTTTACATTGTAGCAATGTGTCATTTCTTCAGTGTTGTTGCATGAAAAGTTATAATCAAATATTTACAAAAATGTGAGGGGGGTGTGTGTGTGTATATATATATATATATATATATATATAAATAATTAATTGTAAAGTAGCATAGATAATTTTCAGGCTAGCTCATTTACTTTTCACTTTAACCATCACAAACAAAAAATACAGCAAGGCCCATAAATATCTGGACATATTTTTTTTCTTCCTTAAGCTGTCTACTACAGCATACTGGAGTTTAAATTAAATAATGAATATGAGCTTCCAGTTTTAATTTGAGGGTATTTGCATCCAAATCAGGTGAGCAGTGTAGCACTTTTTCTATGTGCCCCACCATTTAAAGGACCCAAAGAAACTGCAAAAACTAACACTCACAGGTTGTCATTTTTAATACGTGGTTGCAAATCCTTTGTAGTCAATGACATTTAGACATCACCCGAAACTGGGTTTCTTCCCTGGTGATGATCTTACAGGCCTTTCATTCAGCTGTCTTCACTTCCTGCTTGTTCTTGAGGTGTTTTGCCCTCAGTAAGGGAATTGCATCTCAGTTGGTTTCAGATCAGGTGATTGACTTTGCCTTTATAGAACATTGCACTTTTTGCTTTAAGAAAAAGTCTCATGCTGATGTTGAAGTATGCTTCAGGTCGTTGTCCATCTGCACTGTGAAACTTTTTGAAGCATTAAGATTCAGAAGTCTGAATTTGAGAAGATAATGTAGTAATGTTTATCTTCGTCTCATCTGGCTATAGGATGATGTTTTTGAACTGTCCAGGCTTTTTCTGCTGGTCTGCTTGTTTGTGAGGCTTACCAGTGATGTACATCTTGTAGTACCCGATCTGTATTTACTCTGGTGAAGGCTTATCTAGATTGTTGTCTCTTGCACAGATACGCCTACCTAATGGAGGATGTTCTTTTGGCTGGCTTTTGTGAAGTGTTTTTTCTTCACCAGGGAAAATATATCGTCATCCACCACAGTTGTTTTACGTGGTCTTCTGAGACTTTTGGTGTTCTGAAGCTCACCAGAGCACCTTTCCTTTTTTATGAATAAACAAACCTAGCCATTAAATAGCTGAGCAGCTAGTTGTTTGATTACTTTTGGTCACCACATTAAAAAGTGGTGTTTTACCTATTTCAGATGTAAATACCTTCAGATTATGATCAAATATGATCTCATATTCATGATTTAATTTCAACACCACTATACTGTAGTAGACTGCTGGAATAACAATAAAATAAATCCATCAATGTTCAAATGTTTATAGCTTTTAAAAACAGGAAAGTAACTACTAGCTATGAGACAAGACAAGCAGATAATTGGACCAAAATTTAGAGCAACAAATTGGGACAGGAAGCAACTATTGAACCGACTCTATAATGACTATTGAAGCATCCTTATGTACAATGTTGTATTAATTATAATTCTCAGCAGTTGTTTATACGGACGAGGAGTTTTCATTTTTTCATGAAGTAAATCAAGTTTAATTCTAAAGACATCTCAAGATAATCAAAGCAACCAGGATGCACCTGAACTCAGTTTGGAGAGCGTTTAGACACATCATAGGCCTGTCATTATGGATTATTGTGTGTATGTTAATGTCCAAAAAACCTCAATTTAATCTGTTATAATTTATAGAATTGTGTAAAAACGGAAGTATTTACCCTCTGTGTGTATCTAACTGCCTCGTTCCAGTGATTGTTTTTTACTTCATGCTACTTATTTCATTTTGTATTTCTATAAAATATAGATGTGTTCAGAAAGACATTTTGATGGCTGTCAGAAAACAGGAACCACATAGCATGAACACATTTACCTAGAAATGCAGATTTACATTGGAAACATTATGTTCTAATAAAACTGTGTAGTGTAGTACCTTTTTTATTTTCTGTATTTTACAAATGGATATAAGAGGAGTATCTGAACAGTAAAGTGTCCCTGTGAATGTAATGTAAATGTCCCTTAGGTCACTCAAACATTTCACTGAATTTTTTAAACAAATAATTAAGTTTACTAAACCACTGTTACGTTGTAATGATAGTTTACAAAGTCGCTTTGATAATAAAGGATCAGGGAGTGAAATTAATTCTGCTGCTTGAATTATCATGCCTGTTATTGAAAATGTGCACCTGATGGAACTCATTACTATGATCATGTCACAAAGAACACGTCATTTAGGCGCTGATAAATCAAAACATACAATTGAAAGAGGATTTTGCTCTCTCTATATATATAACCACCAGACATCCCAGATCTTCACACATCCTGTATCATTACGATGTCAGTCAAGTAAACCCCGGTAAATAAACACTTCCTGATTCACCATCTCATGCCTAATAAACCTCGACAATACTGCGTTTATTTTATTTTATTTCAGGCTGCAACACTTTGATTGTGACTTGATTAGTAGGTTGCTGTAGGTTATACACTTGAATATTACTTTTAAAAATCTCAATCCTAAGAGAAACCGTATCTGTTCCTCTTAAAAACATTTACTCTCTTACCTTAAATCACCAGCTGAATGGATCTTTTCCTCTTTTATTTTTTATCTTCCCATCTCTAAGACAACTTCTGTTTTTCATGCAAGTTCTGCTTTTCTGTTCACTTCATTAAACAAAATTAAAATGCAGCACTAACTAGGAACAACTATTATAGTTCAAACAGACTTTCTTGTCAAAATGGCAGCAGGTGAAACCGGTGTCTAGATCACTTGCTCTGAGCAACAGACACTGAATAGAAAACAAAAGGACAACAAAAACAACAACAACGACGACAACAGATGACAAACTTTATGGGAGCTGTGAAGAAAACTCCCAAAAACAAGTCAGTGACATCAACAACCTCCACAGGGCAGGGGTGTAGGTATCAGGATCCACCATTTGCAGAAGACTTGGAGAGCAGAATCCATACCAAGTCATACCACAAGAAACAAAATCACTCATCAGCATTAAGAATTAGAAAGCCAGATTTTGGAATTCGCAAATACTGAAATACAGAGATGAGCCACAAAAGTTCTGGAACCAAGAAGAACCTCTACCAAAGTGATAGCGGCTACCGCTACCAATGTGGAGGAAGAAACAAACTGTTCATAATCTGAAACATACAAGTTCATCTCTGAAACATGGTGGAATATCAGAGATCATGGTGGCATGACTGCTTCTGGAACTTTCTCACTAATCTTTATTGATGATGGAACTCATGATGGTAGCAGCTAAATGAATTCAGAAGTTTACAGGAACATTCTGTCTGACAATTTCAGTGTTCACAAGGTCACTTTGGTGTCTGGTTATCAATGTTAAGTGCAGAAAGGCAGGTTAATCACATATATATATAAATATATATCTCCATCTTCTACTGCTTACTCCTCTTCAGGGTTGTGGGGGAACCTGGAGCCTATCCCAGGAAGCATCGGGCACACATCGGGGTACACCCTGGGTCCATCGCAGGGCACACGCTCATACACACTCACTTTAAAAGTGTTAAAAGTTTTTTGAAAATGTCTCATGTCATCCCCCCAACTCCCAAGTACAAGTAATTGGTCATGATATATTTTTGGAGAAAAATATTTTAAAGGTACTTCTAATGATCCATCAACACATATACTGTGCCAAGTTAATGGCTTCTGTTTGTGTGCAACAGAGAGAGAAGAGAAACAATCATGCCCACGTGTATTGTCTCACTAAACGGTGAATTCCCCAGACGTGCAGACGTTCTGTTAACATTCCTCCCCCATGGACCATGGTACCACGTAGATAATACCACGTGGATAATCAAATCTGGTTTTTAATGTCATGTCTGTGGTGTTCCGAGGTTAAATCTGAACCTAACTGGTCATTAAAAAGAAAGATATATAGTTGTCTATCGTACTAAGTGATCAAAATGTAATTTGCTGTGTGTGATAAATTTTGCAGTGTATTGTATTATGGGTACATGCTGTTTTTTGATCATTGGATGCTGTGGGTGTTTATTTAGGAATCGTGGACATTAACCCAGAAACGGGATCAAAGGTTGCTGCTGGAAATCTAGCCAAAAAAACTCGTGAAATTATCCCACATTATGCATTCTGCTTCAAAAGCTGGAGGACTTAAAAAAATAAAAAATATTCCAGTGTAATATTGGGCTCTGACCAATATTTTACGTTCATGTAAAGTCTTGGACTTTGAATGTATTGGCAGTTTAAACAGTGTACACAAAGTTCTGACCATTTCATTTGTGTTGGTTTGTGTCAAGTTTAAGTTTATAACTGAAGTTCAATCTCACTCTAGGGATGAGTCCCTTTAATTCCCTGTACGGCTGAAAAAGTTATTGTTGCTGCTCTCGGTTCCTTGTAGTAGAAAGAAGTCCTTTTCTTATTTGTCTTTTTGTCCCATTTGCAAAACTTAAGCATATTTTAATTTATTGTGAAATCTCCAACCTCCGAGATTTTATTTATTTATTTAACTAGTGAACATGTTTTGGAAACTGATGCTTATTAGTGTTAAGTGTAAAGTTTTATTGTTCACAAGTACATTAAACTGACACAATGAGAGACTAATGCAGTACGTGACTACTGAATTTACAGTAAAGGTAGGTTTATACAAATATACTACATCACACTACTGAAAAATCTCATCTGTCGGGGTAGGATCCTTTCCCTTTCAGGTCCTGAACAAAGCGTGATGGAGGAGTATGTTTGGGAGTCGTTGTCGCTGGGGATTATTCAACCATCCAACTTGCCAACCGGGGCATGTGTTTTGTAAACAAGGTCCTGAGAGAAGCACTAAATTGGTACATGTTTGTTCCAGTTCTCGAACTACACAACCCAAATGTCCTGTTCTTTCAGGAAGTAGATGCCTCAGATGTGGGCATGGGGGTTGGGCTTGTCCCAGAATTCTGGTAATGATTAGAAGCTCCACCCTTGTACCCCCCAATCACCTCATTCACAGCGAACAGAAATATGGTTAATGTGGTAAATGGGAACCTTTCTAGTGGTCAAGTGGAGGAAATGAAATACTTCACTGGTAGTGTAATTGCCGTGTTTCAGGTGTGTGTAGCTGGATGCACCTGACTCTTGTTTGCATAGTGGTGTGTTTGTTTTGCATGGTTTCGGTCTACAGAGAGGGCCGGGCCTGCAGCCAGTTTCACCAGTTCAACTCGCAGATCTCGTAGAGGTCGTAGATAATGAAACATTATTACGCTATGATGAGACGATGTTCCCATAATAAACAGATAAAAATAAAAAATGTTTTCCTTGAGTCACTATACTTACATAGATTTGTTTGTATTTTTTTCCCTCTTAATAATAACTTTGAACTCAAAAAATGTATAGTAAAAATAAATATTTTTTAAAGCTATTAAAAAAAATTATATATATATATAAATTTCTAATTCAGATGATTGGCTTGAATGAAACTTACACCAGCGTGACATCTTGAATAGTGTGAATGTGGTGTTATTGCAAAAGTGCATGAAGCTTTTTATATATAGTGTTGATGTACCTGATGCACACATGTATTTATATTATTGAGATTTGCTGTGTTTTATATTTTTTCTCCCTTTCAGTGTCGGTGCAGAGTGTCCCTGTTGAAGGTGCTCTTACCGTGTTCATTTGGACAGAAGCAGCAGACTGTGTTTTGGCGATACAGAGGCAGAGGGGTGGTGTGTAACATTCTTGGCGGTGAAGCAGATTTCGATGATCAGGATCCAGTCTATAAAGACAGAGTTAAAATTATTCAATCAGAAATTGAAAAGGGGAATTTCTCCATCACACTGAGCAACGTGAAGGAATCTGATTCAGGACTGTACACCTGCATCGCCCCAAACATCAAGACCCGGACACTAGAACTAACTGTTAAAGGTGTGTACGACTTTTTATCTAAAATTAAACATGAAGCTTTTTCTTAAGCAGGAAGATTCTGTCACGTCGTTTTTTTTGTTGATCACGATTCAGTCACTACTCAAAATGATCTGATGAAATCCTGAAGATGAGTCCATTTAAATCACTTACATCACTGCTAATAGATGTATATAAATTACATTTATAACTCGTTATGTATTGAGTGTCCTCAACAATCTGGCACCCTTCATAAAAATCAACACTAATTAATGTGCACATGCTCAGTACTCACTTTTGTTTCCAGCGGTTTAGACATTAATGTCTGTGTGTTGAGTTATTTTGAGGGGACAGCAAATTTACACTGTTACACAAGCTGTACACTCACTACTTTACATTGTAGCAATGTGTCATTTCTTCAGTGTTGTCACATGTAAGGATATAATGAAATATTTACAAAAATGTGATGGGTGTACTCACTTTTGTGAGACACTGTCTGTGTGTGTGTGTAATATATATATATATATATATATATATTGTAAAGTAGCATAGATAATTTTCAGGCTAGCTCATTTACTTTTCACTTTAACCATCACAAACAAAAATACAGCAAGGCCCATAAATATTTGGACAGATTTTTTTTCTTCCTTTTTTTTTTTTTAAGCTGTCCACTGCAGCATATTGGAGTTGAAATTAAATAATGAATATGAGCTTCCAGTTTTAATTTGAGGGTATTTGCATCCAAATCAGGTGAACAGTGTAGCACTTTTTCTATGTGCCCCACCATTTAAAGGGACCAAAAGTAACTGGAAAAACTAACACTCACAGGTTTTCATTTTTAATACTTGGTTGCAAATCCTTTGTAGTCAATGACATGTAGACATCACCAGAAACTGGGTTTCTTCCCTGGTGATGATCTTACAGGCCTTTCATTCAGCTGTCTTCACTTCCTGCTTGTTCTTGAGGTGTTTTGCCCTCAGTAAGGGAAATGCATCTCAGTTGGTTTCAGATCAGGTGATTGACTTTGCCTTTATAGAACATTACACTTTTTGCTTTAAGAAAAAGTCTCATGCTGATGTTGAAGTATGCTTCAGGTTGTTGTCCATCTGCACTGTGAAACTTTTTGAAGCATTAAGATTCAGAAGTCTGAATTTGAGAAGATAATGTAGCCCTGTGCACTTCACAATTCACCCTGCTGTTTTTATCAGCAGTTACATCAATAAATACAAGAGAAACAGTTCCACTGGCTGCCATACACGCCGACGCCATAAGATCAGGTGGTACGTTTCATATCACAAACAATTCCTTCCTTTCTCCGTAATCGTCTCTTCTCATCATTCTGCTACAAGTTTATCTTCATCCTGTCTGGCTATAGGATGATGTTTTTGAACTGTCCAGGCTTTTTCTGCTGGTCTGCTTGTTTGTGAGGCTTACCAGTGATGTACATCTTGTAGTAACCGATCTGTATTTACTCTGGTGAAGGCTTATCTAGATTGTTGACTCTTGCACAGATACGCCTACCTCCTGGAGGATGTTCTTTTGGCTGGCTTTTGTGAAGTGTTTTTTCTTCACCAGGGAAAATATATCGTCATCCACCACAGTTGTGTTACGTGGTCTTCTGAGCCTTTTGGTGTTCTGAAGCTCACCATAGCACCTTTCCTTTTTTATGAATAAACACACCTAGCCATTTAATAGCTGAGCAGCTAGTTGTTTGATTACTTTTGGTCACCACATTGAAAAGTGGTGTTTTACCTATTTCAGATGTAAATACCTTCAGATTATGATCAAATATGATCTCATATTCATGATTTAATTTCAACACCACTATACTGTAGTAGACCGCTGGAATAACAATAAAATAAATCCATCAATGTTCAAATGTTTATAGATTTTTTAAAAACAGGAAAGTAACTACTAGCTATGAGACAAGACAAGCAGATAATTGGACCAAAATTTAGAGCAACAAATTGGGACAGGAAGCAACTATTGAACCGACTCTATAATGACTATTGAAGCATCCTTATGTACAATGTTGTATTAATTATAATTCTCAGCAGGTTTCATGATGAAGTATGAGACATTTTATTATTGTGGTATTGTACTTTTCATTTAAAAATGTATTAAATTTGCTTTTTGGTCATTCCTCTACACACACTAATCCATAGAGACACAGGAAATCATGATTTTCAAAATTTCTGCTAAATTATTAAAAATCAAAACTGGACTCTCATGTAGATAAGTATTCACACCCTTTATGCAGCAATGACAGCTTCTAGTGTTCTTGGGGAAAAGTCAGTTTCTCCCATTCCTCCTGTCAGATTCTAAAGACATCTCAAGATAATCAAAGCAACCAGGATGCACCTGAACTCAGTTTGGAGAGCGTTTAGACACATCATAGGCCTGTCATTATGGATTATTGTGTGTAGGTTAATGTCCAAAAAACCTCAATTTAATCCGTTATAATTTAGAGAATTGTGTAAAAACGGAAGTGTTTACCCTAGAAAACATAGATGTGTTCAGAAGGACATTTTGATGGCTGTCAGAAAACAGAAACCACATAGCATGCACACATTTACCTAGAAATGCAGGTTTACATTGGAAACATTATGTTCTAATAAAACTGTGTAGTGTAGTACCTTTTTTATTTTCTGTATTCTACAAATGGATATAAGAGGAGTATCTGAACAGTAATGTGTCCCTGTGAATGTAATGTAAATGTACCTTAGGTCACTCAAACATTTCACTGAATTTTTTAAACAAATAATTAAGTTTACTAAACCACTGTTACGTTGCATTGATAGTTTACGAAGTTGCTTTGATAATAAAGGATCAGGGAGTGAAATTAATTCTTCTGGTTGAATTATCATGCCTGTTATTGAAAATGTGCACCTGTGTCACGTATCGAGGGGATGGGGCACAGAAGCAGAAGCAGGCGACAGGTGTAAGCATAGACTTAAAGGATGTTCAAGGTGCGTAAACGAGAAACAGGCAGTGGTCAGGCGATCGGACAAAACAAAGCATAGAGCGCAAGGCCAAAGTGTGGTCAAAGACGTAATCAAGGGTCAAGGTAACCAGGCAAACATACGACAAGAGTAAAGGCTTGGAAACGCAGAGAACGAGTCAACTGAACGTATACTTCGCATAGACTCTTGGTGAATGACATCCCTAAGTACTAGCGGCGAGAGTGTGTGTGTGTGTGTGTGATTGGTGCCAGGTGTGTCTGATCAGAACTCCGGGGATGGTGAGCACATGCGTGCATGAAAAGTGAGTGTTGCATCTTGGGAGTTGGACTTCTGATCTGGCTCAGCTGTGACAACCTGATGGAACTCATTACTATGATCATGTTATAAAGAACACGTCATTTAGGTGCTGATAAATAAAAACATACGATTGAAAGAGGATTATGCTTCCCATGGGTTTAACCACCAGACATCCCAGATCTTCACACATCCTGTATCATTACGATGTTAATCAAGTAAACCCCAGTAAATAAACACTTTCTGATTCACCATCTCATGCCTCATAAACCTCGACAATACTGTGTTTAGTTTATTTTATTTCAGGCTGCAACACTTTGATTGTGACTTGTTGATTAGTAGCCTTCCATTCCAGTCTGACCAGTTTCTCAATCATCAACCAGGAAATCCCTGGAGATCAGCAGTTTCTGAAATACTCAAACTAGCCTGTCTGACCTCAGCAACCACACCACAGTCAGAGTCTCAGAGATTGCATTTTTTTCCCCCGTTCTTATGTTCGATACAAACATTAACTAAAGCTCTTGACCTGTTTCTGTATGAGTGACTCGCTGATTCGGGATTACACAAATGAGCAGGTGTACAGGTGTTCCTATTAAAGTGGCCAGTGAGTGTTTGACTCTAAGCCTAATGCAGACATGCATCACTATTGCTGTAGGTTATACACTTGAATATTACTTTTAAAAATCTCAATCCTAAGTGAAACCGTATCTGTTCCTCTTAAAAACATTTACTCTCTTACCTTAAATCACCAGCTGAATGGCTCATTTCCTCTTTTATTTTTCATCTTCCCATCTCTAAGACAACTTCTGTTTTTCATGCAATTTCTGCTTTTCTGTTCACTTCATTAAACAAAATTAAAATGCACCAACTAGGAAAAACTATTTTAGTTCAAACAGACTTTCTTGTCAAAATGGCAGCAGGTGAAACCGGTGTCTAGATCACTTGCTCTGAGCAACAAACACGGAATAGAAAACAAAAGGACAAAAAAAAACAAAAAAAAAACAACAACAACAACGACGACAGATGACAAACTTTATGGGAGCTGTGAAGAAAACTCCCAAAAACAAGTCAGTGACATCAACAACCTCCACGGGGCAGGGGTGTAGGTATCAGGATCCACCATTTGCAGAAGACTTGGAGAGCAGAATCCATACCAAGTCATACCACAAGAAACAAAATCACTCATCAGCATTAAGAATTAGAAAGCCAGATTTTGGAATTCGCAAATACTGAAATACAGAGATGAGCCACAAAAGTTCTGGAACCAAGAAGAACCTCTACCAAAGTGATAGTGGCTACCGCTACCAATGTGGAGGAAGAAACAAACTGTTCATGATCCCAAACATACAAGTTCATCTCTGAAACATGGTGGAAGATCAGAGATCATGGTGGCATGACTGCTTCTGGAACTTTCTCACTAATCTTCATTGATGATGGAACTCATGATGGTAGCAGCTAAATGAATTCAGGAGTTTACAGGAACATTCTGTCTGACAATTTCAGTGTTCACAAGGTCACTTTGGTGTCTGGTTGTTAAGTGCAGAAAGGCAGGTTAATCATATATATATATATATATATATATATAAATAAATATATATCTCCATCTTCTACTGCTTACTCCTCTTCAGGGTTGCGGGGGAACCTGGAGCCTATCCCAAGAAGCATCGGGCACACATCGGGGTACACCCTGGGTCCATCGCAGGGCACACGCTCATACACATTCACTTTAAAAGTGTTAAAAGTTTTTTGTTTTCCCTTATGGTAATAGATGGAAAATGTCCCATGTCACCCCACCCCCAAGTACAAGTAATTGGTCATGATATATTTTTGGAGAAAAATATTTAAAAGGTACTTCTAATGATCCATCAACACATATACTGTGCCAAGTTAATGGCTTCTGTTTGTGTGCAACAGAGAGAGAAGAGAAACAATCACGCCCACGTGTATTGTCTCACTAAACGGTGAATTCCTCAGACCTGCAGACGTTCTGTTAACATTCCTCCCCCATGGACCATGGTACCACGTAGATAATCAAATCTGGCAAAGAATAAAGGATTTCATCAACACCAGCCAATCAGAAAGACAGGAAAGGAAGACTACGTCCATGATAGAGATGAGAAATCTCTTGGTAACCAGTACCGTTTCTATTCCGCTCAACAACCTTGTTGTGAAGGGAGAGCTCTTTGCCTCTACCCATAGTAAGATCTTTCTTTCGTGAGAGCTTGGAGATAAATGATTCCAAAGAGTGGAAGTACTAGTGGAAGCGCCGAACATGTATTATCCCTGCTGATTCTAATAAGCACTGGTAGGAGAACTATTCAGCTAGTTTAGTGCTTTTCCATTTCTGTTTAATACTTCGTTTCTTAACTTTATTGATAATAACTTTTTTATGGATTGGAATAGAACCATATCTTAAGTGTATAGTTTTATTGAGTCAATAAGTGAATGAGTGCTTTCAGTACCGATTACAGAATGGCAGTAGTGTGAAAGAACCAAGACAGGTGTGCCTGACTGCCCAGATGTTTCTCTGAAAGTTTTCTTCATTAAAAGTCCTACATACACAGACATCATGGGGAACATCACAGGTCTGCGAAAGAGTCCCAGGCACAGATGTGTGAAAAAACATTTAAATGCCATGTAGACTTTTGTGAAGTTCGGTGTGGGAACCTGACAGTTTTAAATCTCATTTGAAGAGCCATATCCAGTCAGGCCTGGAGCCCTGATGCCCATTCGGTTGCAACAGGATATTTAAGGCAAGATCTAGAGTCGCATCGTATGTAACACGGACACATAAAAACTGCTCTGTAGAGCGCTTGATTGAGCCTGCTATGTCCATGGAAATTCCAGTTTCAGATGATGTGTCTGAAAGCGAGAGATCAGAGTTTGTAGAGCACAATTTTCCAGAAGTTGAATCTCTTTTTCTAAGCAGTTTAACCCTCTTCTATCTGAAGCAGCAAGCTAGAGTGTTATTATCCGAGTCTACCATTCAAGGCATTGTTGAAGGATTTCAAAATATCCATGATATTGGTTAGTCTTAATTTCTTACCAAACTGAGAGAAAAGCTTGCTCTTAAAAAAAAAAAAAATGTATTGGAATTTTGACGAGATGCAAAAGGGACGTTGTCCTGGCCTGTGTTCGGGGGCAATTGTTGAGGGCCTGGCAGCATTACATACAACACTGGAATTTAATGCAAATTTTTGTCCTTAACTCAAAAATTATGGTAAACATGTATTTCCATTTCCAACATGTACTTCAATTTGGACTCCTGCTCTGTGTGAGTTTGTCCTGTGTGAAGTATTGTTCAGTGTGTGCCACGTGTCTTTACCAAGTCATTTGTCATCCTCCGGTTCTCGATCTGGTTTTGTTCTCTAGTTTGTGTATTCTGGATTACTCCTGTTACTGCGGTTTGTAAATCGCCTGACCTTTACCCGTTTCCTGTTTATGTGCTTGGATTCACGTTTGGATTTGTCTGCCTGCCTCTCTTTAATAATCGCTTAAACTGCATTTGCATCCTCCACTCGGGTTACATGACTGCTGGTTTTCCAGCTAATTATTTTCAAGCGAATTTTAAGTTTGGTCTGACGGGGATGATGTACAATTGCTCCAGTTCTGCAAATACAACTCTCCTCAAAGCAATATTCATTCATATTCATATCAGCTCATCATTCAACTGCTCAAATCATCACAAGGCATTCTGTTTAGGCAATTATTTTTAGAAATGCAACTTTTAAAAATGCTAAAATTTGGATGGAAACCCAGTGTAGAGCTCTCCAAAACCACCAAATGCTCAACAGTTTCCAGGTATTGCCAAATTCATAACACAATCTGTGAAATTTGAATTTTGTTATAAACTAATAACATTATAATGATATTTTTTTTTGGGGGGGCATACAGGCTTTTAATGTCATGTCTGTGGTGTTCTGAGGTTAAATCTGGACCTAACTGGTCAAAGGAAATAAAAAGAATAAAAAGAAAGATATACAGTTGTCTATCGTACTAAGTGATCAAAATGACACTCTTGCTGTGCTTGATCAATTTTGCAGTGTATTGTATTATGGGTACATGCTGTTTTTTGATTGGATGCTGTGGGTGTTTATTTAGGAATCATGGACATTAACCCAGAAACGGGATCAAAGGTTGCTTTTGGAAAGCTAGAAAAGAAAACTCCTGAAATTAACCCACATTATGCATTCTGCTTCGAAAGCTGAAGGACTTTAAAAAAAAACATGTATTCCAGTGTAATGGGAATAAGAAGGTAGGCACACCGCTCTGACCAATATTTTATGTTCATGTAAAGTCTTTGACTTTGAATGTATTGGCAAGTTTATAACTGAAGTTCAGTCACACTCTAGGGATGAGTCCCTTTATTCCCCAAACAGCCGAAAAATTATTGCTGCTGTTCTCGGTTCTTTGTAGTAGAAGGAATCCTTTTCTTTTGTCTTTTTGTCCCATTTGCAAAAAAGTCCCATTTTTTGTCCCATTTCATTTATTGTGAAAGCTCCACCCTCATTGATTTTATTTATTTATTTATTTATTTATTTATTTATTTAACTAGTGAGCATGTTTTAGAAACTGGTGCTTATTAGTGTTAAGTGTAAAGTTTTACTGTTCACAAGTACATTACATTGACACAATGAGAGACTAATGCAGTATGTGACTACTGAATTTACAGTAAAGGTAGATTTATACAAATGTACTACATCACACTACTGAAAAATCTAATCTGTCGGTGTAGGATCCTTTCCCTTCGGGTCCTGAACAAGGCGTGATGGAGAAGTATGTTTGGGAGTCATTGTCGCTGGGGATTATTCAACCATCCAACTTGCCAACAGGGGCATGTGTTTTGTAAACAAGGTCCTGAGAGAAGCACTAAATTGGTACATGTTTGTTCCACAACCCCAATGTCCTGTTCCTTCAGGAAGCAGATGCCTCAGATGACTAGAAGCTCCAACACTATTACGCTATGATGAGAAGATGTTCCCATAATAAACAGATAAAAATAAAAATCTCATAAAAATCAGACGCTGATCAGGATTAATTTTTTTTCCTGTCTCACTATAATCCCGTAAATTTGTTTGTATTTTTTTTTACTTAACAAGTTTGAACTAAAAAAATTTACAATAGTAACAATAAACTAATAAATATAAAAACCATATTTCTGGCAGCAGGCAGAGGGACGTTACATTTTTGTGAATATCATTGTTCTTTTCATTTTATTTTATTTACTGTTTACGGTCAATATCGGGCCACTATGTGAACTGCGCGTGTGATAGATGACTAAAATTTAAGTGTTGACCTCAATCACGCAGCCTTAGTTGGCCTTTCTGTAAGAAATGTGCAGTGTGAAACAGATTTGTAGTAATTATTCAGAGATGGGCGTGGCCAAACTTCATTAGGTAATGACCGACAGGTGTTGCATAAATCAGATGTGAGTTTGGAACAGAAATAAAAACGCATGTTCAAACAGCACCATCCCGTGTGTTTTCCAAAACCTGCAGAGTGATTATGTCCGTGTAGAACATATCCCTACAGGCCTGGTGTACTTTAAGGGCAACAAACACTTCCTTATTATTCACTTACTACATTTCTGATTTCTGAACATTCCTTCTAGTTTCTCCAACTGAAGAATTAAACTCATTTCTAACTCCATTATACAGTGATCATACTGTGAATGTATTCTGCTGTTCCACCTCTGTGTTTTTTTTTTTTAATTACAGCTGGATTTTCTGCTTCACCTTCCTGCTTCTGATACACACAGGTGAGCGTTTGACAGCGCAGTAAGCAGATGTGTGTACTGTATGGAAAATTTTGTTATTATAATAATTACTGAAATTTGAGCATCGGTGGGTCTATATATGAAGATTCAACAGTTTTATGATTGAATGTTGAGAACGTCAAGTAGGAAATGACTGCTCATTTTCTGTTTATGTGCTCAACATTACCTCTGTGATTTCAAGAACATAAAATAATGAGACTTTTCTCAGTTCAATGCAAATTAGTTACGATGCAATAAGTAACAAATTCAGACGATTGGCTTGAATGAACTTACACCAGTCTTCTGGTGTGACGTCTCGAATAGTGTGAATGTGGTGTTATTGCAAAAGTGCATGAAGCTTTTTATATATAGTGTTGATTGATGTACTTGATGCACACGTGTATTTATATTATTGAGATTTGCTGTGTTTCATATTTTTTCCCCATTCAGTGTCAGTGCAGCATGTCCCTGTTGAAGGTTTTACAGGAGGAACTGTGTTCTTACCGTGTTCATTTGGACAGAAGCAGCAGACTGTGTTTTGGCGATACGGAGACAGAGGGGTGGTGTGTGACGTTCTTGGCGGTGAAGCAGATTTCGATGATCAGGATCCAGTCTATAAAGACAGAGTTAAAATTATTCAATCAGAAATTGAAAAGGGGGATTTCTCAATCACACTGAGCAACTTGAAGGAATCTGATTCAGGACTATACACCTGCACCGCCCCAAACATCAAGACCCGGACACTAGAACTAACTGTTAAAGGTGTGTACGACTTTTTATCTAAAATTAAACATGAAGCTTTTTCTTAAGCAGGAAGATTCTGTCGCATCATTTTTTTGTTTATCACGATTCAGTCACTACTCAAAATGATCTGATAAAATCCTGAAGATGAGTCCATTTAAATCACTTACATCACTGCTAATAGATGTATATAAATTACATTTATAACTCGTTATGTATTGAGTGTCCTCAACAATTTGGCACCCTTCATAAAAATCAACACTAATTAATATATCAAAAGAATAAAATATGGCATAAATTCAAGTTCAAATGTTTTTCCAAATATATTTTTTAAGAAGCCACGTTTCCAAATTGATCAGCATCCTCATAATTAACATACCGTAACTCCTGCTCTGGAAAGAATAACAGCACTGAGTCACTTCCTGTAATGTCTAACAATGTTGATGCTTGTAGAGGATCCTGGTCCACGCCTCCATTTTACACTTCTTTGTGCATGTGGAAGCTACTTGTGAATTCAGACCACAAGTTTTCTGCCGGGTTCATTCACAAAGCATGACATTTTCTGTTTCTTTATTCATCAGGAAGTAGGTTTGTCTCGTCATCTTGCCGAAAACTACATGGCAAAATCTGAAGCTCCTGTCAGAGGAAACCAGGAGATCATTTTCTGAAATATTCTGATGCATAGCAGAATTCTTGACGCCACCATGCTTCATTACAGTCCCTGTACCACGAAACACAATATATCCCCAGCCGATCCACCACCATGTTTTACAGCAGCTTTCGGGTGTTTTTTCTTTCCTGCATCCTTTTTCAATTCTTCACCAATCATGCTGCTGGGGTGCAAAATCAAAAGGTTTCAAGAAGAACGTCTTTCTTGCAACACTTCTGAACTTCTTGTTATGAAAGTGGTGTATTAACATACCTCCCACCTCCCAACTTGACAATCACAAGAATCCACCAAACTGTGCATTTCTAAAAACTGATCTTTATATTCTCTTTTCCCCTCCCCCCTCCCCCTCACTCATGGGCTCATGGGTCAAATCCACCCCAAAAATATTGTTGTTAGGCCCCTAAATATTGTGCTTAATGGTATTTTTAAACTGCTCAAGTATTTTTCTGCTCTTTTTTGCTATTTTATGAGAATGATCCATCTACACATGTACTATGCCTAGCTAATGGCTTCTGTTTGTGTCCAAAAGAGAGAGATAGCCCAACCACGCCAGCGAGTACTGTGCCACCTAAAAGCTGCATCCCCGAAAGGCTCTTTTGTGTTAAACGTTCTGCACCCCCCCCCCCTCCACACACAGGCACACACAAATAATTTATTTTTGGAGAAAACGATTTAAAAGTTTATTCTGATGAGAATTATCTATCTACACCTGTACTGTGCCTAGTTAATGGCTTCTTTGTGTTCAACAGAGAGAGTATGGTTGAGTTCTCGAACAGATGAATCTCCGAGACGAGCAGACGGTCCGTTAACGTTCCTGCTGGGATGTGCTCTGCTCTTCAACTTAACCTTCTGAAGAAAACCCCAAGCTCCGTGTGTACATTATCTTCACATACAGACATCACAGGAATGTCTTTTACAGATTTCTGTTCAGTTCGTAATTTCTTTCATTAAAATCAGTACTACTTTGCATTGATGGTTTTCTGTTGAATCACCATGTTAATGACAGAAAATATACACCTGATGAAACTCATTATGATGAGAACGTTTATATGTGTATATCGTGCTACATAAAAAAAAGCATATTAAAAGTATGGCTTCGATTTGTTTCTCAAAGCAATGTGATTAAAAAGTGATCAATTCAGCAGCATTTGTACTTTGAAAGCAGAGCGCCACTACTCCTCTTTATTTGCTGTGACCAATGAGTGAAAACGTACCACGTAACGTCACACACGCAAACGACCCTGAAGCTTGGCGAGACTACAGAAGAACTTTAAAACTGACCCACATGTGAGAAACAACAAATGTGTCCTAAACAAATATTTTAATATTAGTTCATTCTGAATATTAAATTCCCCAATTATTAAAACAAATCGACGACTATACATGTGAAATGAAGCATGACTGCGTTTATCGAGACACGTTTGCAGACGAGACATTCTCAACAAAAGAACCAAAACAAGATGAATTATTTAATCAGCTGTTAATTACGCTGATTTCTGTTTAACTTTGAGACACACTCATACGATTAAATTCTAACATGGTATAAATGTTACACTAAACAGTAGTTAGTATTGCTCAGGATTTATATTACAAATGTCAAATTAACCTCTGAACAACAACTTCCACATGCAAAATGAAAACATGGTAGGGGAAGTTGTTTTTTCTTCCCTTTTGATGTGGTCTACTTGTGGTAGGGATCACATGCTGTGGAAAAAACATTTTCAAGCCATTTTCACTTCCGGAGGTCAGTCATTTCCAGTCAGAGCTGGCGATTCACAGTAAGCGGCCATTTGTGACACAAACGAAAAGTTGAGCTGAGTTTAACGTCCTGCAATTGAGACGCAACGCCACGATTACCAGTGGAAGTACCGGTCCTTTCTGACCCCTACTTCATCATTAAACATGATCCAGTGCTGGCTCAGAACATCCACTGCTGACTTCTCTCTTTATATCTATGGAACTCTTTTGGGTTTTGAATGTAGTTATACAGTTAGTTTGTTACTCCATGTGACTGCTTCAAGACCACGCAGGAAGACCTTAACACTTCATTAAACTGCAGCACTGAAATGTTTACTGAAGTGTCTAAACATCAATTTAGGTGGAATTAAATAATTTTAACGAATCAAATGATCATTTGAAGACCTCTCGAAGAGGTGGATCCTCATAACCAACTGCCAATCACTGAAACAGGAATAACCCTAGGATCATCAGGATCGCTTGGAGCCTGCAGTAGTGGTGTAATTTCCAAATATTATAAATAAACTTTAAGAATAAAGCATTTTTTATTCCCCCCAGAAGTGTTGTTTATGAATCTTGCTAGCTAGCCGTCACTTCCTTCTTCAGCTAGCAGCTCAGCTATGTTTAGGCACAAGATAACAGAAACTGCCCATGTTTAATGCTCATACTTACAAGGACAGACTTAAAATTCTAAAAGAGGACAGTTTCTTTAGTTAATTCAGTACATTCAGGTGCTGATTAATAAACACATGAATTGAAAGAGGATGTAATTACTTTTTCCCATGACTATGTCCACATCAGACCGTTTTGCTTTCTCTGTGTTTAACCACCAGACATCCCAGATCTTCACACATCCTGTATCACTACGATGTCAGCCATGTACATTCCAGTAAATAAACACTTCCTGATTCACCATCTCATGCATCATAAACCTCGACAATACTGCGTTTAGTTTATTTTATTTCAGGCTGCAACACTTTGTGACTTATTGATTAGTAACCTTCCAGTCTGACCAATCTTCCCGAACCAGTCTGACCAGTCTCCCCTGACCTCGCTCAATCATCAACAAGGACATCTCGGGAGATCAGACGTTTCTGAAATACTCAAACCAGCCTGTCTGACAGCAGAAACCACACCACAGTCAGAGTCTCTGAGAGATTTTTCCCCATTCTGATGTTGGATATGAACATTAACTAAAGCTCGTGACCCGTTTCTGTATGAGTGATGGATAACTTTTATACATGTTTACTGTGCATTTAAAGAACAACAACAACAAAAAACACACCATCAAGACTGCTCTAGGTAATACATGTGTGTGTATACATACATACATACACTAATATATTAACACACACACACACACACACACACACACACACACACACACACATATGAGAATCTAAATCCTAAGAAAAACAGTATTTGTCACAAAATGTTAATAATTCTGCTGGAATTCAGCTCCTTTTTTCTATTTTCACCTTCAAAAAAAACCAACGGACTCTCTTACCTTAAATCACCAGCTGAATGGATTTATTTCCTCTTTTATTTACAGCTGAATCTTTTCATCTAAGTTCTGTCTTTCCACTCTCTTCAGGAAACAAAACTAAACTGCACCAACCAGGAAACACTCTTACTTCCAACAGACTCTCGTCATAATGTCCGCGTGTGGAAGAATGAACCAGGTGTAGATCAGCTGCTCTGTTACCTAGGAAACGTGCTAACAAACCGGTGTGGGCGTGGTCACGCGTGTGGGCGTGGTTACACGCAACTTTTGAAATGTTATAAATTGTGGTTATTATTATTTTTCCATAGAAATGTTTCCTGGTGGATCTTTATTAAATGTATGATGGTAAGTTGCACCATAGGTCTGAGTTTAAACGCAGAACACAGTTTTGCAATTGATTAAAGAATAAAAAAACATGACAGTGCTGATATTGGAAAATAATCCACACCAGGATTGTTTGCTTTAATAGGTACTCTAAAATACTAAACTCCATATAATCTGTTTTGACATGTTAACTAAATTGCAAAAAAAAAAAAGCTCTGTGTCTGTCAATTGCTGCCTTCGATAATTTGTTAATTATTTTTTTTTCATCTTCCTGATGTCTACAGTCACACTGACTTGATCTAACAAACATCTACCAAACTAAACAGATTAATAAAAAGTTAACAAGAACTTAAATTAGGACATTAGATTACAGCTGTAGAGATTATTTTCAACCACTAGAGGGCAGTATTTGTTCAGCATTACTAGTTTTACCGCCACTGTAAATCAAAACCTGACTGTATTCATGAGCTGAGGCCCTCTAGTGGATGACTCCAGTATATTTTTTAAACCACGCCCATTCCAAGGTTACCGTAATTTCCGGACTATTAAGCGCACCTAAATATTAGCCGCACCCGCTAATTTTAAAAAAGAAAACATTTTATACATATATAGGCCGCACTTGTCTATAAGCCGCAGGTGTCCACGTTGTAACTGTCACGATTCGTGACGTAAAAGAAGCAGGACGGATGCAAGTGCAGTTAGGATGAGAGCTTTTATTGAAACAGAGGAGAGCAGACTCAAAAGAAACAAGAACCGTGACCAACTCAATGAACTAAGCTAACTAAACCAACTAACCTAAACATTAACTATGACATGAAACAAAGACTCTGTCTATACTCTATAAACCACTTCTACATCTATATTCTAAACTAAGTCTATACAACTCTAAGCTATACTATCCGCTACTAGGCTATAAGCTATGCTACAAGCTACTAGGCTACAGGCTAAGCTATAAGCTATGCTATAAGCTAACTAGCCTTGACATGAACTCAGACATAGACTAATGCTTGGAAACATGAACAAGAACTAAGACTCTAACTATATTCGCTAATTCTAACTCTATATCTAATTACCCGCGTTGTGTGTAACCACTGTGAGCATTACTAAAACACGACAATAAGGGGCGGAGCCATGACGTCAACCAATCTGCATTTCTTCGTGTGTTTTCCCTGATGAGGGGGTGTGCATGACGAAGAATGTAGAGTGAGCGCGTTAGATTTAATTCGAACAGTTTCATTGGTCCACTGTGACCTCTTGGGTAATTTAATTGGTCCGATGTGACGAGGCTAAATGTTTTGGCATGAAACTCGTTAGCCCGTAAAAATCCATAAATTAGCCGCGTCATTGTTTAAGCCGCATTGGTTTGCTAGTGAAATGATCACTTATTATCACTAATTTAGACGTCAAAATGAGCAACATACGGGGCAAAAAAACCCTGTAATCTCAGTAAGAGTTTCATGTGCGTGTTGGAAAATGTGTACACTACACTAAGCAGAAGACTATTTCTGAAAATAATGTGTGGAATTAACTTTTTTTAATTAACTTTTGGTTTGTTTTCCATTCATTAACACGGGAATGAAGGAGGTTCAAAATTGTACTGCAGCCAGCCACTAGAGGGCCTCAGAGACATTTTGGCTTCACTTTAAACCCCTGTTGTGGCGTCCACTTGTAAATTGTTTGAAAGATACACATAAGAACGCATACATTTAGATTTATTTACAGAAACCCTTTATTTGTCACACATACATTACAATACAGTGAAACTCTTTTCTTCGTTTATCAAAACTTGTTAGGAAGCAGGGGTCGGAGTGCAGGGTCAGCCATCTTACAGCACCCGTGCAGGGTTAAGGGCCTTGTGTACGGGCTCAAAAGTGAAGCCTGGTGATGCTGCAGGACTTGAATACCTGACCTTCTGATAAGCGACCCAAAACCTTAACCACTGAGCCACTACTACCCATAAAAGCTAATGTACATACTAATTTCCCCACATTCTTGCACATTCCATAATACAATTAGCAGTTATATTGATGTCATTTGAAGCTTGATGCTTGATCGTTAATCTGATTGGCCCTTAACGTTGAAAATGAATTGTTTCCTCTCTTCTTCTCTCTGTGCCCCATATTTGATTGGAAGACTGTGGCATTTAATGCATCTAGCTCATCATTAACATTTTATACCATTTCAACCATGTATAAATGTATAACATAAGATAACATTAAAAAGGAGAAGACTGAATAGGTCTCTGCTGTATTTACATATCAATGCTCATGTTCAAAAACTGTTGGAGGAGTGTGAGCGAATGAAGAGAGGAGGAGTCGATTTCGAGTCCAATCACTGCAATGTTCACACTGAACTAGACCAGGATCAACTCACTCAGATTGATTATTTTGCTGTGATTGCACCTGTGTGTAGAACCACACTCAGGGGAAGAACCACACTCAGGGGGAGAACACACCAGGGTTAGGTTCAAAGACAGAAGACGTACAGTATCTCACAAAAGTGAGTACACCCATCACATTTGTGTAAATATTTGATGATATCTTTTCATGTGACAACACTGAAGAAATGACACTTTGCTACAATGTAAAGTAGTGAGTATACAGCTTGTGTAACAGTGCAAATTTGCTGTCCCCTCAAAATAACTCAACACACAGACATTAATGTCTAAACCGCTGGCAACAAAAGTGAGTTCACCCCTAAGTGAAAATGTCCAAATGTCCTCGCCATCATCGTCATCTTGCACAACCTGTGGAACATGGACCCAGGCTACAACAGCATCATCTACAGGATAACCAATCAGAAGATCCGCATGGACTAACCGTGCATTCTGTCCTGTTCCTGATTGAGCTACATGTTGAATCATCTAGGTTAAAGTGGCGTTCCACCGTTTTATTCTAAAACCTCACTGCATTCGAACAACTCCAAACAGATGACACAATCCAGGGGGATAAACAGTATTTATATATTTATATACTAGCAATTCTACCCTAAACCAGTTTGCACTCTTTAGTGATAGATTTTAATTCAGCCAATTGGGCAGCTCAGGGTGCTCATAATGTTTGTGAAATTTTCAGACTCGAAACTTCAGATGGAACGTCTAAAAATTTCAAATTTAAGCTCGAGGACATATGAATTTCGGCTAGGCAATCGTGCTGGTTCCAGTAACTGGCTCCACAGAATTAATTAGGCAATACAACACTACAGTTGGTGTCTTAGGCACACTAATAGGTTTAATAGTTAAATTTTGGATGGCACATAGAATAACCGCCTATCCCCATAACCTGTTCTTTCGTAATAGAGATGACCTGGTAAGATCACTGTGTGAGAGAACAATTTTCCCAGTGATCTGCACTAAGAGAGCATCTCCAGCCGTGGCACGCAAACGTGCTGGCAATCCTTGTGCCACCAAATCCAATGCTTTCAATACATAAACTACTGACCGGCAAGCGCCCCATGCTCCTGAGCCGGGACCCCCCCAGTGGCGTCCCTCCTTTCAGTCAATTGTAAGACAAAGTCTTTGTTGTAGTTTGCCAGCCATAGTACAGGTGCAGAACATAAATCCATTCCAAGTCAGGCTTTTCCAAAGAACACCCAGATCTCAGGATTTTGTCATGTAGAGAGCAATCAGTGATCCACTGCAGACCATACTTGATAATGTCCAGGAACATTTGTTGAGTTTTATGGGGCGGAAGATGACCCTGATCATGTCCTGTCGGCCTTGGGAGCATCTGGAGTCTCTGACCACAGAGGAGTACACTACAGGGGAGCCCACAGCCCCTGAAGGAGACGCTCCCAGATGTACTACTGATTCTAGGAATGTTAAGCTTTCACACGGGCCTTGAGCTCTCACACGCAATCACTGGGAAAAAAATCGCTGTTCAATAATAATATCATGTGGAATGGAATGGGTTACAGTATATATTCTATATACAACATACTATAGTAATGGAGCTACTGGGATGACTAGTTAATTGATTTTGCAACTTTTGTGTAAAATGCCATCCTCTTCCAGCCTTAAACATTGGTTACTGGGTGTGTTGTATTGCAGATCTTAATCGCAGTTGTTATCACAGCTTGCTGTAATAATGCTAGACTGAGTGGCCATGTCCCTTCATCCTTTTCTGAGGATATTATTTACAGGACACAGGATGACTATACTTTACTTTAGCTTATTGCAGTGTACATGTTACTTGCCGTGCTTCAACGTTATGTAGCCCATAATGTGCCAGGTATGTTAGCGTTCAGGATGAGGGATGCCATCATCACTGTCCAATTTGGAAACTGGAGACAGACAACTGGGAACACACAACTGCAAAACCCATCATTAAATGTTCAATTTATGCATCAGATCTAGGCCTATTGAAAATGTGCAACCTTTTCACGTGATTCACGGTATACTGATTTTAGTAATGCAGAACGCCATTAAAACCATTCAAAATGAGGAGACTTCTGCTGTTTACAGAGCACACACATTGTTTGATATAAATAAATCACAAGGCCCTGATTTTGTGGAGTCTGAATTTCTAAACTTAGCAGCTGATATTATTTTGTCTCTTTTGACTTATCTTTTTATTCTTTCATTAGACAACGGGGTTATACCAGAAATTTGGAAATCAGCTTTTGTTTTTTATTTATTAAACCAGGGAAATCCCATTATATTAGATCATTACAATCCAATCCCAAAGCCTTCTGTCCTATCAAACACTTTTAAAAAGCCTTTTCAGTGAACCGTTGACATGTTATCGGTTTGCAAAAAAGTCTAAGGTCATAAAACGTATCACCACAACAGCTGTTTTGAAAGTCTTAAAACAATGTCACGGTACCCTCTGCACTTCCCTGTTTATCTCAACACAGTGAATCGTGAAATATTGCTGCAGAGATTAAATAATGTTGGTCTATCTAATCAATTAAAATTATTGAAGTAATCTCAACTTCTCTAATGAAAGGAATAACACCTCTCATAAAGGGGTCTTCCACTCTCATGTTTAGTTAATCTGTAAAAGAGTTCTAGTCTGTTGACTTTAACAAATACAAACCCAATTGGCAAAGATTCATTCTTATCCCTTCCTAAATTTTCACCGGAAGGATATTGAGAAAGGAAAACACAACTCCTTTAGTCTAGGACTATTTGTGATGTACGCTAACCTAACATTAATATCCCATCTGTACTAACGAGTGATAATCCCCATACTACAAGACTAATAATCAAGTTGAGAGCTAGACATGTATTTACAGTTCACTAGTCTCTCTTATCTCGCTCATTTTTATTCAAAACAACCTAGTGAATTTGTTTTTATGTATACAACAATAGTGTTTAGTCTAAATGGTAGACATGCATGCACCCCTTTGTCCATTATTAGCTTATGACATTTAAATTTTGTTCACTTTATTTAAATATATCTAATTAGGAGTAATGTAAATATGTATTTAACTTAGTCTCAAATAAAACTTATCATCTATAAGCTTTGTTTCAATTTAACACCAATTTGTTTCCTTGGCTGAGTGCCCATTTGTGAAAAGGCATAAAATTCCCTCTATAAATGTATCCATTTCATTTAAACTGTATTTGACCATATTAAGGTAGTGTTAAATCTACTTATGTCACAAACCACATTTCCCATCCTGCACTGAGGTCCACAAACATGGCCGCCATGGACTGCAATTCCCAGACCACACACACCTGCCTCCAGTTCACAGCTCAGTCACAGCTACAGTATTAAGATTTATCAATTCACTTCACAGATTGTACAGTGTATGCTCCATTCCTCGTATTAGTGACCACTGCTCTGTATTATTTAGATATTGCAACTAGTATACTTTGTATGACATATCCACAGTACACCGTATTATATATATTTGTATATTTACACAACTGCTTTATTCTATTCACCAATCTACGGTTCAGAAAAGAAACAAATCACTTCAAACTGCAGTGTTGCAAAGAGACGGTATTTAAACTAACTCACAAACTCACATCAACACAACATATCAGCAAAAGGAACCATTATGCAACGCTGCCTAATCCAGATACTCGTACTCCCTGCAAAACCCTAGTTCCATATTAAGTAATCACCACCTTATTCTAATGTTATGGACTCAGATATCACATCTGTAACAGGTGTACAACACCTTACAGAGAGTTTAAAATGTGCAGACTACTACTGCCATCTGATCTTACTAATTTATTCATACCTGGACATAACCAGCATTTAAAGAGAAAATTTTCAGAAATTATTCATCATTACACAACATAAATACCGTATGCCAGAAGAACTCACACGTACACAAAGATGTCAATATGCCTGTGCAGAAGAACCAACGTGCCATTAACTGCCATTTAAGTTCTCTCCGGACTGATACCATCAAAAATACTGATTGATTTAAATTTTTACCTACAGAAATATAGGTGTATAGATGAATGTCATCGTGGAATTTAAAACACTTTCATTCAGTTTTCCAAGCAGGGAAACGCACGTAAAATTAAAGGAAGGATTTGGAGCTTCCGGCACGCATGCTTTTTGACCAGCCGTGTACACAATCTAAATATGGAACTGTATACAGTCAGGGGTATGATGACGGTATGATTAGTCCATTATATAATGAAGGTATGATTAGTCCTTCCGAACATCAGATTGTAGGAAAAGAAGAAGTGTGCTATTAGCCCTGCTGCAAAGACTACCACCCTACCCCCATAACTTGGAAAACAACACGCACAGTAACACCGTAATACTAGACAAACAATAACCACACATAACACTCTCTTTATTTACAGTCCCTTCATGGTCGCCAAATGAAGGCCCGAATTTAGCCTATTACCCAAAAACACTTCAAATTCAACATAGAAGCCAATACTCACATCTGTAAACCCAGCTGGAGATAGAAAAAACACACCAGCCGTGAGTGAGAAGAAGCAAGGGTTCAGACTTTATTTCCACCAACCGAGATCCACATGAATGAGAATTCTCAGAAGTGATCCCCCCACCTGGAGCTTAAGCTCCAGTATATATACTTTATGTTCACGGTAAATAACCAATATATTTCAGAAAGCTTCTAAACAGTTACAATGATGTTAAAAAAAAAGCTTATCAAGATCACCAAGAGGTTAAAAAAAACCTACTCAGAAATTTCCCATTAGGACACAAAAGTTGAGATAGACAAAACAATTCAGAGCGACCACCCTGATCTCACTGCGCAGGTGCCATGTAATTCAACCATTCTTATAAATGACTCCTCATGGACGGTTCTCTTGGACGGTCCTCTCTTAAAAATTTAAGGCCATCGTCTATACCACGCCTGACCCTTCCTCGCGAGACAAGAATCTTCACCATCTGAATTATGAGTAAGTTTCTTTTACATCTTTCTGTATTTCTGGATTATAATTTACTTTCATATCTGCTCTATTTCATATTTCTATTTTATATATGGTTATGCTGCTTGCAAGTGGTTTACTGTACTCCCAACTTTATAATATCTTAATACTCCTTTTTATTATTCTTATACAGCGATAATGTTATGTGTGGGTGTGAGAGAGGGAGAGACAGAGAGAGGGTGTGTGTGTGTGTGTTGTGTATGTCTGTACACCTGACCTTGAATGTGCAAGAGTGTGTGTGTTATCTATGTGTGTGTGTGTAACTAATAAATCCTAGTGTGATGATCCCCGAAATGCGAATCCTGTTCATCAATATATATATCTGCCTAATACCGCTTCTGTGTGTCTAGGTGCCCGCCATTTTTCCCTATTTCCTCTATGTGAGGGGGTGGACCCAGATCTGAACACTTTCCACCAGATCGTGCATCTCACTACTGATTTTCAATAAAATTACATATTACTCATACTAGGTCTCCCTCGTGTTTATTTTAAGTATATTTTTAACCACATCAGCAGCATTCCTCCTCTTCCAAACACGGCGAGTTGAGTTGATGCCAAAGAGCTCCATTTTGGTCTCATCTGACCACAATACTTTCACCCAGTTGTCCTCTGAATCATTCAGATGTTCATTGGCAAACTTCAGACGGGCATGTATATGTGCTTTCTTGAGCAAGGGGACCTTGCGGGTGCTGCAGGATTTCAGTCCTTCACGGCGTAGTGTGTTACCAATTGTTTTCTTGGCGACTATGATCCCAGCTGCCTTGAGATCATTGTCAAGATCCTCCCGTGTAGTTCTGGGCTGATTCCTCACTGTTCTCATGATTATTGCACTCCACGAGGTGAGATCTTGCATGGAGCCCCAGGCCGAGGGAGATTGACAGTTCTTTTGTGTTTCTTACATTTGCGAATAATGGCACCAACTGTTGTCACCTTCTCACCAAGCTTCGTGGCAATGGTCTTGTAGCCCATTCCAGACTTGTGTAGGTCTACAATCTTATCCCTGACATCCTTGGAGAGCTCTTTGGTCTTGGAAAGTGGAGTTTGGAATCTGATTGATTGATTCTGTGGACAGGTGTCTTTTATACAGGTAACAAGCTGAGATTAGGAGCACTCCCTTTAAGAGTGTGCTCCTAATCTCAGCTCGTTACCTGTATAAAAGACCCCTGGGAGCCAGAAATCTTTCTGATTGAGAGGGGGTGAAATACTTATTTCCCTCATTAAAATGCCAATCAATTTATAAAATTTTTGGCATGCGTTTTTCTGGATTTTTTTGTTATTATTTTGTCTCTCACTGTTCAAATAAACCTACCATTAAAATTATAGACTGATAATTACTTTGTCAGTGGCCAAACGTACAAAATCAGAAGGGGATCAAATACTTCTTTCCCTCACTGTAAATACAGCTGAAATCCCAGCACAGATGGGATTTAACTTAAGGGTATCATGATTATATCACAGGACATTGTGGTTCTAAAATCCCGAATCAGAATCAGCACTACTGGGCATGTATGCTTGAGCATACTAGGAATTTATTGCCAGTTGAACAAGACAGATTAATACAAAAACCTCACCAACTGATATAAACAAATAAATAATAGAATAATATAAAATAAAAAACTCAAGTAAACCAACATTCAGAAACTAGATGGGAAACTTGTATATAAAATATCAAAAGCCCAAATCTCACCCACCATTCCTGACAGTTGGTATGAGGTGTTTGTGGGGATACACTGTGGTTGTTCTTCCTCCAACACCTCCTCCTTGATCATCAGTTCACTTCCATCACTCCGAGGAATTTTGACAACTGTCTGGAAGGCTCTTCATTTATAAACAGTCCTTCTCACTGTAGAACGGTGAATTTTAGATTGTTTGGAGACGGCTTTATGACCCTCCCAGATCGATGAGCAGGAAACCACCGCTTCTCTGAGGTCCTTTCTTCTTGCCATGATGCAGACACACACCCGAGTGCTCCAGTACACCAAACTGCCAAACACTCCGCTTTTATAGAGGCAGTGTGACTTCTTGACGATGAACTAATCTTGTGTATTTCTTTAGAAAAACCTGACTGATCATTTCTCTCTTAATGACTGTGAAAGAGGAAGGGTGGACTTGTTGTTTCCCCCCCAACATGGTTTCTGAATGTTGGTTTATTTTTAAGGAAATGAAGACTACATATTGAAATCTGTTGCTTTGTGTTGTCACCTGAGGTTGTTCGTTTGTTTGTGTATAAAAGTTGGTGAGGACTACACATCTGTCATTTAGGACCTGATAAATAAAAATGGCCCCCACTTTGAAAACCACTGATCTGTGGCATCATGCAGGATCCCACTCACCCCTCACACAGACTGTTCACACTCCTCGTTTATTATTTAATGTTAATCATTGTAAAATTTCATCATAATAGTGTGTCCCAAAGTTAAACAGAAATCAGTGTTATTAACAGCTGCTTCAATAATTTGTCATTGTTCTTGATATTCTCCCGGTTTAAAAAAAACAACATCTTGATAAACACAGCCATGACATTTATGATCATTGGTCAAAGCCTTAATGGAATAGTGGAATAGTGGTACTCTGCTTTCAAGTACAAATGCTGTCGTTTTTTAAAATCACATTGCTTTGAGAAACAAATCAAGACCATAAATGTGTTTTTTCTATGTGGTATGTAGTGAGTTTCTAATAATAAAACAATAAAGACATATCATGATGGATCTTAGAGCGTAGTGGTGGTAAATACAAATTTGAGCAAAATTTCAGAATTGTTGTTTTTATATCACCTCGTTGTGTTACAATACAACTGTTAAATGTGTTAAATTCCTTGAAGCTGTATCTTAATCTACAATCTGAATGTTTTGTGGTCTGAAGAGTTGCAGCCTACACAACCTCTTTTATTCTTTGTGATGTTTAATTATCTACAATCTGGACAGGTGAACTGGCACAGTCGGCTGTAGGCCCGGCCCTGTCCATGGACATAAAACATGCAACACAAACATGTTATGCAAACAAGAGAGACTAGAGGAGTAGGACTCAAAACACTTCAGAAACACTTACCCTGTATCCCTGCACTCTTTAACATTGCTAACCCTGCTAACACGCCTAATCTAAATCACGCAGGAAGGCTTGATAATTAAACAATCAGCCAAATCAGTTCAAACTTGAAACTCTGCAGAGCTGAAAAGCAGCGTGCACATATTTACATAGTGTAAAATTCATATTGTGTAATTTTATATTTACTAAGGACATAGTGATAAGTTCAGTCAGGTGTATCCAGGTACACGCTTTACCTGTAAACCTGTAAACAAAGCAATTACACTACTAGTCAAGTATTTCACTGTGTAACATTACTAAGTCTACACTATAAAGCAAATATAAACATGTGTAAATGTTTGTTGATGTGTTTTCAAACAATATATTTAAAAGGATTTTTCAAATGAATACATTAATATTTTTCTAGCACTATTAAACATGCACTAGTCGGTGATCTGTGGGAAAAGGATAATATTATACAAGATCATTTTTATATGTCTGTTAGATTTACACATTACAGGGATCTCAGATTATGCCTTATGCCCGTCAGATCATCTGTCATGCCTTACAGCCTGTTTTACCATTAACTTCTATTAACTTTTAGAAAGTGTGGTTTACCATGGAGCGTTCAGGGCTGGGGGGTCTAAAATGAACACACACTGACTTCTTGCATGCTCATAAAGACATCCCACTTTATTCATGTAAACCAAGAGTATTTGTACACATTGATAACAAGCAGTGCGTGGGCAGTTTCTACTGGTCAAAAGTGTCAGACAGATTTAAATAAAACACACAGAACATAGTCATAATACAAAATAAGTCCTGTGTCATGTTGACACGGAAATACATGTGAATTTCCAGGATTATAATCAAGGATAGCAGTTGATCAGCTTATTCAAAGAGGTAATTAAATTAATACAAGGTAATAATTAAATGATTACATTCATTTCCGACCTAGGAATAGGAAAAACAAGGAAAACAGGAATAGCAGGTGGACTGGTTTGAGGACTGGCTTATTTTACAGTACCACAAACATCTCAATGTAAATATGTCCCGGCATATTGTGCAAATGATAAATAAACTCGGCTTGACTATCGTTACAACCCTCATTCCGAAAAAATTGGGACAGTATGGAAAATGGTAATAAAAAAGGTGGAGTGATTTGTAAATGACTGACATTTTTTTTATTAACAAAAAATGTATAAAGACAAGGTATTTGATGTTTTATGTAATCAGCCATATAGTTTTTTGAAGATAAACATTTATTTTGAAATTGATTCATGCAACACATTCCATAAAAAGGTGGGACGGGGTAAGTTTAGGACTAATAAAGAAGTTATAATAAGAAGGTGATGTGAAACAGTTGAGGCAGTTGTCTAATCATTGTATTAGGAGTTCTTCAAGAGCAAGGATGGGTCGAGTCTTGCCAATCTGCCAACAGATGCATCGACACCATTCAAAATTAGGTCTTTACTATGTAAAGCAGAGGTGCCGCAGACTTCTCTGGGCTCGGTCTCATCTGAGATGGAGAGTAGCACAGTGGAATTGTGTTTTGTGGTCCAACAAGTCAACTTTTCAAATAGTTTTTGGACAAAAACTTTTTTCCCCTCCATGTTTTCCCGGGCCAAAGAGGAAAAGGACCATCAGAGCTGTTATCAGCATCAGGTCCAAAAGCCAGCATCTGTCATGGTATGGCGGCGTGTCAGTGCACATGGTATGGGTAACTTGCACATCTGTGAGGGCATCATTAATGCAGAAAGATATGTACACATTTTGGAGCAACATATGCTGCTATCCAGAGCAGGACAACATGAAACCACATTCTTCCTGGATTACAAGCGCGTGGTTGCTTAAGCAGAGAGTTGTATAATAACTTGTATAATAATAACTGTATAATAACTAATATTTTAATGACATTCATTCATTGTGAAATTCATTCATTCTTCTTAAAAATTTTATATTCAAGAACATATTTTGTCTACTGATGTCTAATTTCTTTCAAATAACCCATCTTCAGACTTTTTGAAACCACTTGAATGATCATCCTAAATAAAGTTATGCGTCATAACACTATGGCGCCACTAGGGGTAAGGGTTAGTCTGTTAATCTGTGTGTATTTTGAATGTCACTTCATATTTAAGTGCAGCTTCCTATTTTTCATTTGACCACTGTGTGTTCTGAGACCTTTCTATCAGAGCCAGCATTAACAGGTTAAGCAGTTTTTGCTACAGTAGCTCTTCTGTTGGATCGGACCAGATGGGCTCACCTTCGAGCCTTCAAGCCTTGGGCTTCCATGACCCTGTCAGCAGTTCTCTTTTTTTGGACCACTTTTGGTAGGTACTAACCACTACATACCAGGAACACCCAACGAGGCCTGTCGTTTTTGGAGATGCTTTGACCCAGTAATCACAATTTGGCCACAATTATAACCCCAATTAAAAAGTTCATCATATGAACAATTACACGGTTTTTTAATGTGTTAATGTGTTAAAACAAGCACATTAATATAAACATGAGTTTACAGCTGAACTACTTTATAGGGGAAAAATTAATTAATCAGTCAGAATTGAGCATTCAACAGCACTGAGGTATAAAAGGTCAGGGGTCAGTTGTGAATGGTTTGTATTGTTCTTGTAAATTTGTATTGTAATGCTGTTGGTCTACTTGAGGCTGCTTTTCAGCACATAAAGAGTGAAGGAGATTTTAGAAAAAAGTTGTGGTCAGAGCACTTCCGCTCTCCTGCATCTAAAACACAACTGAAGTGTTTCCTGACTGAAGCAGAACGATTTCAGAGTGCTTCTTAACAGGGTTCCAGCATCAGCATGACAACGGTACTTTGGTTCTGTGAGTAAAGTTGTTAATTCACCATTTTACCTTAGAAGTTATTTATTTCTTTGAACAGATGAGTGGATTCTAAACCATTAATATGTGTGGTGTTGTTTGTTTTCTCCCCTAGATCTACTTGTGTTCTGTGGAGCTGCAGAAAGTTTCACGGAAAAGTCGGTAGATTTGGGACAAAATGTGACTCTGAAGTGTGGGGTGGATAAAAATAATGTGCTCTGGTACCTGATGAAACCGTCAGAACCTCCAGTGTTTATATTACGCTCTTACTCGAGTAGTATCTTAAAGCCAGTATACAAAAACACGACCTTCAGAAAGATATTCTCAGTGCAATATAACAGCAGTTTATTTATACACAATATCAGTACTAATGAATTAGGAGTGTATTATTGTATTCAAACTGGTTCACCTTACAACACCAGCAGTGGAATCAGACTTTCCATCCGGAATCATTCAGCTGGTGAGTTTATCTAAATCAAAATTACAGTAATATCCTTTAATAACATTGTTGAACAGGTTTTGATTGAAGTGAGTTTGGTTTTATTTTAATTCTAATGAATAAATGATGTTTTTGTACACATTACTTTTGAGATGAGCCAGAACTCAAACATTTCTTCTATTATTTTATAGTTCAAAAACTACAGTATATCTTTTAGATCAAAATGTGATTTTATTAATCGTGATTTATTATTATTATTATTATTTATTTATTTATTTTTTTTTTAGAACTCCACATTATACAAGTTATTATATTGATTATTGTCTTATTAGCCTGTTTGGTTATTACCTTAAATCTAAAATGTGGAAAGTTGAATAGTACAAATCTGTACATTGCTATGAAATAGACTAGATATTATTGTACATATTTAATTAATAAGCCTAAAATGAATGAAATCTGTATTGAGGGTGTTCGTGGATTTTATTTTACACCTAAAGTGGTACCTGACTGCGTAAAAAGTGAGAACCTTCGATCTAGACCTTCAACCGTGTCTGATATAAAACATACTAGACAAACCATGTTGTGGATAAACCGAGTAGTTTGTTTAACGTCCAAAATATTTGTTCTTTTTCAAATTGTTTCCAGAGAATCAGATGTGTAAAACTGAGCAGTGTCAGAATCAGACATATCAGACAGGCAGTACATGCGAAGAAACCATCAACTTCCCGATTCTCATCATATCAGTAATATTCAACTGTGTTCTGGTCATTGTAGTTACAGGTGGGTTTCATACACTGTGTATTCTCGTGACATGGCAATAACTGAGAATATACCGAGTATACTCCTGCACAACTGAAAATACAAATCTGTTATTCTGACCTCTCTAATAGTCAGCGTTGTCTACTGACCTGAAATTAGATTACTAAAAGCTTTATATACAATGATTCTGCACCAGATATTAAGATATACAGTCTACTAATGCCAAAGTGACCTTTTTAATTGATATTTATTTAGTTTTAACATATTTACCGTGCAGAATAAACCTAGTGTACGCAGAAACTCTACCTGATAATACCTGATCACATTAGTGTACAATGCAGTTTAAATGAAATCTAGTTGTTCTGGCCTGTTAAATAGGTGTTGAAGTCTAAACTACCTGAAGCTAAGATTGCCGATTGACCTTAAGTGATTTATTTACTGCAGGTTTACTACAAAAGTTAATCTAATTTCATCATAATTAGAGGCTTTTATGCAGGAGAAAATACAAGAAATATAGAACACATTACCATTTTAGAACAAGATAAACATTACTGCTTAATCAGTGTTATAATTCATATCATTTATTATGAATAGGTATTGACACACAGGCCTCATTCATGTATATAAAAGGGCCGGCTAATGAAGTCCTGAATATCTCTGGGTTAATTCTGTATTTTTATGTTTTAGTTTTTACAGTTTGTCACTGCAGAAGATGTCCAAAAACTCAAGCACAACCCTCAGGTCCTGTTTTACAGTCGTGTCAGGACAGTACCGGCCCTGTGGTAGGCTAACTGCTCTTTCTTTTGGCATTTTGTGTTTGTTTGATTGTTTTTTAACAATACATTAAATGATTTTCCAATTTAAAGCTTCATGCACTTACGCTCAGGTCATTTTCACCTGATTAATTAAATTAAATGATAAAATAATCTGTCCTGCAGTCAGGAAGATCCCAGAGTGCGGTAGTGTCTACTGTGGACTCCGTTTCCATCATTGTTGTTAATTTTAATCATTGAGATGAATTAGATGATCGAGTCGTTGTAGATGTGGGTACGGTGTCTGCTGCAGCGAGGATGGAAAGTCTCACGTGTGAAAGCTGCATCATGCTACACAGACCGAGACGTGTTAATGTGTGAGAGACACAGTTCCATGAGCTGGTAAAACGTGTTAAAATACATGTTCGTGGAAATGCCTCAGCTGTTAAAACACCCTGCATTTGCGCACGAAATGCCAATATATCCTCATGTCCTTATACAAAGAAAATGCGATGATAATGAAATAAAGATAAATAAACCTTTAACAGTTTTGAGTTTACGCTTTAGAACAGGGTGCCCAATACGTCGATCGCTATTGACCGTCGATCGCAAAGGAAGTGCGGGTAGATTGCCTTCTTCCACATGTTTGGTGTGTCTCCGGGTGGCTTGTGGCAAACTTTAGACGAGACTTTTTATGGATATCTTTGAGAAATGTCTTTCTTCTTGCCACTCTTCCATAAAGGGCAGATTTGTGCAGTGTACGACTGATTGTTGTCCTATGGACAGACTCTCCCACCTCAGCTGTAGTTCTCTGCAGTTCATCCAGAGTGATCATGGGCCTCTTGGCTGCATCTCTGATCAGTCTTCTCCTTGTCTGAGCTGAAAGTTTAGAGGGACGGCCAGGTCTTGGTAGATTTTCAGTGGTCTGATACTCCTTCCATTTCAAAATGATCGCTTGCACAGTGCTCCTTGGGATGTTTAAAGCTTGGGAAATCTTTTTGTATCCAAATCCGGCTTTAAACTTCTCCACAACAGTATTACGGACCTGCCTGGTGTGTTCCTTGGTCTTCATGATGCTCTCTGCGCTTTCAACAGAACTCTGAGACTATCACAGAGCAGGTGCATTTATACAGAGACTTGATTACACACAGGTGGATTCTATTTATCACCATCAGTCATTTAGGACAACATTGGATCATTCAGAGATCCTCGCTGAACTTCTGGAGTGAGTTTGCTGCACTGAAAGTAAAGAGGCTGAATAATTTTGCACGCCCCACTTTTAATTTTTTTATTAATTAAAAAAGTTTAAAAAATCCAATAGATTTCGTTCCACTTCACAATTGTGTCCCACTTGTTGGTGATTCTTCACAAAAAAATTTAAATTTTATATCTTTATGTTTGAAGCCTGAAATGTGGCAAAAGGTTGAAAAGTTCAAGGGGGCCGAATACTTTCGCAAGGCACTGTATATATATATATTTTTTATATTATGTATATATACACGCATTTTTAGTGTAGGTAGATCTCTTTGACTGGTCATGTTAAAAGTAGCTTGCAAGTCAAAAAAGTCTGGGCACCCCTGCTTTAGAATATATCAACATAAATGAAGGCTGCGAAGATGATTATATAGCTAACTAGTAATTAATCTTCTTTATAATGTGTTCAATAAAACAAAAAACTGTTTACAGGATGAAAACATAAATAGATTAACGTGAACTGAAAGTAAGGAGGCGTAAATAAATATTTTGTATATTTGGGAATAATCCTGTTACTAGTACATTTTAAAAGTACTTTTAAAAATCCAGTTGATTTGTACACTTTATAATTCCTGTGCTGTGGCGTGTATGCATCACTGTGGTGTACATACAGCTCTGTGGTTATATGTACAATACAAACAGTTCACACACCAGGACGGCTCTGCTCTTACACTGCAGTGTAAAAAACATGGTTTGTTGCAGACACGTCCATAAGTGTGTGAACTTTATCATACTTCAGTTTCACACATTAATGCACTGCATTTAATATTTTTTTCCACCACCGTGTCACGTCTTGAACATATGCATTAACGAATTAAAGTTGCTTTTATTAATCCTGTCACATCACGTCATTCTTTCAGTACACCGAGGTGCAGTTCAGCATGATGAACTGACCCGTCAGGACGGCTAACGAACCCATCAGGACGGCTAACGGACCCATCAGGACGGCTAACTGACACATCAGGATGGCTAATCTCGACAGCACATACACTCTTGTACATCTGTGACCTGGAGTGACCCCAAACAACATCTTGGACCACACGTGAGGTTTCATCATATTCATAAAGAAGGCCCGTTTCTGCAGCTTCCGTGTAGACAATTCACATGAGTCGTTTGTAAAAACCAGATGAACCGATTCACAAGCATGAATAAATATTTTTTATTTCTATTTTATTTTATTTAAGGCCTAAATTTATAGAAGTGCTTTTCTGGATGCTGTTCGAGTTGCTAATCAAAAAACTCACATTGTTAAGAGTCACTTAATGAGCTGATTTGGAAGATTCGAATCACTTAAGTGAGTCATTGGATTTAAATGAGTTATGTTTCAAACACTGATAATGTTTAGTTAGTGTTCCTACTAGAGTGTCCGCCATTTAGAGAAACATTTATAAAAGGCGGCGTGGGGGGAGGGGTTGGGGGATCAGGCATTTTTACTGCATGCAATTTTGGTGCATCACCCCACCCCCATTACATCAGTATCAGACATTATGGTCCAGTGTATCAGGAATAAAAAACAAAACAATAATAAATACGGCTGATTCAACATGTAGCTAGATCAGGAACACAACACAACACCACACGTGAGCGTGATTTCGTTCGAATTCATCCATCCGCTGTGCGTATATTATATACTGTATTTATTCATTTAGATTTTCAACAAAATAACAAATAAATAAATATTCACAAACTGACAATTTAAAGCTATATATACACACAAACACTTGATGTATGGGATGGATGGAAGTGAGAAACCTGTGTATATACTTTTAAGTATGCCCACAACTAGGAAGTGGCTAGTTTGCTGTAAATAAGAAACGTATGGGTCAGAGCTCACGAACCCACAGCGAGCAGTTCTCACACACACACAAACAAGCGCACCTGTTCTTCTTTAAACATTAACGTGTAAAACCCACACCAAAGCTGGTCTCAGGTCTGTGTTTATAGTAAGACACAAAAGCTTGTGTGCACTCGGAGACCTGTTCGCTGCAAGGTGTGTAGATTTAAAGTAGAGACCATGTCGATGCATGCACACGTTTTTCTAACACGTGGTCAGTGCAGTAGCAGGAGACTCTGCTTTGTGTCTTCACTTCGATTTCGAAACACGCTCGCTTCTGGGCATCCAATCCGAGGTAGAGATCTAACGCCAATTTTGTTATTTTAATAAGCCCCACCCAGCATTTAGAGTGTTAAGATGACTGCTTGTAAATAAACACACCGTTTTGATTGGCAGTAAAAGCGTTCTACATGTGTAACCTCACCCCAAACGGTTTTTGATCTACTTTTGTTTCCAGAGTAACCCGGGAAGCCCCTACAATCTGGCCTACAAGTACAACTTTGAATACGCCGTCGTGTTCAACATCGTGCTGTGGCTCATGATCGTGTTGGCGCTCGCCGTCATCGTCATCTCGTACAACCTGTGGAACATGGACCCGGGCTACGACAGCATCATCTACAGGATGACCAATCAGAAGATCTGCATGGACTAACCGTGCATTCCGTCACAGTGTTATAATATACACACAGCGGATGGATGAATTTGACTGAAATCGTGCTGATGTGTGGTGTTGTGTTGTGTTCCCGATCTATCTACATGTTGAATCAGCCGTATTTATTATTGTGTCTGTTACTAATATTGTGTCTGTTATAATGTCTGATACTGATGTAATGGGGGTGGGGTGATGCACCAAAATTGCATGCAGTAAAACTTCATCTAGGTGTGGTGTTAAAACTAGGAGAGCATTGGCGTGGTTTTATTTGGAAAAGTCAAAGACAGTTGGTTTAAAAAATGTTAGAAATATAATTGTTTGATTAATTAAAGTCTTCTGTCATGGTCACATGTGCTTTTTAGTGTGAAACAGGAAGTTGGACAGTTTTCCAGTAGGGTTAACAGCCCCATCACTGTTTTACACACGTCTGCTGTTGCACAGATGACAGAACTAACTATTTGCTCTTTGTGTGTTAGCAAAACACGAGAATTCTCAGAAACTGCTTCACTAATACGAGTCCAGAGCAGTGTGTTCTTACAGACTCAAATCTGGACCAAAGTAGTGTCACAGCTCACACACACACACACACACACACACACACACACACACACACACTGTGGTTGAATCACATGACTGTTCCTCATGGGCATGAGGCAGTGGTGTGCTATTTGTGGCTCGTTATGTGTTCAAAATGAATCTGATTCAAATAATAACTGAATAAACAAAAAACAGGTTCAGTAAATGATTATGAAATAACGTAGAGATTGTATTTAGATTTTTGTTAAAAAAGGACTCGCGCTTTACCCGCAAATCACACGTAGCAAAGCTCTTCCTGCCACTTCCTCTAATGAAAACCTGGCTTTGTGTCATAATCTAACCCAGAGCTAAAGGTGATAAAAGTCGAGAACAATGCACGAGCCGAGTGCACAATATATTTTTTTCTTAGCAGCTGGGACAACACCTGTATCACAGACTTTTGGAGTTCGAGAGACAAATCATTGTTTCCCATTTATTAAGCTGTTTAAGTATACTTAAAATTTAGAATCTTACTTCTCAAATAAATCAATCTTTTAAAATGCTAACAAATGATACGTATATCTGGCCAAACTTTGGGAGGCTGGGCTTGGGAAGCACATCGTAAAAACAAAAAAAAACGCCACTTGTGTTAGCAATTAACCAATTAATAACTGCCTCTGCCTCTTTTCTTGCGTGGAATGATACCAAACTGTGGGGGGGCAATGACATTCCAAGGTGTCTTCCAAGATGGCCGCTCATATACACATACCGAGTATCAGTACCGGATCAGAACTCAGAGTAAAAGTGAAATTGAGTATTTTTAAGTGTTATTTGTGAAGGATGTTTGGTTTGTGATCAATAAGGAGAAGAGAGCAGGTGAGATAAAGATATTTTATAAGACTTTATTTCATTGCACAGTCGTTTAAATGTGACACTGTAATCTAAAGCTGCATTTCACCGAAGGTCCTAACATGTCGTTTCCGATCTCTGACTAGGAAAAAAAATGAACGAAAGCGCTCCCTCGACTCAAAATTCCTGCTCATCGACTCGTCTCCTCGACCCTGAGTTCAGCAAGTAAGGACAAATCAAAATGCTTCAGCATCAGCAAACAATTTCTTACCTTTACCCGAGTATGTTACTGTGTTTACAAGTATTTGCTTTAGATCAGTCAACACACAGACATATGTGCTTGTTAAAATATATATACACTGCCTTTATAGGTGAATATACATCGCTCATCGCAGTTAGCTGGCATGGAGGCGTTCATGGTTTTCCCCACATTGTAGCTTGAATGCACAGAGGTCAAAAATGATGTAACTTCCTACACTAACGAGGTCAGTCTAAATGCAGCATAACGGAAACACAGTCAGGGCATTATGGGAAAATATCTTGTCCTGCAAGAGACAGACTACAATGTCTGACTCCACCTCACCACCCTACCCTATGCAGAAACAAGCCTTCTTTATGAATATGATGAAACATCACGTGTGGTCCAAGGTGTTGTGTGGGGTCACTCCGGGTCACAAGTTTACAAAAGCATATGTGCTGTCGAGGTTAACCGTACTGATGGGTTCGTTAGCCGTCCTGACGGGTCAGTTCATCATGCTGAACTGTACCTCGGTGTACTGAAAGAATAACGCGATATGACAGGTTTAATAAAAGCAACTTTAATAGGGTAATGTTCTAGACGTGACACGGTGGTGGAAAAAAATATAAAATGCAGTGCATTAATGTGTGAAACTGAAGTATGATAAAGTTCACACACTTATGGACGTGTCTGCAACAAACCATGCTTTTTCACACTGCAGTGTAAGAGCAGAGCCGTCCTGGTGTGTGAACTGTTTGTATTGTACATATAACCACAGAGCTTTAGGTACACCACAGTGCTGCATACACGCCACAGCACAGGAATTATAAAGTGTACAAATCAACTGGATTTTGAAAGTACTTTTAAAGTGTACTAGTAACAGGATTATTTCCAAATATACCAAAAAAAATTTTTTTTACGCCTCCTTACTTCCAGTTCACGTTAATCTATTTATGTTTTCATCCTGTACACAGTTTTTTGTTTTATTGAGCACATTATAAAGAAGATTAATTACTAGTTAGCTATATAGTCGTCTTCGCAGACTTCGTTTATGTCGATATATTCTAAAGCGTAAACTCAATACTGTAAAAGTTTTATTCATCATCAACCCACTTTTCTTTGTGTAAGGACATGAGGATATATTTGTATTTTGTGTACATATGCATCGGGGCGTATTAACAGGCGAGACATTTCTACGAACATGTATTTTAACACGTTTTACCAGCTCGTGGAACTGTCTCTCACACATTAACATGTCTCGGTCTGTGTAGCACGATGCAGCTTTCACACGTGAGACTTTCCATCCTCGCTGCAGCAGACACCGTACCCACATCTACAACGACTCGATCATCTAATTCATCTCAATGATTAAAATTAACAACACTGATGGAAACGGAGTCCACAGTAGACACTACCACACTCGGGGATCTTCCTGACAGGAGGACAGTTTATTTTATCATTTCATTTAATTAATCAGGTGAAAATTACCTGAGCGTAAGCGCATGAAGCTTTAAATTGGAAAATCTTTTATTGTAGTTATAAAAAACAATAAAACAAACACAAAATGCCAAAAGAAAGAGCAGTTAGCCTACCACAGGGCCGGTACTGTCCTGACGCTGCTGTAAAACAGAACCTGAGGGTTGTGCTCGAGTTTTTGGACGTCTTCTGCAGTGACGAACTGTAAAAACTAAAATATAAAAATACAGAATTAACCCAGAGATATTCAGGACTTCATTAGCCGGCCCTTTTATATACATGAATGAGGCCTGTGTGTCAATACCTATTCATAATAAATTATATGAATTATAACACTGATTAAGCAGTAATGTTTATCTTGTTCTAAAATGGTAATGTGTTCTATATTTCTTGTATTTTCTCCTGCATAAAGGCCTCTAATTATGATGAAATTAGATTAACTTTTGTAGTAAACCTGCAGTAAATAAATCACTTAAGGTCAATCGGCAATCTTAGCTTCAGGTAGTTTAGACTTCAACAGGCCATTTAACAGGCCAGAACAACTAGATTTCATTTAAACTGCATTGTACACTAATGTGATCAGGTATTATCAGGTAGAGTTTCTGCGTACACTAGGTTTATTCTGCACGGTAAATATGTTAAAACTAAATAAATATCATTTAAAAAGGTCACTTTGGCATTAGTAGACTGTATATCTTAATATCTGGTGCAGAATCGTTTTATATAAAACTTTTAGTAATCTAATTTCAGGTCAGTAGACAACGCTGACTATTAGAGAGGTCAAAATAACAGATTTGTATTTTCAGTTGCACAGGAGTAAACTCGGTATATTCTCAGTTATTGCCATGTCACGAGAATACACAGTAAATGAAACCCACCTGTAACTACAATGACCAGAACACAGTTGAATATTACTGATATGATGAGAATCGGGAAGTTGATGGTTTCTTCGCATGTACTGCATGTCTGATATGTCTGATTCTGACACTGCTCAGTTCTACACATCTGATTCTCTGGAAACAATTTGAAAAAGAACAAATAGTTTATGGGCTAAACAAACTACTCGGTTTATCCACAACAGGTTTTGTCTAGTATGTTTTATATCAGACACGGTTGAAGGTCTAGATCGAAGGTTCTCACTTTTTAGGCAGTCAGGGACGACTTTAGGTGTAAAATAAAATCCATGAACACCATCAATACAGATTTCATTCATTTTAAGCTTATTAATTAAATCTGTACAATAATATCTAGTCTATTTCTTGGCACTGTACAGATTTGTACTATTCAACTTTCCACATTTTAGATTTAAGGTAATAAATAACCAAACAGGCTAATAAGACAATAATCAATATATAACTTGTATAATGTGGAGTTGTAATAAAAAAAATACAATTAAATCATGATTAATAAAATCACATTTTGATCTAAAAGATATACTGTAGTTTTTGAACTAAAAATAATAGAAGAAATGTTTGAGTTCTGGCTCATCTCAAAAGTAATGTGTACAAAAACAAATCATTAATTCTTTAGAATTAAAATAAAACCAAAGTCACTTCAATCAAAACCTGTTCAACACGGTTATTAAAGGATATTACTGTAATTTTGATTTAGATAAACTCACCAACTGAATGATTCCGGATGTAAAGTCTGATTCCACGGCTGATGTCGGGAGGTGAACCAATTTGAGTTTGAATACAATAATACACTCCTAATTCATTAGTACTGATATTGTGTATAAATAAACTGCTGTTATATTGCACTGAGAATCTCTGGCTGAAGGTCTTGTTTTTGTAATATGGCGCCAGGATACTACTGGAGTAAGAGCATAATATAAACATCGGAGGTTCTGACAGCTTGATCAGGAACCAGGACACATCTTTTACAGAGACCTCACACTTTAGAGTCACATTTTGTCCCAAATCTACCGACTTTTCCGTGAAACTTTCTGCAGCTCCACAGAACACAAGTAGATCTAGGGGGGAAAACAAACAACACTACACACATTAATGGTTTAGAATCCACTCATCTGTCACTCAAAGAGATAAATAATTCTAAGGTAAAATGGTGAATTAACAACTTTACTCACAGAACCAAAGTACCGTTGTCATGCTGACGCTGGAACCCTGTTAAGAAGCACTCTGAAATCGTTCTGCTTCAGTCAGGAAACACTTCAGTTGTGTTTTAGATGCAGGAGAGCGGAAGTGCTCTGACCACAACTTTTTTCTAAAATCTCCTTCACTATTTATGTGCTGAGAAGCAGCCTCTTGTACACCCACAGCATTACAATACAAATTTACAAGAAAAATACAAACCATTCACAACTGACCCCTGATCGTTTATACCTCAGTGCTGTTGAATGCTCGATTCTGACTGATTGATTAATTTTTCACCCTATAAAGTAGTTCAGCTGCAAACTCATGTTTATACTGGCTTGTGCCTGAAATATAATTGTGGTCGAATTGTGATGACTGGGTCACATCATCTCCAAAACGACAGGTCTCATGGGGTGTTTCTGGTATGTAGTGGTTAGTACCTACCAGAAGTGGTCCTAAGAAAGAGAACTGCTGACAGGGTTATGGGAGCCCAAGGCTTGATGGCTCGAAGGCGAGCCATCTCACAGAAGAGCTACTGTAGCACAAACTGCTTAAACTGAGGGATTCGAATTCGGAGTTCGATGGAGTAGGATGCGAAGTTGGAGGCTCCTGCTGATTTCGATTAAAATTGTAATTAATTATCGCTTTTTGAAAAGGAGCTCCGGAGACTTTCAGGGTTGCGCTGTCTGCTGTTCAGCTTTACCTGCAGGCCGTGAAAACACAGCTGGCTATTTATAAAGTCGCTACTGATGCTACCATATCAACACTGAAAGATACTGTTGGGGAAATCTCTCCGGTTGTACCAATGATATAGTTCACATGAAGACTACTATCGAGTCTCTCACTGCGACCGTGACTCAATTAGAGAATAAATGTGAGGATTTGGAGTCGAGGTCACGGCGCAATAATGTGAGGATAGTCGGAGTTCCAGAGGGCTCTGACACCTGTACAACTGCTGCTGTAGCGGCCTTGTTAAAAGAGGTGTTTGGTCTGGAGAAGGAGCCGGTTCTGGACCAGTTCCACCAGACTCTTCAACTGAAGCCCAGCCTGGTGAATGACCACGAGCTATTGTGTGCAGATTCCACCATTACAGTGACTGTGTTGAGATTTTCCACTGTGCGAGAGAGCTTCAGCGGAGTAAAGCGAGGGATTTGACCATCTCCTTTTCCCTGACTACATAGCCAAGAATGCCCGGGCCCGGGCCGCGTTTAACGAGGTTCGGCGTCAATTTTGTGGTATTGAGGGCGCTCGCTATGGAATACTTCACCTAGCCCGGCTTCGCATTACATATAACGGTGTCCAGAAGGACTTTATTTCAGCGGAGGAAGCAGGCAACTACGTTAAACTCTTGATATCGGGGTGAAAGGCATCACCTACACAGCAGCGTCTTTTTTGCTCATCTTTTATTTTTATTTTTTGCACTCGGCCTTCCAGCTCTACAGTATTTGAATTCTGATTGAATATATTGTCGTTGCATTACTTCACCTAGATTTTGTGGACTTACTCCTCTTAAATTTACTTCTGAATTAATGTGCTTCTCTGTTTTGAGGCTCTGTCTGGGTTAGAGTCTCTGTTTATTTAATTGTATTAGTGTTATTTCCTCGGCTTTATGTGCTACACTGTTATATTATTTGTTACAAGTCTTTAAAAGTTAAGGACATTATATTTGTTATAGTGCGCAGACTGTTTATCAGACTTGAAGTCAGTAGGGGCTTTTTCTCTTACTGGAACATTTTGTTTTGGTAATTTTGTTGGTTAGTTCAGTTTACTCTCCGAGTTATTTTCACATTGTGGACAACTTTTGGTTATTGTGGGAAACACTGCTGTCTCATATTTTTTATGGAGACTTTGTGTATGTGCGTGTGTGTGTGTGTGTGTGTGTGTGTGTGTGTGTTTGGGGGATTGTGAGAGTATACAAAACATGCCAATGCTTTGAAGGATGTGAACTGGAATGGAGTAATGTTAGTCAATTGCGAATCTGTTTTTAGAGGATTTAAACCTAACATGGTGAACAAATTATATTATAGAATTCAGGCAATTTTACTGGGGTTATCTCAGACAGTGTGGCAAGTAATAATCTGGAAAGATCTTTGTAATATCACAGTCTAAAACTGGATTTAAAGTGAAGCAATTCAGTAAATGAATCACATGAAAATGAATCACACGAATATGAATCACATGAAAATGAATCATGAAAATGAATAAATAAATAAATAAGCTTAATTATTTTTTTTAAACTGCTTAAACTGTTAATGCTGGTTCTGATAAAAAGGTCTCAGAACACACAGTGGTCAAATGGAATATAGGAAACTACACTTAAATATGAAGTGACATTCAAAATGCACACAGATTAACAGACTAACCCTTACCCCTAGTGGTGCCATAGCGTTATAACACATAACTTTATTTAGGATTATCATTCAAGTGGCTTCAAAAAGTCTGAAGAAGATGGGTTATTTTAAAGAAATTAGACACCAGTAGACAAAATATGTTCTTGAATATAAAATTTTTAAGAAGAATGAATGAATTTCACATGAATGAATAAGTCACATTAAAATATTATAGTTATTATACAACTCTCTGCTTAAGCAACCATGCGCTTGTAATCCGGTAAGAATGTGGTTTGGAGTTGTCCTAGTCTGGATGGCAGCATATGTCGCTCCAAAATGTTTACACATCTTTCTGCATTAATGATGCTCTCACAGATGTGCAAGTAGCCCATGCCATGTGCACTGACACACCCCCATACCATGACAAATGCTGGCTTTTAGACCTGACACTAATAACAACTCGGATGGTCATTTTCCTCTTTGGCCTGGGAAAACAAGGAAAAAAGTTTTTGTCCAAAAACTATTTGAAATGTTGACTTGTTGGACCACAAAACACGATTCTACTGTGCTACTCTCCATCTCAGATGAGACCAAGCCCAGAGAAGTCTACGGCACTTCTGGACAGTGTTGACGTATGTCCTCTGCTTTACATAGTAAAGACTTAACTTAACAGCAGCGAATGGTGTCGACGCATCTGCTGGCAGATTGGCGAGACTTGACCCATCCTTGCTCTTGAAGGACTCTGCCTTTTCTGGAGGCTCCTAATTCAATGATTAGACAACTGCCTCAACTGTTTCACATCACCTTCTTATTTCAACTTCTCACATCGCTATTAGTGCTAAATTGCCCCGTCCCAACTTTTTTGGAACATGTTGCATGCATCATTTTCAAAATGTTTATTTTCAAAAAACTATATAGATGATTACATAAAACATCAAATACCTTGTCCTTATACGTTTTTTGTTAAAAAAAAATGTCAGTCATTTACAAATCACTCCTCTTTTTTATTACCATTTTCCATACTGTCCCAACTTTTCAGTCAAGTGTTATAAAATATCTATACCAGTTACAGTCAGCCGTGTACATGTACGGTATGCCGGACATATGTACACTGAAATTCTTGTGGTGAGGGTAAAATAAGCCAGTCCTCAAAACGAGTCCACCTGCTATTCCTGTTTTCCTTGTTTTCCTATTCCTAGGTCGGAAATTCCATTCCCCATGTTTTAACCGTTTTTTTTACCACCAGAGGGCGCTTTCACCCACTCTTGTATTAATCGAATTACGCTTGCTCTGTGCAAGAAAATCAACTTTGTCAGGGCGTGGTTTAATTAATTACTAATGCTGCTATTTTAAATTTGTATTATTAGCCCTGTCTTTTTCTTTTATTTAGTGATTTGATATATAAAAATGAACTTGTATAATATACTTTTCCCACAGATCACTGACTAGTGCAAGTTTAATAGTGCTAGAAAAATATTAATTTATTCATTTGAAAAAATATTTTTAAACATATTGTTTGGAAACACAACATAAACATTTAAACATATTTATACTTGCTTTATATCAACTTTATATTTACTTTTTATTACTGTAGTAGTGTAATTGTCTTGTTTACAGGTAAAGCGTGTACCTGGATACACCTGACTGAACTTATCACTATGTCCTGAGTAAATATAAAATATAAATTTTACACTATGTAAATATGTCCACGCTGCTTTTCAGCTCTGCAGAGTTTCAAGTTTGAACTGATTTGGCTGATTGTTTAATTATCAAGCCTTCCTGCGTGATTTAGATTAGGCGTGTTAGCAGGGTTAGCAATGTTAAAGAGGGTAAGTGTTTCTGAAGTGTTTTGAATCCTGCTCCTCTAGTCTCTCTTGTTTGCATAACATGTTTGTGTTGCATGTTTTATGTCCTTGGACAGGGCCGGGCCTACAGCCGGCTGTGCCAGTTCAACTCATAGATCCTGTCCAGATTGTAGATAATTAAACATCACAAAGAGGTTGTGTAGGCTGCAACTATTCAGACCACAAAACATTCAGATTGTAGATTAAGATGCAGCTTCTGTCGCAGCTCAGCCAGATCAGAACGCCAAGTCCCAAGATGCAGCGCGTGCTTCTCAGGCACGCATGCGCTCTCCATCCCCGGAGTTCTGATCCAAGACACCTGCCGCTAATCACAGACTCACACTCAGGCACTGCTACTTAGGTTTGCCAGTCACAGAGTTGCACTGCGAAGTATACGCTCAGTTAAACTCATTCTCTGCGTTACCAAGCCTTTTGAACTCTTTATCACCTCGTTACCTCGACCTTTGCTTACGCCCTCGACCACGCTCTTTGTCTTGCCCTCGTTATTCTGTTTGTTCCGGACGCCTGACCCCCGCCCGTTACTCGTTTACGCATCTAGATTATCCCCGACTCCACGCTTCGTCCGCCGCTTGCTCCTGCCTCCGTGCCCCTTCCCTACGAATCGTGACAGCTTCAAGGAATTTAACACATTTAACAGTTGTATTGTAACACAAGGAGGTGATATAAAAACAACAATTCTGGAATTTTGTTCAAATTTGTATTTACCACCACTACGCTGTAAGATCCATCATGATATGTCTTTATCAAAATAATGGGTTTATAATAATAAAATAATAATGTGTTTGTACGTATATTGTACCACGTAGGAAAAAAAACACATTTATGGTCTTGATTTGTTTCTCAAAGCAATGCGATTAAAAAAACGACAGCATTTGTACTTGAAAGCGGAGCACCACTTTAATGGCTTTGACCATTGATCATAAATGTCATGGCTGTGTTTATCAAGATGTTGTTGTTTTTTAAACCCACAAGTGGTGATCAGTTGTTCTCGGGAGAATAACAATAACAATGACAAATTATTGAAGCAGCTGTTAATAACACTGATTTCTGTTTAACTTTGGGACACACTATTATGATGAAATTTTACAATGATTAACTTTAAATAATAAACAGCAATTACTGTTCCGCAGGATTTCAACATCTATGGTACAAATGTGAAGTTAATCAGTCATTCAAAATGTAGCCGAGAAATCATTCATAAACTTCTGCAAGGAAAAAGGTGCAGCCCCGCTCTGCTACAGTAATGTTAGAATAGCAGTAATTTTCCAACTGTTTCAGACGTCAACATTTCTTACGGCCCTAATTGTGCTTAATGATATTTTTAATTGCTTAAGTATATTTAGTATAAAAATGTAAGCATGTGTAAAGTTAATGGCTTCTGTTTTGGGCAACAGCGAGACGAACCACTTTCGTGGTTTCATTGTTTCATTGACATCGCACTAATGTTATAATTTATATACTATATACTTTGCTCATTTTAACCATTACAAACAAAAATACAGCCAGGTCCATAAGTAAGTCCATTGTTTTAAAGCTGTCTACTACAGCATAGTGGAGTTGAAATTAGATAATGAACATGAGTGCAAGACTTTCAGTTTAAATTTGAGGATATTTACATCCCAGTCAGGTGAACAGTGTAGCACTTTTTTCTATGTGCCTCACTATGTAAAGGGACCAAAAGTAATTTGACAAACTAACAGTCAAGTTAAATTGTCATTGTTAATATTTGGTTGCAAATCCTTTGTAGTCAATGACTGCTTGAAGTCTGGAACATGTAGACAACACCAGAAACTGGGTTTCTTCCCTGGTGATGATCTCACAGGCCTTTCCTTCAGCTGTCTTCACTTCCTGCTTGTTCTTGATGTGTTTTGCCCTCAGTAAGGGAAATGCATCTCAATTGGTTTCAGATCAGGTGATTGACTTGGCCTTTATAGAACATTACACTTTTTTGCTTTAAAAAAATGGTCTTACACTGATGTTGAAGTATGCTTCGGGTCGTTGTCCATCTGCACTGTGAAACATTTTGAAACATTAAGATTCAGAAGGCTGAATGTGAGCAGATAATGAAGCCCTGTGCACTTCACAATTCATCCTGCTGTTTTTACCCACAGTCGCATCAATAAATACAAGAGAAACAGTTCCACTGGCTGCCATACATGCCCACGCCATAAGATCAGGTGATACGTTTTCTTCTGAGCCTTTTGGTGTTCTGAAGATCACCAATGCATCCCTCCTTTTTTATGAATAACACACCCGACCATTAAATAGCTGAGCAGCTATATGTCCAATTACTTTTGGTCACCACATTAAAAAGTGCTGTTTTACCTGATTCAGATGTAAATACCCTCAGATTAAAAGTGAAAACCTGGACTTTGATCTCATTCATTATGTAATTGTTGAAATATTTATAGCTTTTACAAAATGTAGAGCAACAAATTGGGACAGGAAGCAACTATTGAACCGACTCTATAATGACTATTGAAGCATCCTTATGTACAATGTTGTATTAATTATAATTCTCAGCAGTTGTTTATACAGACGAGGAGTTTTCATGATGAAGTATGAGACATTTTATTACTGTGGTATTGTACATTTCATTTAAAAAGTAGTATTAAATTTTTGCTTTTAGCACACTTACCACACACAATAACACAGGTAAACATGATTTTAAAATATGCAAATTTGCTAAACATGCTTAAAATCGATGTACACGCAATTAATGTATTCTCACATGTATGCTTGTATGCAGCAGTGACAGCTTCTAGTGTTGTTGAAGAAGCCAGGTTCTCCCCTTTCTTCCTCTCAGATTCTCTCAAGGACTCCAGTCAAGTTCTAAAGACATCTCAAGATAATCAAAGCAACCAGGATGCACCTGAACTCAGTTTGGAGAGCGTTTAGACACATCATAGGTCTGCCATTATGGATTATTGTGTGTAGATTAATGTCCAAAAACCCTCAATTTAATCTGTTATAATTTAGAGAATTGTGTAAAAAGGAAGTGTTTACCCTCTGTGTGTATCTAACTGCCTCGTTCCAGTGATTTAGTTTTTTGCTTCATGCTATTTATTTATTTCTTTTGTATTTCTATAAAATATAGATGTGTTCAGAAGGACATTTTGATGACTGTCAGAAAACAGCAACCACATAGCATGCAATTTATTTTTATTTTTTAGAATTGTTTAATTAATTTATTATTATTATTATTATTATTATTATTATTATTTAATTTTTTTTTCACAATGAAATATTTGGGGAAGGTAGGGGAGAAAAGGTAAATGAATCACATGAATATGAATCACATGAAAATGAATTACATGTAAATGAATCACATGCATGAATATGAATCATATGTAAATGAATCACATGAAAATGAATTACATGCATGAATATGAATCATATGTAAATGAATCACATGAATATGAATCACATGCATGAATATGAATCACATGCATGAATATGAATCACATGAAAATGAATTACATGTAAATGAATCACATGAAAATGAGTTACATGTAAATGAATCACATGCATGAATATGAATCACATGAAAATGAATCACATGTAAATGAATCATATGAAAATGAATAAATAAATGCAAAAAAAAAATAAAGAACAGGTCATTTAGGCGCTGATAAATAAAAACATACAATTGAAAGTGGATTATGCTTTCTCTCTATATAACCACCAGACATCCCAGATCTTCACACATCCTGTATCATTACGATGTCAGTCATGTGCATCCCAGTAAATAAACACTTCCTGATTCACCATCTCATGCATCATAAACCTCGGCAATACTGTGTTTAGTTTATTTTGTTTCAGGCTGCAACACTTTGTGACTTATTGATTAGTAGCCTTCCAGTGTGACCAGTATCCCCTGACCAGTCTCCATCATCAACAAGGAAATCCAGGGTGATCAGACGTTTCTGAAATACTCAAACCAGCCTGTCTGTCAGCAGCAATCACACCACAGTCAGAGTCTCTGAGAGATTTTTTATTTCCATTCTGATGTTCGATGTGTTCGATGTGAACATTAAATAAAGCTCTTGACCTGTTCCTCTATGAGTGACTCGCTGATTGAGGATTACACGAGTGAGCAGGTGTACAGTTGTTCCTAAGTGGCCAGAGAGTGTTTGACTCGAACCCTAACATGTCTTTCCACTGAAATTTCCTTTTTTTTTATCTCAATCCTGAGAGAAACCATATCTGTTCCTCTTAAAAACATTTACTCTCTTACCTTAAATCACCAGCTGAATGGATCTTTTCCTTTTTTATTAATTTTTTCCCCCATCTCTAAGACAACTTCTGGTTTTTCATGCAAGGTCTGCTTTTCTGTTCATTGCATTAAACAAATTTAAGATGCACTAACTAGGAAAAACTAGTATAGTTCAAACAAAGTTCTTATCAAAACGGCAGCATGTGAACGCAGTGGTTTCCTGGTTGGTGCATTTTAATTTTATTTAATAAAGTGAACAGAAAAACAGAACTTGTCTAGATAACTTGCTCTGAGCAACAGATGCCGAATAGAAAATAAAAGAACAACAGATGACAAACATTGTGAGAACTGTGAAGAAAACTCCCTAAAACAAGTCAATGACATCATCATCAACAACCTCCAAAGGGCAGGGGTGAAGGTATTAGGATCCACTGGCTCTGTCTCTGTCACTGAGCCGTAACAACGAGGTACAACACACACACACACACACACACACACACCTCACTGATGTATTTAACTTTCATATCGTATAAAATCGTGATATTAGAGTGTTATATATATTTTTAAACACCTGCAGTAGTAAGAAGTTAAATCTCACGTGTCATGTACTTTAAGTGGAACTTTGGCCTGTTTAAACCTCTGACTGCATCCTGATTAAAAAATAATAATAATGATTATATATATATATATATATATATATATATATATATATATATATATATATATATATATATATATATATATATATATATATATATATATATATATATATATATATATATGATGTGTACAAAATTTCTAGTTTATTTGACAGCACCTTTCTTCATCTTGTTCAGGCTGATCTGCTCTTCCTGTCTGAGATTCAAGTGTTGCATGATATTTCTGCTCTGGTAAGTTCACATCAGAGACTCGAATAACTTCTACAGCCATTAAATAAAACATTTACACCTCTCGCTGTCTCTCCCCGAAATAAACTATAAACACCATGCATCAATAAATGAACAGATAAAGCAACAATAAAGACTTACAAATGTGTATATACACAAATAAAATAAATACACTGTTCGACTAGGCGATTCCATAACCCTCCATTTCCTCTTTCTGAGCCATTCCTTGGTGGATTTGCTTGTGTGCTTTATCCTGTTCAAAGGTGCGCCTTCAGTTCTACTTCAACTTTCCGACAGATGGCCTCACATCATCTTCGAGCACTCCATAACCATAACATTTTCACCACAGTTGGTGAACTGCAATCTGGCCCGATTCTTTTTTTCAATTCTTTTGATTCAATTCTTGCACCTCAGAGGTGAAAACAGGACTTTGGAAGAGTTTGGGACTTTGGGACTTCACCTTGACGGTCTCGCCTCTGGGCCTCCGCCATCAACATTACCAACCAGCGAGGACTTTGAAATAATCGGGGGAGAAAGAGTCCCGGAGCTCCAGGGGCAGACAGGCACCTAGAGAAAGACCAAGAAACCGCCTTCAGGGTCTCTTCTCTCAGGCAGAGTCTCCCAGCATGACCGCGGACATGGAGTGGAGTGCTTGGACCCCTTCGATTCCTTTGATCGCTCATTGGCTCAACGGCACCCCTCTAATAAACCCATGGCGCAAACCCAGGGGTGCACCTCTTGCACCCCAGAGGTGAAAACCGGACTTTGAAAAAGTTTGGGACTTAGAAAAAACTCAGAAGGAAGGAACAGTCGTCCTCCGGGAGGGCCCACGAGAGGCAGACATAGAAGCTGCCATCACGGTCTTGCCTCTGGGCCTCCAGACTTTGAAAAATCAAGGGGAAATATCCCGCTAGCTCCAGGAGCTCCCGGGCCCTGGAGGAAACACCCAGAAGCTGCCTTCGGGGTCTCTTACCTCGGCACAGGGCCTCCTGGCAGTGTGCACTCTATTCGGGCAAAATGACAGACTTCCAGGGACTTTTCCCCCGAACTGAGCTCCATCAGGGGACTCAGCGTAGGGCTTCCCCAGGCAAAGTGCACTATTTTCGGGCAAAAAGACAGCCTTCCAGAAACATTTCCCTCGACCTGGGAACCACCAGGGCGTTCACAGCTATGGGCCTCCCCAATCACCGTGCACTCTGTTCGGGCAAAATGACAGACTTCCAGGGACTTTTCCCCCGAACTGAGCTCCATCAGGGGACTCAGCGTAGGGCTTCCCCAGGCAAAGTGCACTATTTTCGGGCAAAAAGACAGCCTTCCAGAAACATTTCCCTTGAACTGAGCTCCATCAGTGGACTCAGTGCTGAGCTTCCCCAGGCATGATGCACTATTTTCGGGCAAAATGACAGACTTCCAGGGACTTTTCTCCCCGAACTGAGCTCCATCATGGGGCTCAGCTTAGGGCTTCCGCAGGCATGATGCACTATTTTCGGGCAAAATGACAGCCTTCCAGGGACTTTTAACCCGAACTGAGCTCCATCAGGGGACTCGGCTTAGAGCTTCCCCAGGCAAAGTGCACTATTTTCGGGCAAAATGACAGACCTCCAGGGACTTTTCCTCCGAACTGAGCTCCATCAGGGGGAAAAACTGCAAGCCTGGTGAACGACCACGAGCTATTGTGTGCAGATTCCATTATCACAGTGACTGTGTTGATATTTTACGCCGTGCGAGAGAGCTCCAGCAGATTAAAGTGAAGGAATTGACCATCTCAGTTTTTCCTGACTACACAGTCAAGGTCCGGGCCGCATTTAACAAGGTTCGGCGTCAACTTCGTGATATTGAGGGCGCGCGCTATGGAATACTTCACCCAGCTCGGCTTCGCATTACATATAACGGTGTCCAGAAGGACTTTATTTCAGCAGAGGAAGCAGGAAACTACGTTAAACTCTTAATACCGGGGTGATCTGCATCACCTACACAGTGTAGTGTTCTTTATTTATTTATTTATTTATTATTTTAAATTTTATTCTTTATTATTTTTTTGCACTCGGCCTTCCAGCTCTACAGAATTCGAATTCTTATTGAAGATATTGTCAGTGCATTACTTCGGCTAGAATTTGTGGACTCTTAAATCTATTTCTGTAGTAATGTGCTTCTCTGTTTTGATGCTCTGACTGGGTTAGAGTTTATTTAATTTTATTAGTTTGTTATTTATTTATTTATTAAATTTTTTTTTAATGTGCTACACTGTGTAATATTATTAGTTATAAGTCTTTAAATGTTAAGGACATTATATTTGTTAAAGTGCGGAGCCTATTTATTAGATTTGAAGTCAGTAAGGGACTTTTCTCTTAATATATTTATTTATTTTTTTCTCTTCTCAATGAAATATTTGGGAAAGGGAAGGGAGGGGAGAAAAGGTAAATGAATCACATGAAAATGAATCACACGTAAATGAATCACATGAATATGAATGACATGAAAATTAATTACATGTAAATGAATCACATTCATGAATATGAATCACGTGTAAATAAATCACATGTACATGCATTATATGAAAATTAATGAATAAATCTATGGAAAAAAAAGTACCTCCGACCGTTAAAGACATCTCTGACTGTCCGAATCGACCAATTGACGATTCGTGCTGTTTTGTAGCTCCGCCCACACATCCCTGCTCTGCTTGCACCGTACTACGACAAGAAGTCACATCGCATTGCGGAGCTGAGCGGAGGAAGGTTCAGGCAAGCTTCAGAGAGCGTGGAAACTTTTAAGCATGCCCACAAATAGGAAGTGGCTAGTTTGCTGTAAATAAGAAATGTATGGGTCAGAGCTCACGAACCCACAGCGAGCAGTTCTCACACACACACAAACAAGCGCACCTGTTCTTTAAACGTTAACGTGTAAAACCCACACCAAAGCTGGTCTCAGGTCTGTGTTTATAGTAAGACACAAAAGTACTCGGAGACCTGTTCGCTGCAAGGTAACCTCACCCCAAATGCTTTTTGATCTACTTTTGTTTCCAGAGTAACCCGGGAAGCCCCTAAAAGCTGGCCTACAAGTACAACTTTGAATACGCCGTCGTGTTCAACATCGTGCTGTGGCTCATGATCGTGTTGGCTCTCGCCGTCATCGTCATCTCGTACAACCTGTGGAACATGGACCCGGGCTACGACAGCAACATCTACAGGATGACCAATCAGAAGATCTGCATGGACTAACCGTACATTTTGTGTGCGTGTGTATGTGTATGCGTGTATATACACAGGTTTCTCACTTCCATTAATCCCATACGTCAAGTGTTTGTGTGTATATATAGCTCTAAATCGTCAGTTTGTGAATATTTATTGATGCCTGCTATTTTGTTGAAAATCTAAATGAATACATATATAATATACACACAGCGGATGGATGAATTCGAACGAAATCGCGCTCACGTGTGGTGTTGTGTTGTGTTCCTGATCTAGCTACATGTTGAATCAGCTGTATTTATTATTGTTTTTTTTTTATTCCTGATACACTGGACCATAATGTCTGATAATGATGTATGGGGGTGGGGAGATGCACCAAAAGTGCATGCAGTAAAAATACCTGATCCCCCCACGCCACCTTTTGTAAATTGTTTCTCTAAATGGCAGACGCTCTAGTAGGAACACTAACTAAACATTATCAGTGTATGAAACATAACTCATTTCAGTCCAATGACTCACTTAAGTGATTCAAATCTTCCAAATCATCTCATTAAGTGACTCTTAACAATGTGAGTTTTTTGATTAGCAACTCGAACGGCATCCAGAAAAGCACTTAAATAAACTTAGGCCTTAAATAAAATAAAATAAAATTAATTTGTTCATGCTTGTGAATCAGTTCATCTGGTTTTTACAAACGACTCATTTGTTAATTGTCCGTACACGGAAGCTGCAGAAACGGGCCTTTTTTATGAATATGATGAAACGTCATGTGTGGTCCAAGGTGTTGCGTGGGGTCACTCCAGGTCACAGATTTACAAGAGCGTACGTGCTGTCAAGGTTAGCTGTCCTGATGGGTCTGTTAGCCGTCCTGACAGGTTCGTTCGTCCTGCTGAACTGCACCTCGGTGTACTGAAAGAATGACGCGATGTGACAGGATTAATAAAAGCAACTTTAATACATTAATGCATATGTTCAAGAAGTGACACGGTGGTGGAAAAAAATATTAAATGCAGTGCATGAATGTCTGAAACTGAAGTATGATAAAGTTCACACACTTATGGACGTGTCTGCAACAAACCATGTTTTTCACACTGCAGTGTAAGAGCAGAGCCGTCCTGGTGTGTGAACTGTTTGTATTGTACATATAACCACAGAGCTGTATGTACACCACAGTGCTGCATACACGCCACAGCACAGGAATTATAAAGTGTACAAATCAACTGGATTTTTAAAAGTACTTTTAAAATGTACTAGTAACAGGATTATTTCCAAATATACCAAATATTTATTTACGCCTCCTTACTTTCAGTTCACGTTAATCTATTTATGTTTTCATCCTGTACACAGTTTTTTGTTTTATTGAACGCATTATAAAGAAGATTAATTACTAGTTAGCTATATAGTCGTCTTCGCAGCCTTCATTTATGTCGATATATTCTAAAGCAGGGGTGCCCAGACTTTGTACATATAACCACAGAGCTGTATGTACACCACAGTGCTGCATACACAACACAGCACAGGAATTATAAAGTGTACAAATCAACTGCATTTTTAAAAGTACTTTTAAAGTGTACTATTAACAGGATTATTTCCAAATATACCAAATATTTATTTACGCCTCCTTACTTTCAGTTCACGTTAAATCTATTTATGTTTTCATCAGTTTCTTGTTTTATTGAGCACATTATAAAGAAGATTAATTACTAGTTAGCTCTATAATCATCTGCGCAGAGTTTGTTTATGCCGATATATTCTAAAGCAGGGGTGCCCAGACTTTTTTGACTTGCGAGCTACTGTTAACATGACCAGTCAAAGAGATCTACCTACACTAAAAATGTGAAGAAGAAAAAAATAATATAAATAAATAAATAAATAAATACATATATATATATATGTGTGTTCAAAATGATGGCGCTGCAGCTTTGAGGACAGAAGTTGCATTTTCCGTTTAAAGGCAGTAACTGAGCTGATCATATTGACCACGGTTTTGTCTTTTATTTGCAGCTCCAAATTAAGCTCATTTAACATGTTGGTCAGATCGGTTAAAAATGCCAAGTCCAGCAGCCACTGACCATCATTGAGTTCTGTGTATTCTACATGTTTAACAGCAAAGAGAAACTTATCTCCGGACAGAGCTCTCAAATCTCTGCAGGAATTTACCCCTACTAAGCCATCTCATGTCAGTGTGTAGCAGGAGCTCAGAGTGGTCGCAGTCTGCCTTCTCCAGATGCGCTCAGTCTTTGAAGTGATCTAGCACGTATAGAACAGATGATCTTTGTTGCCACATTGATGATCTCTTTCATTAGTATTTTTGCGCATAAGGCTTGTTGGTGCATTATGCAGTGGTACTTAAGGAAGTCAGGGAACGCATCATCTTCCCAGCACTTGGCAATGAATCCATTTGTGCTGCCAACCATTGCAGATGCACCGTTCATGGTGACTGATATCAATTTGCACACTGGGAACTGGCTTTTGTCAATGAAGTCTTTAAAAGACTGAAAAATGTCCTCACCCGCAATTTTGCTCACTAGTGTGTTGATCGCACACGCGTTGTGAGAGAAAAGACGAGATCTCAGACTGGCTGCCCTGTACGTCAACGTTAACATCTATTTATTTTTTTTTGAATGGCGATCTACCCGCACTTCCTTTGCATTCGACCGGTCAATCGCGATCGACGTATTGGGCACCCCTGTTCTAAAGCGTAAACTCAAAACTGTAAAAGGTTTTTTTTATCTTTATTTCATTATCAAATCATTTTCTTTGTGTAAGGACATGAGGATATATTTGTATTTTGTGTACATATGCATCGGGGCGTATTAACAGCTGAGACATTTCTACGAACATGTATTTTAACACGATTTACTAGCTCGTGGAACTGTCTCTCACACATTAACACGTCTCGGTCTGTGTAGCACGATGCAGCTTTCACACGTGGGACTTTCCGTCCTCGCTGTAGCAGGCACCGTACCCACATCTACAACGACTCGATCATCTAATTCATCTCAATGATTAAAATAAACAACACTGATGAAAACGGAGTCCACAGTAGACACTACCACACTCGGGGATCTTCCTGACTACAGGACAGTTTATTTTATCATTTAATTTATTTCATCAGGTGAAAATGACCTGAGCGTAAGCGCATGAAGCTTTAAATTGGAAAATGATTTAACGTATTGTTAAAAAACAATCAGAAAAAAAAAATGCCAAAAGAAAGAGCAGTTAGCCTACCACAGGGCCGGTACTGTCCTGGCGCGGCTGTAAAACAGGACCTGAGGGTTGTGCTCGAGTTTTTGGACGTCTTCTGCAGTGACGAACTGTAAAAACTAAAATATAAAAATACAGAATTAACCCAGAGATATTCAGGACTTCATTAGCCGGCCCTTTTATATACATGAATGAGGCTTGTGTGTCGATACCTATTCATAATAAATGATATGAATTATAACACTGATTAAGCAGTAATGTTTATCTTGTTCTAAAATGGTAATGTGTTCTATATTTCTTGTATTTTCTCCTGCATAAAGGCCTCTAATTATGATGAAATTAGATTAACTTTTGTAGTAAACCTGCAGTAAATAAATCACTTAAGGTCAATCGGCAATCTTAGCTTCAGGTAGTTTAGACTTCAACACCTATTTAACAGGCCAGAACAACTAGATTTTATTTAAACTGCATTGTACACTAATGTGATCAGGTATTATCAGGTAGAGTTTCTGCGTACACTAGGTTTATTCTGCACGGTAAATATGTTAAAACTAAATAAATATCAATTAAAAAGGTCACTTTGGCATTATTAGACTGTATATCTTAATATCTGGTGCAGAATCGTTGTATATAAAGCTTTTAGTAATCTAATTTCAGGTCAGTAGACAACGCTGACTATTAGAGAGGTCAGAATAACAGATTTGTATTTTCAGTTGCGCAGGAGTATACTCGGTATATTCTCAGTTATTGCCATGTCACGAGAATACACAGTAAACGAAACCCACCTGTAACTACAATGACCAGAACACAGTTGAATATTACTGATATGATGAGAATCGGGAAGTTGCTGGTTTCTTCGCATGTACTGCATGTCTGATATGTCTGATTCTGACACTGCTCAGTTTTACACATCTGATTCTCTGGAAACAATTTGAAAAAGAACAAATAGTTTGGACGTTAAACAAACTACTCGGTTTATCCACAACATGTTTTGTCTAGTATGTTTTATATCAGACCCGGTTGAAGGTCTAGATCGAAGGTTCTCACTTTTTACGCAGTCAGGGACGACTTTAGGTGTAAAATAAAATCCATGAACACCATCAATACAGATTTAATTCATTTTAAGCTTATTAATTAAATGTGTACAATAATATCTAGTCAATTTCTTGGCACTGTACAGATTTGTACTATTCAACTTTCCACATATTAGATTCAAGGAAATAACCAAACAGGCTAATAAGACAATAATCAATATAATAACTTGTATAATGTGGAGTTCTAAAAAAATAAATAAATAAATAAATAATATAAAAAAATAGTAATAAATAATAATAAATCACGATTAATAAAATCACATTTTGATCTAAAAGATATTCTGTAGTTTTTGAACTAAAAATAATAGAAGAAATGTTTGAGTTCTGGCACATCTCAAAAGTAATTTATACAAAAACTAATAATTTATTCATTAGAATTAAAATAAAACAAAAGTCACTTTAATTGAAAACCTGTTCAACAATGTTATTAAAGGATATTACTGCAATTTTGATTTAGATAAACTCACCAGCTGAATGATTCCGGATGGAAAGTCTGATTCCACTGCTGATGTTGTAAGGTGAACCAGTTTGAATACAATAATACACTCCTAATACATTAGTACTGATATTGTGTATAAATAAACTGCTTTTATATTGCACTGAGAATCTCTGGCTGAAGGTCGTGTTTTTGAAATATGGCACCAGGATACTACCTGAGAAAGAGTGTAATATAAACACTGGAAGTTCTGACGGCTTCATCAGGAACCAGAGCACATTGATTACAGAGACCTCACACTTTAGAGTCACATTTTGTCCCAAATCTACTGACTTCTCTGTGAAACTTTCTGCAGCTTCACAGAACACAAGTAGATCTAGGGGAGAAAACAAACAACACCACACACATTAATGGCTTAGAATCCACTCATCTGTTCAAAGAGATAAATAACTTCTAAGGTAAAATGGTGAATGAACAACTTTACTCACAGAACCAAAGTACCGTTGTCATGCTGATGCTGGAACTCTGTTAAGAAGCACTCTGAAATCGTTCTGCTTCAGTCAGGAAACACTTCAGTTGTGTTTTAGATGCAGGAGAGCGGAAGTGCTCTGACCAGAACTTTTTTCTAAAATCTCCTTCACTCTTTATGTGCCGAAAAGCAGCCTCGTGTACACCCACAGCATTACAATACAAACCATTCACAACTGACCACTTACCTTTTATACTATGTTGCTGTTGAATGCTCAATTCTGATTGGTCTATTAATTTTTTTTGGGCAGCCTTTTACTTAAATCCTCATTGAGTGCAATGCAAAATCTGTATGTGTATAAACCTTGTATATGAACACAGCAGTGGTGCCTGTCTGGTTGGCGGGCATGGAAATCCATTAATACAGGTCTACATCCTTGGCAGTCTCCCACAAACTTTCCCCTAGGCCTTAGGTTCTCAAAGTGGTGTCTGGGTTTTCTCAGGGCATCTGTGATTTAGATACATACATAACATGCATAATCAAACTATTCAAACATTAGCCTAAGTATTTAAATGTGTACAATAATGTCCTGATGACTTTTTGTAGCCATAGAGCATTTCTCCTAAAATATCCATTTACAGAACACATTAGGTTTAGTGTGCCATTATTCATATTTATTTGTTTTGGAGTTACTAAGATTTCAATTATACCAACTGAATTCAAGTGACCAGTCAAACAGAGTAATCATTTAAAAAAAAAAAGAAAAAAAAGGTAGATTTGATAACATTAAACAAAAACAATTACAGATTGGGGCTACACGGTGGTCATGCCTCACAGCTCCAGGGTCCCTGACTGCATCCTGAGCTCGGGTGAGAGTACAGTTCTTCCATGTTTCTTCATACTCTCTAAACACATGCTAGTATGTAAATTGACTATGCTATATGGTTTTAGGTGTGAAGGTGAACAGGCATGTTGCATGTTGTACATGCATGTTGTGGGGACTGCATAGATTATTGGTACGTCAGATATTAACAATATCTGTGGTTCCTGATGTTACAAGATCAAAGAACAAGAACGAATATTCAAGGACTTAAACCAACCAAACCATGGGTTGTTATATCCCCTAGTGTTAGGTAGGCGATACTGCATCATAATGGCTTTACTGAACACTTAAACAGAACTACAAACAGAATCTTTAATTAAATCCTAAAATGGACCGGCAGTCAATGGAGCGATGCTAAAATGGGGGTGACGTGATCATATTTCTTTGGCCTGGTCAACAGCATTGCAGCTGCATTCTGAACCATCTGGAGAAAAGCAAGAGATGACTGAGGAAGACCCAAGGACAATGAATTACAAAAATCTAAGCGCGAAGTGATAAAAGCATGAATAACCTATATATATATATATATATATATATATATATATATATATATATATATATGGAAGAGTATATATATGGAAGAGTGGCAAGAAGAAAGCCATTTCTCAACGTTTGGTGTGACGTTTGGTGTGTCTCCCAGGTGGCTTGTGGCACACTTTAGACAAGACTTTTTATGGATATCTTTGAGAAATGGCTTTCATCTTGCCACTCTTCCATAAAGGCCAGATTTGTGCAGTGTACGACTGATTGTTGTCCTATGGTCAGACTCTCCCACCTCAGCTGTAGTTCTCTGCAGTTCATCCAGAGTGATCATGGGCCTCTTGGCTGCATCTCTGATCAGTCTTCTCCTTGTCTGAGCTGAAAGTTTAGAGGGACGGCCAGGTCTTGGTAGATTTGCAGTGGTCTGATACTCCTTCCATTTCAAAATGATCACTTGCACAGTGCTCCTTGGGATGTTTAAAGCTTGGGAAATCTTTTTGTATCCAAATCCGGCTTTAAACTTCTCCACAACAGTATTACGGACCTGCCTGGTGTGTTACTTGGTCTTCATGATGCTCTCTGCGCTTTCAACAGAACCCTGAGACGATCACAGAGCAGGTGCATTTATACAGAGACTTGATTACACACAGGTGGATTCTATTTATCACCATCAGTCATTTAGGACAACATTGGATCATTCAGAGATCCTTGCTGAACTTCTGGAGTGAGTTTGCTGCACTGAAAGTAAAGAGACTGAATAATTTTGCACGCACCACTTTTCAGTTTTTTATTTGCTAAAAAAGTTTAAAATATCCAATAGATTTCGTTCCACTTCACAATTGTGTCCCACTTGTTGGTGATTCTTCACAAAAAATTAAAATTTGATATCTTTATGTTTGAAGCCTGAAATGTGGCAAAAGGTTGAAAAGTTCAAGGGGGCCGAATACTTTCGCAAGGCACTGTATATATATATATAGGACCGGTCTTTAAGATATGAGCTGAAATATTGTATGGTGGTACCCTTGACACCAGAGGAACGTGACTCAACTATTGAAATGATGGGAATTATATTCTTTCTCGGGCGACAGCACTATGTTTTTGTCGATTAATTAGTATTTTTTTCCTTAAGAATAGCTTTAACTATAGCACTGTTGCCAATATACTACTCATATGTTTTAAATTCTAATTGATATACAAAGTAAAGAAATAAAAAAGCAAGCTAAATCCATTAAACTAAGAAAATAGATCACAGGTTCCCAGCCCAGGTCCTGGAGAACCCCTTTTTCCTGCTTCAACATACTGAGTTCAATTCAGAAAAGGCTTGTAATTAACTAAGAAATTGACTCTGGTGGTTGGAAGCAGGGTAAACACTAAAATGTGCAAGTCGGGGGGCTCTTCACGACCAGAGTGGGGAACCTGTGAAATACACAGTTGAGGGACGTGATGAGGCGCATGCGCACTTGTAAATTCCCCCCTTGTTTTCGGAGGCTTTTTTACTAACAGGCAGTGAGATTATCTGCCCGTGTAGAACATTTCCCTACAGACCCGGGGTGTTTTAAGGGAATCAAGAAGGGCAACAAACACATTATTATTCACTTACTACATTTCTGATTGTTCCTTCTATTTTCCCAAACTCACAAATACTCATTTCTAACTCCATTATACAGTGATTATACTGTGAATTTATTCTGCTGTTCCACCTCTTTCTGTTTTTGTTAAATTACAGCTGGATTTTCTGCTTCACCTTCCTGCTTCTGATACACACAGGTGAGCGTTTCACACTGCATTAAGCAGATGTGTGTACTGTATGTAAAAGTGAAATTTTTTTACTATAATAATTACTGAATTCTGAGAATCAGTGGGTCTAGACATGAAGATTCAACAGTTTTATGATTGAATGTCGAGAACGTCAAGTAGGAAATATTACCTAACATAAAATACATAAAGAACATAAAATAATGAGACATTTCTAAGTTCAATGCAAATTAGTTACGATGCAATAAGCGACAAATTCAGACGATTGGCTTGAATGAAACTTGTGTATTAAAAAAACATATTAATTATATATATATATATATATATATATAAAAATTAATACATTTTTTAATTAATATATAAATTATACATTTCTATATATCTTTTTTTTCTTTTTTTTTTTAAAGTAGCAGAAATAATGCTCAGGCTAGCTAGTTGTACATGTTGAATATCAGCTCACTTTAACCATTACAAAAAAACACAGCCAGGTCCATAAGTTTTTGGAGAGATTGGTGTTTTTCTTTTTGGTGTTTGTCTGCTACAGCATAGTATAGTTGAAATTAGATAATGGATATGAGCACAAGACTTTCAGTTTAAATTTGAGGATATTTACATACAAATCAGGTGAACAGTGTACCACCTTTTCTATGTGCCTCACTATGTAAAGGGACCAAAAGTAATTGGACAAACTAACAAATCTCAAGTTAAATTGTCATTGTTAATATTTGGTTGCAAATCCTTTGTAGTCAATGACTGCTTGAATTCTGGTACATGTAGACATCACCAGAAGCTGTGTTTCTTCCCTGGTGATATTCTCACAGGCCTTTTCTTCAGCCATCTTCACTTCCTGTTTGTTCTTGAGGTGTTTTGCCCTCAGTAAGGGAAATGCATCTCAGTTGGTTTCAGATCAGGAGATTGACTTGGCCATTATAGAACATTACACTTTTTTGCTTTAAGAAAAAGTCTCATGCTGATGTTGAAGTATGCTTCAGGTCATTGTTCATCTGCACTATGAAACTTTTTGAAGCATTAAGATTTAGAAGTCTGAATTTGAGAAGATAATGTAGACCTACGCACTTCACAATTCATCCTGCTGTTTTTATCAGCAGTCACATCAATAAATACAAGAGAAACAGCTCCACTGGCTGCCATACACGCCGACACCATAAGATCAGGTGGTACGTTTCATATCACAAACAGTTTCTTCCCTTCTCCATAACCTTCTCTTCTCATCATTCTGCTACAAGTTTATCTTCATCTCATCTGGCTATAGGATGTTGTTTCTGAACTGTCCAGGCTATTTCTCCTGGTCTGCTTGTTTGTGAAGCTTACCAGTGATGTACATCTTGTAGTAACTGCTCTGTATTTACTCTGGTGAAGGCTTTCCTTGCTTGTTGACTTTGACACAGATACGCCTTCCACCTGGAGGATGTTCTTCTTCTGGCTGGTTTTTGTGAAGTGTTTTTTCTTCACCAGGGAAAAAATATTGTCATCCACCACAGTTGTTTTACGTGGTCTTTAGGAGCCTTTTGGTGTTCTGAAGCTCACCAGTGCACCTTTCCTTTTTTATGAAAAACACACCCGGCCATTAAACAGCTAAGCAGCTAATTGTCCAATTACTTTTGGTCACCACATTAAAAAGTGCTGTTTTACCTGATTCATATGTAAATACCCTCAGATTAAATGGAAAGCCTTGACTTTGATCTCATTCATGATTTAATTTCAACTCCACTATACTGTTGTAGACAGCTGGAATAACAATAAAATAAAATCCATCAATGTTCAAATATTTATAGCTTTTAAAAACAGGAAAGGAACTGCTAGCTATGAGACACGCAGATAATTTGACCAAAATTTTGAGCAACAAATTGGAACAGGAAGCAACTATTGAACCGACTCTATAATGACTATTGAAACATCCTAATGTACAATGTTGTATTAATTATAATTCTCATACGTTGTTTATACTGATGTGGAGTTTTCATGATGAAGTATGAGACGTTTTATTATTGTGGTATTGTACATTTCATTTAAAAAGGTATTAAATTTGCTTTTTTGCCATTCCTCTACACACACTAATCCATAAAGACACAGGAAATTTCCATCCATCTATCCATCTTCTACCGCTTACTCCTTCTTCAGGGTCATGGGGAACCTGGAGTCTATCCCAGGAAGCATCGGGCACAAGGCAGGGTACACCCTGGACAGGGTGCCAGTCACAGGAAAACATGATTTTTTTTAAATATTTTTGCAAATTTGCTAAAAATTAAAACTGGAATCTCTCACGTAAATAAGTATTCACAACCTTTATCCTTTAGGCAGCTTCTAGTGTAGTCAATTTCTCCCATTCTTCCGGTCAGATTCTCTCAAGGACTCCAGTCCAGTTCTAAAGACATCACAAGACAATCAAAGCAACCACGATGCACCTGATCTCAGTTTGGAGTGTGTTTAGACACATCATAGGTCTGTCATTATGGATTATTGTGTGTAGATTAACGTCCAAAAAACCTCAATTTATAATTTAGAGAATTGTGTAAAAACGGAAGTGTTTATCCTCTGTGTGTATCTTACTGCCTCGTTCCAGTGATTTAGTTTTTTATTTCATGCTATTTTTTTCATTTTGTATTTCTATAAAATATAGATGTGTTCAGAAAAACATTTTGATGGCTGTCAGAAAACAGGAACCACATAGCATGCACACATTTACCTAGAAATGCAGATTTACATTGGAAACATGTTCTAATAATCATTGTGATGTCAGTCATGTAAATCCCAATAAATAAACACTTCCTGATTCACCATCTCATGCATCAAAACCCTCGACAATACTGCATTTAGTTTATTGTATTTCATGCTGCAACACTTTGATTGTGACTTGCTGATTAGTAGCCTTCCTGTAAGCTTGAGTCAGTCTGACCAGTCTCCCCTGACCTCTCTCCATCATCAACAAGGAAATCCCTGGAGATCAGCAGTTTCTGAAATACTCAAACCAGCCTGTCTGACTGCAGAAACCACACCACAGTCAAAGTGTCTGAGAGATTTTTTTTCATTCTGATGTTCGATGTGAACATCTTGACCTGTTTCTGCATGAGTGACTCGCTGATTGAGGATTACACGAATGAGCAGGTATACAGGTGTTCCTATTAAAGTGGCCAATGAGTGTTTGACTAACCCTAACATGCATCACTATTGCTGTAGGTTATACACTTGAATATTACTTTAAAAATCTCAATCCTATAAGAAACTGTATCTGTTCTTCATAAAAACTTGCTCTGAGCAACAGACACTGAATGGAGAACAAAGGATGACAACAAGAACAACAACAGATGACACACATTGCGGGAGCTGTGAAGAAAACTCCCAAAAACGACAGGCAGTGACATCATCATGAACCTCCACAGGGCAGGGGTGTAGGTATCAGGATCCACCATTTGAAGAAGACTTGGAGCACAGAATCCATACCAGGTCATACCACAAGAAACAAATCACTCAGCAGCATTAAGAATTAGAAAGCCAGATTTTGAAATTCGCAAATACTGAAATACAGAGATGAGAGATGAAATACAGAGATCTCTGATGTGATGGAAAGGACAAAATGTGGAGGAAGAAAGGATCTGTTCATGATCCAAAACATACACGCTTATCTGTGAAACATGGTGGAAGATCAGAGATCATGGTGCCTTGCATGACTGCTTCTGGAACATTCTCACTAATCTTCATTGATGATGGAACTCATGATGGTAGCAGCAGAATGATTTCAGGAGTTTACAGGAACATTCTGTCTGACAATTTCAGTGTTCACAAGGTCACTCTGGTGGCTGGTTATCAATGTTAAAGAGTGCAGAAAGACAGGTTAATCAGTATTATTATTATTATCATTATCATCATCATCGCAGCATTTTTCAGTCCTAATTATTTAGTCCTTGTTTGCATAGTTTTGTGCTTGCTTTACATGTTTCATGTCCATGGACGGAGCCGGGCCTGCAGCCAGTTGTACCAGCTGACCTTATAGATCATAGATAAAGATAATAAAGGACTCTCTTCCCCTCCACCATCCTCTTCACACATGGGCTCATGGGTCAAATCATTGGCATGTTTTCCAACGACTTCAGAAGTGAACATTTTTGTTATGGCTCTAGAATACATTTAATGATTGGTCTCTTTGTTGTTAAAAGTTATTTGTTTTCCCCCATGGTAATAGATGGAAAATGTCCTATGCCCCCTCCCCCCAAGAACAAGTTATTTGTCATGATATATTTTTGGAGAAAAAGATTTCAAATGTGCATGTTCTCCCCGTGCTGCGGGGGTTTCCTCCGGGTACTCCGGTTTCCTCCCCCAGTCCAAAGACATGCATGGTAGGCTGATTGGCATGTCTAAATTGTCCGTAGTGTATGAATGGGTGTGTGAGTGTGTCTGATTGTGCCCTGCGATGGACTGGCACCCTGTCCAGGGTGTACCCTGCCTTGTGCCCAATGCCCCCTGGGACAGGCTCCAGGTTCCCCGCGACCCTGAAGAAGGAATAAGATGGTAGAAGGTAGAAGGTAGAAGATGGATGGATGGATGGATGGATGGATGGAAGGATGATTTAAAATGTACTTCTAATGAGAATGATCCACCAACAAATATACTGTGCCAAGTTAATGGCTTCTGTTTCTGCGCAACAGAGAGAGAAGAGAAACGATCATACCCGCGAGTATTGTCTCATAAACGGTGAATTCCCAAGACATGCAGATGTTCTGTTAACATTCCTCCCACATGGACCATGTTAGCTTCTTCTTCTTCTTCTGGCTTTAATCCCACTAGGTGACTAGGTGCGGGTGACTCTTCTCCAGACCATTCTATCGCACGCATCCTCTTCCGTCTTTCTTACTGTCCTTAAATCCTCCTTCACGCAATCCTCCAATCGCCTTTTTGGTCTACCACGCCTCCTTTCTCCAACTACTAACTTTCTCACCGTCTTCCCAAAGTAGCCTTCATCCCTTCTCACTACGTGACCTAACCATCTCAGTCTTGTCATTCTCAGCTGCACACCCATCTCTCCCACCTTCTCTGTAGCCCTTATCTCTTCATTCATAATTCTGTCCATCCTTGAGTCTGTCCGAGAGAAAATCTCAACATTTTCATTTCCCCTACTTCCATTCTCCTCTCCTTTCCTTGCCACAGTTTCCATCCCAAACAGCATTGCAGGCCTCAACATTGTCTTGTACAGATTTACTTTCATCTTTGCTGGCACTCTTCTGTCACACATGCTACCGGTTATCTTCTGCCATGCACTTCATCCTGCTTGGATCCTTTTTGTTACTTCTCTCTTTACTCCGCCATCTGTCTGCACTGTCGTACCCAGGTATTTAAAATCTTCAACGCGCTTCAGCTTCTCCCCTTGCATCTTTACTTCTCCGGCCAACTCTCATTTCCCCATAAACAAGTACTCGTTTTTTGCCTGCTAACTCGCATACCGCGGTCCTCCACCTCACTTCTCCACACTTCCAACCTATCCACCACCTCTTTCCTTTTTTCACCACACAACACCACGTCATCCGCAAACAACATATACCAGGGTGCTTCTCGCTGTACATGCCCGTTATACAATCTATTATGATTGCAAACAGGAACGGGTTCCAAGCCTTGGTGGAGCCTTGGTGGAGTCCAACTGTCACCTTGAAATCTTCAGTGGTTCCTGCTACACATCTGACCTTTGTCTTGCAACCCAAGTACATATCTTAGATCAGTCTGATGTACTTCTCGTCCACTTTTTCAGTCTCAAACAGTTCCATACTTCTACTCTTGGTACCCGATCGTAAGCTTTCTCTATATCTATAAAGATACAATGCAGTTCCTTCTGTCCTTCTCTAAACTTCTCCATAAGTTGTCTCAAAGCGAAAATAGCATCAGTTGTACTTCGCCCTGGCATAAATCCAAACTGTTGTGCTGATATGGCAACTTTTCCTCTCAATCTTTTTTCAATGACCCTTTCCCATATCTTCAGTGTGCGAAGTCAGCTTGATACCACGGTAGTTTCCACAGTCCTGAATATCCCCTTTATTTTTGAAGATAGGTATCAGAGTGCTTTCTCGCCACTCTTCTGGCATCTGTTCCGTTTCCATGATTGCCTCGAATACCTTTGTCAACATTGCAGCTCCACTTCTTCCAAGTGCTTTCCACGCCTCCATTGGTATGTTATCCGGTCCTACCGCCTTTCCTCTTTTAATCTTTTTCATCACTACCATCACTTCCTCCTCCTTTATCTTTTCCACCTGCGTTTCTTCTCTCAGTTCTATAAATCTTTCACTCCTCTCATTTTCTACATTCATCAGATGCTCAAAATAAGACCTCCATCTTTCCTTTATCTCATTTTCATCCGACAATACTTGCCCTTGACTACCCTTCACAAGCTTTGCTTGGTAAATATCTTGTGATTCCCAGCTCTTCTGCTTTGCTATTCTTATCGCTTTCCGCTTGCCTTCTTCCACTTCTTCTAGGCTGGCATACAGGTCGTTAAATGCCATGCTCCTTGCTTTTGCCACCATTCTCTTTGCTTCTTTGTTTGCGTACTTGTAATTTTCAATAGTCTCATCACACATGTTCAGATCCCTCTCCTTCTTCTTTTCTCTTTTCCGCTTCACCGCTTCTTTTACTTCTGCATTCCACCACCACGTCTCTTCTTTCTTTCCAGCTTTCCCAGATGTTTCACCTAGTACTTCTTTTCAGAGTAAGGTCAATAATTAGATTAATGCTGTCCATGTAAACGTAGTCAATGAGACTAATGCAGTATGTGACTACTGAATTTACAGTGAAGGTAGATTTATGCAAATGTATTACATCACACTACTGAAAAATCTCATCTGTCGGGGTAGGATCCTTTCCCATTCGGGTCCGGATCAAAGCGTGATGGAGAAGTATGTTTTGGAGTCGTTGTCTCTGGGGATTATTCAACCATCCAACTTGCCAACAGGGGCATGGGTTTTGTAAACAAGGTCCTGAGAGAAGCACTTAATTATTACATGTTTGTTCCAGTTCTCAGACTACACAACCCCAATGTCCTGTTCTTTCAGGAAGTAGATGCCTCAGATGTGGGCATGGGGGTTGGGCTTGTCCCAGCATTCTGGTAATGACTAGAAGCTCCACCCTGGTCAAATGGACCAGTAAAATCATAGCATAATTATCTAAATAATTATCTATAAATAACAATAAGTCCATGTTTTCCCTTTTGTTTTCATGCAAAGAAGTACAAGTACATAGTAAAATCTTCATATTTAATGAAATATCCTTTCACAAAACACATCATGAACAACCTCAGATTTCTTTAGACAAACATATGCAATATGTTTCTGATTATCATTTACATGTGTGCATTACAACTGGTCACAGTGTTTGTACAAATGCGAAAAACTAAGTCACAGGTGTTTGAAATTGAAAAATATAGTATTGCACTTTAAAATTTTTGCCATTGCATGAACAATAGAATTCCACCAAACCAAACTATTGTAGTGAATTTGTTGACTAACATTAAATTGCATATTTTTTCATTATTACAGTCAATATCTATGTGAACTGCGCATGCTGATAGATGACTAAAATTTAAGTGTTTACCTCCATCAAACAGCATTAGCTGAGCTTTCTGTAAGAAATGTGCAATATGAAACAGATTTGTAGTAATTATTCAAACTTCCTTAGGTAATTACCGACAGGTGTTGCATAAATCAGGTGTGAGTTTGGAACAGAAATAAAAACGCAAGTTCATATTTAACCAGCACCATCCCGTGTGTTTTCCAAAACCTGCAGAGTGATTATGTCCGTGTAGAACATATCCCTACAGGCCCGGTGTGCTTTAAGGGCAACAAACACTTCCTTATTATTCACTTACTACATTTCTGATTTCTGAACATTCCTTCTAGTTTCTCCAACTGAAGAATTAAACTCATTTCTAACTCCATTATACAGTGATCATACTGTGAATGTATTCTGCTGTTCCACCTCTTTGTTTTTGTTTTTAAAATTACAGCTGGATTTTCTGCTTTACCTTCCTGCTTCTGATACACACAGGTGAGTTTCACACTGCAGTAAGCAGATGTGTGTACTGTATGGAAAAGTGAAATTTGTTACTATAATAATTACTGAAATCTGAGCATCAGTGGGTCTATATATGAAGATTCAACAGTTTTATGATTGCATGTTGAGAATGTCAAGTAGGAAATGACTGCTCATTTTCTGTTTATGTGCTCAACATTACCTCTGTGATTTCAAGAACATAAAATAATGAGACTTTTCTCAGTTCAATGCAAATTAGTTATGATGCAATAAGTGACAAATTCAGACGATTGGCTTGAATGAAACTTACACCAGTCCTCTGGTGTGACGTCTCGAATAGTGTGAATGTGGTGTTATTGCAAAAGTGCATGAAGCTTTTTATATATAGTGTTTATGTACCTGATGCACACGTGTATTTATATTATTGAGATTTGCTGTGTTTTATATTTTCCCCCTTTCAGTGTTGGTGCAGAATGTCTCTGTTGAAGGTTTTACAGGAGAATCAGTGATCCTACTGTGTTCATTTGGACAGAAGGCACAGACTGTGTTTTGGCGATACAATGACAGCTGGACAGTGTGTAATGTTGTTGACGGTGAAGCAGATTTCGATGAGCAGGATCCAGTATATGAAGACAGAGTTAAAATTTTTCCATCAGAAGTTGAAAGGGGGAATTTCTCCATCATTCTGAGCAACTTGAAGGAATCTGATTCAAGACCGTACTACTGCATCTTCCCTAACATCAAGACTGTGACACTAAATCTAACCATTAAAGGTGTGTATGGCTGTTTATCTAAAATCAAACATGTAGCTTTTTCTTAAGCAGAAAGTTTCCATCACATCATTTTTTTTGTTTAGTTTTTTTTTGTTTATCACGATTCAGTCACTATACTCAATATGATCTGATGAAATCCTGAAGATGAGTCCATTTAAATCACTGCTAATAGACGTATATAAATAAATACATTTATAACTCTTTATTTATGTATTGAGAGTCCTCAACAATTTGGCACCCTTCATGATAATCAACACTAATTAATATATAAGAAGAATAAAATATGGCATAAGTTCAAGTTCAAATGTTTTTCCAAATAAATTTTTAAAGAAGCCATGATTCCAAATTGATCAGCATCCTCATAATTAACATAAAGTGACTCCTGCTCTGGAGAGAATAACAGCACTGAGTCACTTCCTGTAATGTCTAACAGTGTTGATGCTTGTAGGCAGGGGTCTTAGACGTCCGGCCCGCTAAGCGGTTCAATCCGGCCCGCAGGATGAATTTTGAAAGTGGAAAAAATGCATAAGACACGAACTAGAAATTTTTGTTTTAGTCAGAGTTGAAAACGCGGCAAAATTCAGGGAGTCAGACCGAACAGCAGATGGCAGCAATACGCCTTCTGCTGTTTGTTATTACGGTATAGTCTAACCTGTTTTCTACTCGCCCCCCACACCCTCATTAGCCAAAGTGTCTTTGTCAAAAAGGAGAAAAGTGAATACAAAGTGTAGGGTTTTCCAAAAAAAATGAACCGCTTCTTATTTATTCACAGAGATGAATCGGTAATGTTTAAAAATATGCAATTTAATGTTAGTAAACAGCTTCACTACAAGAGTTTGGTTTGGTGGAATCCTATTGTTCATGCAATGCCAAAAATTTTAATGTGCAATATTATATTTTTCAATTTCAAACACCTGTGACTTAAAGTTTTTTTTTTGAATTTGTACAAATACTGTGACCAGTTGTAATGCACACATGTAAATGATAATCAGAAGCATATTGCATATGTTTGTCTAAAGAAATCTGAGGTTGTTCATGATCTGTTTTGTGAGAGGATATTTCATTAAATATGAAGATTTTACTAATGTACTTCTGGTTTGCAACATTGACTTATTGTTATTTATAGATAATTTTACTATGATTTTACTGGCCCGGCCCACTTGACATCTAATTAGGCTGTATGTGGCCCTGAACTAAAATGAGTTTGACACCCATGTTAGAGCATCCTGGTCCACTACACCATTTTACATTCCTTTGTGCATGTGGAAGCTACTTGTGAATTCAGACCACACATTTTCTGTAGGGTTCATTCACAAAGCTTTACATTTACTGTCTCTTTAATCACCAGTAAATAGGTTTGTCTCGTCATCTCGCTGAAAACTTGTTTTTGCAAAATATGAAGCTCCTGGCAGAGGCAACCAGGAGATAATTTTATGAAATATTCTGATACATAGCAGAATTCTTGATGCCACCAACTTTCACTACAGTCCCTGAACCACGAAACACAATATAGCCCTCTTTCCTGCGTGCTTTTTCAATTCTTCACCAATCATGCTGCTGGGGTGCAAAATCAAAAGGTTTCAAGAAGAATGTCTTTCTTGCAACACTTCTGAATTTCTTGTTATGAAAGTGGTGTTTTACCATATCCCTCCCTGATATTTACACTCTCTTTCCCCCCCTCTACTCCCCTCCTCACTCATGGGCCAAATCCCCCCCAAAAAACATTTTTGTTAGGCCCCTAAATATTGTGCTTAATGATATTTTTAAACTGCTTAAGTATTTTTATGCTCTTTTGTGTTAAACGTTCCGGCAAAGGGCTTTTTTCCAAATACATTTAATATATTTTTGGACATAATGATTTTAAAATGTTATTCTTATGAGAATGATCTATCTACACATGTACTGTGCCTAGTTAATGGCTTGTGTTTGTGTCCAACAGAGAAACCAATCCCACCAACAAATGAATCTCCGAGACGTGCAGATGGTCCGTTAACGTTCCTGCTGGGATGTGCTCTGCTCTTCAACTTAACCTTCTGAAGAAAACCCCAAGCTCCGTGTGTGCATTATCTTCACATACAGGCATCACAGCAATGTCTTTTACAGATTTCTGTTCAGTTGGTAATTTCTTTCACTAAAATCAGTACTACTTTGCATTGATAGTTGACCAAGTTGCATTGATGATAACGGATCAGGTTTTATAAGGAATTCTGCTGGGTTTTCTCTTGAATCATCATGTTAATGACGGAAAACATACACCTGATGAAACTCATTATTATGACAGTGTATATGTGCTACATAATTAAAAAAAAAAAGCATATTAAAAGTATGGCTTCAATTTGTTTCTCAAAGCAATGCGATTAAAAAGTGATCAATTGTGCAGCATTTGTACTTCGACAGCAGAGCACCACTACTCCTCTTTATTTGCTGTGATCAATAAACATTGAACTATGAACGTCCTAAATGTACCGCGTTACCTCACACATGCACACGACCCTGAAGCTTGGCGAGACTACAGAAGAAAACTTTAAAACTGACCCACATGTGAGAAACAACAAACGTGTCATGAACAAATATTTAATATTAATTAATTCTGAATATTAAATTCCCCAATTATTAAAACAAATCAACGACTACACGTGTGAAATGAAGCATGGCTGAGTTTATCGATGTCACGCAGCAAGGTTGAGGCAGAAGCCAGTGCAGATAATACACATTTATTAAAACAAACAGACTACAAAACAAAGACACTAAGACAACTTGGCAAAATACTGTGGCATGAGACAAAACACTGAGACATAAATGACGACAATCTACGACAACGAAAGACAAGCAAACAGTGCCGACAATGACTATATACACACACACACACACACACACACACACACACACACTAGTGCTCGTTACCAAAACATGAATCAGATGCATGTGGTCATGTGACAGGAAGTGCAGTGGCTGATGGGAACTGGTGTCCAGAGTTTCATGATAAGTGACAGAACCTTCCCCCAAAATTATACATCCTCCATCTGGTGGTCCTAGCCCCCTGGTCAAAAAGTCCTGAACAAAACCAGGAGACCGAGCAGCTTCGACAACGGCACAGGGAGGCAGAGGGATGTCCTTGGCAGAGCATGAAAGTGGGGCGACGTCCTTGGCAGAGCATGAAAGCGGGGCGACTTCCTCCACGGGACAGAAGAGGGTGGATCAAGGTTCTCCACGAGGTTCAAGGGGGGAGCAAAGTTCTCCACGAGGCTCAAGGGGGGAGCGAAGTTCTGGATGAGGCTCAAGGGGGGTGCGAGGTTCTCCGTGACGCCCAAGGGAGGAACAATGCTCTCCGTGGAGCACGAGGAGGGAACGATGTCCTCCATGGAGCAGGAAGGGGAGCGACATACTGAGCGAAGAAAAGGAATGACGTCTATAGTGGAACATAGAGGCAGAGACACGCCCTCAGCAGAGTAGGAAGGCAGAGCGACACCCAAGCCGAGCAAGGAGGCAGAGCGACGTCCACAGTCAAGCAGGGAGGCAGAGCGACGTCCACAGCTGAACAGGAAGGTCGAGCGACGACCTCAGCTGAGCAGTGAGGCTGAGGGAGAGCCATAATAGGGAGGGGAGTGTGGGAGTTGGTGTTCTTGGGGTCATAGGCAGCATTCCTCCTCCTCCTCCAAACAAGGCGAGTTGAGTTGATGCCAAAGAGCTCCATTTCGGTTCTCATCGACCCACAACACTTTCACCCAGTTGTCCTCTGGTGGTCAGATGAGACCAAAATGTGGCTCTTTGGCATCAACTCGGAGAAGAAGAAAGCCAAAGAAGAAAGCCATTTCTCAAAGATATCCATAAAAATCTCATCTAAAGTTTGCCACAAGCCACCTGGAAGACACACCAAACATCACACCAAACGTTGAGAAATGGCTTTCTTCTTGCCACTCTTTCATAAAGGCCAGATTTGTGCAGTGTACGACTGATTGTTGTCCTATGGACAGACTCTCCCACCTCAGCTGTAGTTCTCTGCAGTTCATCCAGAGTGATCATGGGCCTCTTGGCTGCATCTCTGATCAGTCTTCTCCTTGTCTGAGCGTTTAGAGGGACGGCCAGGTCTTGGTAGATTTGCAGTGGTCTGATACTCCTTCCATTTCAAAATGATCGCTTGCACAGTGCTCCTTGGGATGCTTAAAGCTTGGGAAATCTTTTTGTATCCAAATCCGACTTTAAACTTCTCCACAACAGTATTACGGACCTGCCTGGTGTGTTTCTTGGTCTTCATGATGCTCTCTGCGCTTTCAACAGAACCCTGAGACTATCACAGAACAGGTGCATTTATACAGAGACTTGATTACACACAGGTGGATTCTATTTATCACCATCAGTCATTTAGGACAACATTGGATCATTCAGAGATCCTCGCTGAACTTCTGGAGTGAGTTTGCGCACTGAAAGTAAAAGAGCCGAATAATTTTGCAGGCACCACTTTTCAGTTTTTTGTTTGCTAAAAAAGTTAAAAATATCCAATAGATTTCGTTCCACTTCACAATTGTGTCCCACTTGTTGGTGATTCTTCACAAAAATTTACATTTTATATCTTTATGTTTGTATGTCTGAAATGTGGCAAAAGGTTGAAAAGTTCAAGGGGGCCGAATACTTTCGCAAGGCACTGTAAATTACTATTATTAACCTATAAAGCACTAAATGGTCTCGCACCACAATATCTAAGCGACATTTTGGTTTTCTATGATCCGCCACGCCTACTTAAATCAAAAGATGCAGGCTATTTGACGGTTTCTCGAATAGTGAAGGCTACAGCAGGGGGAAGAGCTTTTGCTTATAGACCCCCACAGTTATGGAACAGTCTTCCTATTAGTGTTCGGGACTCAGACACATTCTCAGTGTTTAAGTCTAGGCTTAAAACGTATTTGTTTACTCAAGCCTACCGTGACTAGACTTTCTATTATACTAATTCCCAGTCATAATTATCTTTTCTCTCCCTCTCTCCTTCTGCTGAGCCACATACGATTTTATGGAGATACTAGAGATTCAGTTCCTTTCTGCCTCTGGATGGAGCTCAAATCTTCTCCAATTCCAGACTGCTGGGACTACGGCTGCTCCTAAGGCCATACAGACTTCATATAAGTCAATAATGAACTTTTTCACAATATCTGTTGTTACCCAGATGAGGATGGGTTCCCTTCTGAGTCGGGTTCCTCTCAAGGTTTCTTCCTCTTAAAACATCTTAGGGAGTTTTTCCTTGCCACCGTCGCCACTCAGTAGCTCGCTCAGTTGGGATAAATTCGCACCTTTAATATCTGTATACCGTGTTGATATTTCTGTAAAGCTGCTTTGAGACAATATCAATTGTAAAAAGCGCTATACAAATAAAATTTAATTGAATTGAAGATGGATGGATGGATGGATGAAAAGATTTAACCAAATATTTACAAAAATGTGAGGTGTGTACTCACTTTTGTGAGATATTATATTATAAAGTGTTACCAAAATATAGCATAAATAAAGTCTTTTATGAATAGGCCTAGCCTATGCCTGCGTGCCATCTGTGCCAAATCAGGAAAGCGACCTCGATTGGTCCTCCAATATTCGAGAGGGTTATCTTCAGTGTTGTCACATGAAAAGATATAATCAAATATTTACAAAAATGTGAGGGGTGTACTCACTTTTCTGAGATACTGTATATCTTCTAGCACTAATCCGTGAGATGCTCACAAAGCAATAAATTATTCTTGACCACCAACAGTCCATTCTGCGCAACCTCAATGCAAAGCAACTCCAGGACCCCTATTCTGAAGTTGAAGATGGACTTTTGCCAATGAAAGACCCAAAGGGCCTCCAGAGACTGAAGCAGAAATTCCAAGAAAGTGATTCCAAGGGAAAATTGGTGAGTTTGCTGGAATTATTACTATTAAAACTAATGAGATAAAAAGTTAACAAAAAAATGTATCTTGTGAAAAATGCAAAATCACACTGTGTATGTAGTTTCTAATATATATTGGCCACAATGAGAACATATCACTTGAAGATTTACAAAAATGACAATTTTGTCATTGTTGAAAGGAAATTCTCTTATATCATGTACTCTCTTATATTATGAACTGCTATCAAATACCTATGATTAATGTACTCATTTAATTACCTCTTTAAATAAGCTGATCAACTTTCTTATAGCTGGCACACATATTTTCTGTCTCTTGAAAAGACTTATTTTCATAGTGTGCTGTGTGTTTTGTTTTGTATATCTGGCTGACATAAATCCGTCCATGCACTGCGGTTATCAATGTGTATAAATACTTCAGTTTTGAATGAATAAACCGGAAGTCTCTATGAACATTCCTACAGTATGTGTTCATTCGGAGACTCTCCAGGCGCCTGAACTCTGCAGTAAACCACACTTTCTAGCTAATAGCAGCACAGAACTAAAATTTTACAGTTAATAAGTGTAGAATAGGCTGAAAGGGCTGACAGAAATCTGGAAGACACGATCTGAGATTTGGAGATACATGGAAATCTAACAATTGTTCACCTTCAGTTCATTCATAACCAGTATGACTTTTGTTAATCTTCAGAACACAAATGAAGATACGGTGCTATGAAAAAGTACACGAGGGTGGGTAAATGATGACAGAATTTTAATTTTGGGAGGACTATGACTTTAATGTGTGTTGATGTTTTATTGATTGATATATTGCATCGTTAATTTTCATGGGTTTTCGTATATATCCTAAATTTCCTTCAGGAAGATGTGACAGAACCAAGCACTATGTAAGATGAACAACCAAACTAGACTTATTAAACCCCCCAAATTAACATTGCAGACAATACTCACACATAAGATGCTACCACATGGCAAAATCAACATAAAACAACCTTATATTATTGTAACCAATTTCAATGTGTAAGTAACGAGCTTAATATTTTATATGATTATGTTTATTCAACAACTTATTCTGTCAGAGTATCATCCAGATACATTACAAAAGCTTAATGCCAAAGGAAATATCTGGCTAATCTGTTCACTTTCCTCCACAATATGTACACACTGAAATGATGGTAGTGTTCAACATTCTAGTATCGGCTTTATGACATGGGCTTGTGAATTTACATTACAATTATTCAGTGTACAAGCTTTTATAAATAAATAAGGATATTTACACAAATCACACTTTGAACAAATATAACATTATTTTTTTAAACCAGATTAAAGAATTAAAATATAAATTTAAATATAAATATTTGTAAAAATCTGGCCAAACTACAGTAAGTGCACAGCAGGGGGCAGAAGAGTGCATGTCAAAAGACATGTCTTCATCTGCCGTTCAGAACACATCCTCTCAGGAGCCAGAATGAACCTGCAGCTGTGTGAGGTCACTCGTCTGTGTTGGGTCACTCTGTGTCACAGGTTCGGGGGCTGTAGTAGAGCGTATGTGCTGTTGAGGTTTGTTGTTCTGATGCATCCATTCGTCCCAGTGTACTACACCTCATACTGAAATATTAATGTGATGTGACAGGATTAATAAACACTTAAACACATAAAGAACTTTAACTCGATAACTCGTATGTTGATGATGTAACACCACAGTGGTGAAAAAAAACTCTAAATGCAGTGCATTAATGTGTGATCGATATATATATATATATATATATATATATATATATCTTCCTATATATATATATATATATATATATATATATATATATATATATATATATATATAGGAAGATGTGAAATGTTTCTCCCAGGGGGGAGCTGTGTTCTTTGGGATTTGTTGTGTGGGTGAGCCCTTCTTTACATGGGTGGAGCTGTTGTTGAGTCAGTTCTGTTTTCTTGTGGAAAGTTCTTTTATGTGTATGAGCCTGAATAAAGGAGAGCTTCACTACTGTGACCGCCACGATCTCGGTGTCCTCCTCATTCATCACCAAACAAACACAACGCAGAGACATTTTGGGGGAGCACACCGACAAAGAGGGTTACATCTTTGGTGCCGTGACCCGGATCGTTGGTTCCTAGGTCAACGGAAGTAAGCAATCTGACAAATTTAGAGTGACAGTGTTAAATATATTGTTGGACTGAACTGAGTTTTGCTTAAGAATGATTTGTATTTTTTTTCCTCTGTCTCTGAACTTTTGATATTGTGCTATAAGGGTGTTAATTTGTGGATTTGAGTAACAAATTTGCGAATTGTTTTTTTTTTAAACAATATCCTTCTTTTGTGCATTCGGGTGTATTTGAATCTCTTGAAGTGGGTTTTTTTTTCTCTTCTTTTCCCCATTTACCTTAATTTATGATTATTTGCTTTGTGATTACAAGAAACGAAATATATACAACGCATTCACTTACAGCATTAGTTGCACTTCACTACACTGTTGATATTTTTACATTTAACACAGTGTATTGCACACTACATACACATTGCGTGCTGCACAGACGTGAAAATGGAAAGAAGTGGAAGAGAAATGCAGGGGCTCCATGAAACCACCCCTCATCGACCTTGTCCCCAAGTATCACTAAGGCAGCCTTTCCAGGCCACACCATGGTTGCCAGTGATGCAGGACACAATCCAACAGTGTGAAGTAAGCATGCCTGTCGACATGAGTATTGAAACTGTATCTAAAGCCCCAGATAACCCAGTCTATGGACTTCCAACCACCATGCACATGTCTTCAGTTAGCACACACCCATCTAATGTCCCGACTGTTTCGTCCCAAACTGACATCAATGCCAATGTCACTAACATTCAGGCTTCACCAAACATGGCCAACAGAATGCCAACTGACATGTTCCCCTCTTCAAATGACCCATACCTGCCCCCAGAGTTGATTGTGCCACCTAAAACTTACATTTCTACTTATCCTGGTATGGTGCAGGCACCCAATATATACACTTCTTCACATGGCCTGCACTCCCATGCTGCAATGGCTATTTCACCCCAAATCAACTTGCCTGGTCATCCAACAGACACTCAGGTTCCTCCATCGTTATGTTATGGTGGGCCAAATGACATGTACTCAAAACCACCTGACACACTCCAACCACCTCCTGTCTTGTCTGGAATAGAAACACCCCGAAATTCTAACGATCGATAGCATACCTTAAATTCGAACTGTGCCGTTGTGTCCTCCTCACCTCCTGTTTCTGCTCCAATTACAGTGCCAGTGCCTCATGGTTCATATATGTATGCGCAACAACCCATTTCAGTGCAAAAATCACAGACTGCACTTCCGCATGTGGCTCAGCAGCAAAACGCATACATTCATGCCTCTGCAATGACTATGCCACAGCCCAGCTTTACACAAACACATCAATTCAGAAATGTGCAAGTTCAGCGGTGGTCCTGATTGCAGGATACTTATTGAAGATTGGATAAGAGATATGCAGTACCTCCTTGATGTTGGAGGAATGCCCGCAAGCCTGTCCTTTGCTACTGTAGTGCGACATTTGAGTGGTGAAGCCAGGAGGCTAGTTCTGAATCTCCCTCCTAATGAGCAGACTGCTGGCAGAGCTTTTGAGGAACTACGAGCTGAGTACAGTGATATGCAGACATCCCTGGACCCATTAGCTGACTTCTATGAGCGATACCAGCGCCCTGGTGAATCAGCGTGTTCATACGCCATTGCTCTGGAGGCCACTTTACGTTCGGTGAAAGATGCATAGTATGGAGGTCAGCCTTTTCCGGACCGGGATGGCAAACTGACTCGTCAGCTCATGAGGGGATTGAGTGACGAAGAGGTTTTTCACAGGATAGCGCCGATGAAGCCTAGACTTCTAAGTTTTCGTGAACTTCAGGCAGAACTTTGTAATCTTGCGCAGGAGACAAGGAGGTTTCAGACACAGCCAAAGGCCAGAAAGACGTACGCCCAGGCACAGTTTACGGCTATGAGTGGTGACCAGAGTGGTGAAAAGCTGAGAACAGAGAAAGGAAATAGGTAGAACACAGACCTTACTGAACTCACAGCCATGGTGAAGAAACTGGTGAGCAGTCAAGAGGAGCAGATCAACAGATTGACGCAGCTGGAAGCTAGAGTTGGAGCATCACCACGGACTGTGCTTCCTCCCACCCAGAGACCTCTTGATAGTAGTGATGCTGCAGTAAGGGGCATAGTATGCTATCGTTGTGGAAAACCGGGGCACATTGCACGTCTGTGTCGGACTGTGATGACTGATGCTGCAGCCCGAGATGAAAATGGAACAGTGTACAGGCAAGGGAAGTCCCATTCTAATGCCGACACACTCTCAAGGATGTCTGGTCAGAAGGTCACGAAAACTCTTCGGTCCTGCCCACAGTACATTTCCTCCACACAGCAAGACCAGTCCTGCAGAGATGAGTCAAGGAAGAAGGAAGACGTTAGTGAGCAATTGGAGGGAACTGTCTGCAAGGGGAGAGGGTTTCTAGACAGGGTTGACGAGCTAGCCAATCCGTTTGATGGAGCGGGTACTGATGCACTGCCTGCAATGACAAAGCTGGAGATCAGAGGATGTCAAAAGGAGGACCCTGTCATTGGGCCAGTCCTACGTTACAAGACACTAAACAGAAAGCCAAGACGTGGAGAGAGATTGGAGAACATCAAAGATGCACGGCTTCTCTTAAAAGAGTGGAGGAGGCTGGTGGTCAAAGATGGAATTCTTTATAGGCAAGTTAAGGATGTTCAGGAACGGTCCATTGCTCAGTTGGTCTTGCCAGAAAAATGCGACTTTTGGCTAAAACAAGTCTTCATGATGACTCCGGTCATTTGGGATTTGAACGTACCTTAAATCTGTTTCGGGAACGATTCTTTTGGCCGAAAATGCAGTGTGAAATAAAGTCCTGGTGTGAGCAGTGTGAAAGATGTTGTCTGAGGAAAACTACCACTGGACATAGGGCTCTGCTGGTGAGCATTCACATTAATGCCCCGATGGAACTCATCTGCATGGATTTCCTTTTCCTGGAGAAGTCTAATGGAGGAATAGAGAATGTCCTGGTTGTCACCGATCATTTCTCAAGATTCGCCCAGGCTTACCCCACAAAAAGGCTGTTACCGTGGCAAGGATGCTGTGGAAAAATTTATTCTGTCGATTTGGTTTCCCAGCAAGACTCCATGAAGATCAAGGCAGAAATTTTGAGAGTACAGTGGTAAAGGAGTGGTGTAAGCTGACGGGAATTACAAGGACACATACTAGCCCCTACCATCCGCAGGGCAATGGGACCACAGAGAGATTTAACAGAACTCTAATGAATATGTTGGGCACTCTTGATCCTCATAAAAAACCCAGGTGGCATGAATATATTGATGCACTGACACATGCTTACAACTGCACTCAACACGATTCGACTGGTTTCTCCCCATACTTCTTGATGTATGGTAGACATCCACGACTGCCTGTTGATCTTCTTTTTGGCCTGTCAACAGCAAAAGAGCCATGTGAGTACTGTGAATATGTCCAGACTCTGCATGAGTGCTTGACCTATGCTTATGATGAAGCAGACCGACTGTCAAGGCATGCTAAGGATCTTCAGAAAAAGCACTATGATAAGAAAGCCAAAAGCCACATGTTCCAACCTGGTGACAGAGTGATGGTGAAAGTGTGTTATGTCGAGGGGAAACAGAAGTTGGCTGATAAGTGGGAAACACATGCATATATTGTGGTGAAGAAACAGCCAGGAATTCCAGTTTATGTGGTTCGTCCAGAAGATGGTGACCGGGAAAGAGTCATCCACCGTAATCTTCTGTCCCAGTGTATGTTTTTCCTGGTGAGTCACAAGTGCCTTGCCCGAGCAGATCCTGACATGGAGGAAAGGTCTAGAATGGATTCAAGTGTGTCCGAGGAAGAAGAGGAAGTAGTTGAAAAGATTGACAGTGGGAACAATGGCACTAGTACATAGTGTACAAGTGTGGAATCGCTAGATGTTGCGGACGAAGAGTATGGAGAGGATGGAAGTCAGTTGAGGGAGACTGTGAGTGATAAGGAGAAGGTAGAGAGAGGAAGGAAAGTGTGGGAAAGGGCTAAAGCAAAGAAGAAGCTCTACCTGAGCAATACTTATAAACACACACACACACACCACACACTGACACTTAAAAGATAATCTTGGGAGTTAAACTGACATAATTTTGGTTTTTTTTAAAGTGATGACTGGGACGGCATCATTTAAAGAGGGGTGGTGGTAAAAAAGAAGTGTTTTTTTGGTAAATGTTTACTGTCTTGGTGCGATGAACTCAAAGCAAAAAACAACAAAAAAACCTAATAATGTAACTCCTGTTTTACTAAGTCGAGCATCATTGTGCATCATTATTCATATAATAATTATTAAGTATTCATAATACATGCCACACTTATTTTGGCGTGTGGTATTCATGTTGCAAAAAGATGAATCATTTGCTGCATATTTCTCTTTAAACACTGCTTAATAACATTATAATGATATTTTCTTTATAAGGGGGGTCATATAGGCTTTTAAGTCATGTCTGTATTGTTCTGAGGTTAAATCTGAAACCAACTGGTCATTAAAAAGAAATTATATATGTTTGTCTATCATACTAAGTGATCAAAATGTCACTCTTGCTGTGATTGATAAATTTTGCAGTGTATTGTATTATGGGTACATGCTGTTTTTTGATAATTGGATGCCATGGGTGTTTATTTAGGAATCGTGGACATTAACCCACAAATGGGATCAAAGTTTGCTGCTGGAAAGCTAAACAAGAAAACTTGTGAAATCATCCCACATTATGCATTCTGCTTCGAAAGCTGGGGGACTTTAAAAAGAACAACAACATGTATTCCAGTGTAATGGGAATTAGAAGGTAGGCACACCGCTCTGACCAATATTTTAATAGGGATGCACCGAATGTTCGGCAACGAAATTATTCGGCCGAAAATAGCAAAAAAGCATTTTCTGTGTCTGGCCGAATAAGTGAAAAGGCAGAATAAATTTAACCGAACAATGACGTGTTTGATGACGTGACCAAATACCCTAGCAACCAGAGTGAGACCCGTGAATGTCACAACCTTGATGAGGGGGCACGCGCATGCACAAGCTACGTGCTCTTCGGCTGTTTACTGTGGACACAGGCGCTTGTTTTGTTTCTGTTCCAGAGCATATTTCTGTCACGTTGTGAGATGTAAGGGAGTAGACTACGGAAGCAGGTAAAGACGTATTTATTTAAGGGCAGAAAGACAAATCCAAATCGTAATCCAAAAAAACTAAATAAATGTATAGATAAATGTAAACTTAGATATCGTAATATCTGTGTGAAAAATTTGTTTGTTCAGAGACCTAGAACACAGTCAAATTTTTTTTAATTCTGTTAAAATATTTTATATGAAATGTTTAAGATATGCTCGGACTGCATCAAAAATGTCTAATACAAATTTAACCGTTAAGAAATTGTATATAAGGAACGTACCAAATTACCACAATTGCCCAGCAGGGGGCAGTAAATATCAGGAGGGACTGACCACTTTTTTCAAGTGGGGCCAATGAAAGTTTGGTTCCCATGAAAACAAAATTAAAGAAAGGTATTGACACTGATTTGTGTTGGTTGGTTTGGGATTTGATGCTGCTGTTTTGAAAGCCTTTTTTTTTTGTAAGCCTGTGGCTGAGTGGAATGGGCATAGAGGTGAGAAAACTGCTGTGGTATAAGAGGAATAAAACACTTGGGGATGTGCTGATATAGGAAAATAATCAATAACATTAACTGCACTTCATGACACCACCCTGTCACTGATTCTGATTATAAACTACTGAGAATTTTACTGCAGAAAGTGGAGAAGCGGGAAATGGAGCTGTAGAACCTAGACGTGTGAAATATATTAGGTAGAGGATGTTGGGATGGTGCTCTAGCTTTTAACATGGTTTCAACAACCTCAGTTGTGAGACACGAATCTATGAGCTGGTGCCCCTCAGGGGCCAGACCCACAGTGGCCGATTTCTGGCGGAGCGTGATAGATCAGCCCTCCGGCTTGAGACAGTAGATCCGCTCTAGGGGCTTGAATGGGGCAGCCGACAGACCTTCCAGGGCCATAGAAGGTCCCAGGAAGGTATGCGCGGCCTGCAGATGGGGCTCAGCCATCTGTGACCACGCATGAACCTCAGGTTAGAGGATGTTGCCCCACAGAGGCTCCCTCAACAGGGCGTGGATGGACGAAATGGCGGCCACATAACCCTGATTGTAGAAGGAGCTCACCCCGCTGAGAAATGTTATTGTAGGAGCTCCAGGCTACTGTGCGCACGCAGTTACTGGGTCCACAGTGAATCCCTGCGGACGGGGAATCTCTCAAGGAGTGCCATCCCGCAGAGATATTATCTCTCAGAACCATGTTCGAAAAAAGGTGCTATTAGCAGGCCATCTTGGCGCACTTCGGAAAGCTAGTGGGAGCAGCGATGGGGGGCAGCATACAGATGTGACCTCAGCCACATGTGTCCACCCTAGGCCCCCAAGATACAGCGCTTTATGTAGCTCAGTGTTGATAGGATTGACACTACGCCTGTTGGGGATAGAACACCCTCATCGTAGTAGAATCCTGTAACCCCTTAGAAAAGTTGTCCACTGCACCGGGAAAGCCAACTTTTCTGAGATTCAACCTGAGCCCCCAGTTCTTCAGGCGGGCGAGAACAACATCTCAATGTCGAACCGCCAGCTCCCTGGATCGTGCTAGAATTAACCAGTCGTCCAGGTAGCTTGGTACACAGATGCCCTGGAGTCCCAATGGAGCCAGAGTGACATCCATGCACTTTGTGAAGGTGCGAGGGGATAAAGCTAGCAATACTCCTATCGCGGAAACATGCACCTTTTAGACCTATCGCCACAAACCAGTTCTCAAAATTCGATCTGTGGCACGATAATAAATTTGAACATCAGCCTCTGAACCTGTATATCCGAAAAGTACGGTTCAGATGATGCAGATCTAAAATTGGCCGCATATTCCCACTTTTTGGGGAACAGGAATAAAGGCTGTAAACCTCCCTCCCTGAGGGAACAGGGTACATGTTTCAGGACCCCATTGTCCAAAAAGGGAGCTTACTTCCTGCGCTAACGTTGGGCTCTGCTCTGTGCTGACTACTGTGGTGAGCACACCTGTGAACGGTGGGGGTCGAGCTATAACTGGGCCCGGTAACCCTTTCTATGGCAGACAGAACCCATGGAGACACATTTGGCCGTAGCTTGCACGCTGCCCGATGGTCTCCTAGTGATGTTAGCTATTCCACATTCTATTGGAGAGAAGCATCAGATTTCCGTTGCCCTGTGACAGCTTGCTGACCAGGGAAGTTATAAGATTTTGTCATAACTTCTGGAATACAGGGTAGTTTCTGCAGTGTGAAGTATTTACTTTCACTGGGTAATTACTTCAAGCAGCTCTTTATATGCTGCTTCCAGTTTTTAACACATTATTATTATTATTAGGGATTATTACCCCTTTGGCTTTCCATAGCGGGAGGAGGAGTCGCGACGCGAACTCCAAAATCCAGCGGAGAGCTGAACCTGGAAGACAGAGAGAGAGATAAAGCAGCGCTTGTCTCCGGCTCCTCTTCCGGATTTAAGAGATCCCCCGAACCTGAGACGGTTGGCTGCCCCGGCAGTGGCCGGCCCAGATCCGCGAGGGTCTGAAACCCAACTCGCTCGGCTTCCGTTTTTCTTTTTTTTCCGAGAAGAGAGTGAGTTGAGCTGCTTAATGTAGCGTTACCATGCGCAGCCTCTCGAGGTTGCCATCGCATACTACACCACTAACACTTCACCCAGAAAGTGTGCACTTTTCCCCCCGCGATGAAACGGGAGCACGTTACACACTTCTTTAACTCTTCCTCGCTAATTACTTGCCTCTCCTTTTCTTTAAAAGGGATAGAAAAGTTAAGAGACTTTGAGGAAAATATCGAGTAGAAATGAAGCGTTTTTTGTCACACAAACAACAGACATGCAGTCTCACTGAAGATAATAAGGCTGGCGGCGTGGTTCACAGGTGTCATATATATCATGCGACGCGCTTAATTGCCACGTCACCTGATCATGGCAGGCCTATAAGTAGAGGCATGATTTTACACAAGCTTCAGATACCGGTCACGCGCAAGGCGTTCCCATACTGCTAAATGCAACGTCGAAGTTCCCTTTGAAAGGGAATGTGCATTCTGTCCTGTTCCTTATTGAGCTACAGTACATGTTGAATCATCTGCATTTATTGTTGTTACTGGACCATGATTTATGATACTGATGCATTTTTTTTGGTAATATTACTAATAGACAGGAAAGTGCAAAGACAATAGTGTTCAGTGTGATAATGGTTATAATAATAATAATAATAATAATAATAATAATAATAGTTCAGTGTGACTGTAGTGCCAAACCCACATTACTGTTTTACACACCACTGTTGCTGAAATTAAGCACAGATGACAAAACTTTCCAATCAATCATCACATCTAAGGATCTGACGTTTGACTATTAACAAAAACTGAGGTTTATTTACAAGTGATGAATTCAAACAGAATATTTACAAGTGATGAAATCAAACCGAAACGGAAACAGAAACAAGGCTCTCTCTACAACTAAGCTAAACTAGACTAGGACTTAAACCGGACATAAAACAAATACTCGCTGAAATCGTATTCGCGCTATAAACGGCAGGCATATATAAATGCACGCATAAGTCCAAGCATTCAACCGCGCCGTGTGAAGCACGGCTCACGGTATATATCCACACAGTCATTAGCCCGCGATATCTTCCAGCTGCGGGCACTTCCGCATATGTCACACATGATACAAGGGGGCGAAAACATGATATCACCCCGGAAACAGCCCACGGTGCGCTGCTGCACGGGGGAATCGTGATAAAACCTCAATACCTTGGTCTCAGGATGGGCCTAGCTCCTTGGAACAAAAACTGATCTCTAGAGCACATTACAAGGTACACGTATATTTACACTTAAGTCCAAATTTAATGCTCATGATTGCTCACGGTTCCACTTCTAGGATCAATTTATAATGGGACAGATTCGAGTCTCAGTCGTAATTTTTTAGGGGGTACTTTGATATACGTATAGTGTGCATGCAGAACACTTCAGGTTTGAGACTTCTCTCTTTTTTTATTAGTTGGACAAGAAAGTGCAATTTTTTAAATTTCTCCCCCAAAAATGTTAAAATTTGCGAGTTTGAGATTGGAGGTAAACTCTGCAGGACAGTAGACCTTGAGGACCAGATTTGAAGGACCAGCCTGATCTATCATGTTGGTACAGGTGTACAATTGGTATCCATGAATAGATTTGATCCAAATATTGAAGTATTGCATTCTACAAATGAACAGTGCCATAAGCAGAGCTGTGGCATTGTTTCTCCTGTGATAAATGCAGAGCTGTAGTCACTTACTGCTTGTAGCACAGGAGAAATAAAAGCATAGCTCTGTTTATCTAAACCATAGCTCTGTTTATCCATTATAAATTAACCCTTAAACATGGAACTGTGAGCAATCTTCAGCATTACATTTGGACTTTCAAATGGTTCAAATTGTCTAAGGAACACAAATGTGCAAAATAGAGATCAATTTCTGTTCCAAGAAGCCAGGACCATCCTGGGCAGTGATACTGAGGTTTCCGTAAACAGCTATACAACCAAAATTTGTTGTGTGCCATGACATGTTGCATGCCGTCGTAGTTAAACCAAGTAAAATAAAAAATTAAAACTGGTGATTTTGCAATGCTAATACATAGAGGTAATCACTCAAAATAAAAATAAAAAGTAAACATAAATGGTCAGGCAACCAACCTCACAATTATTGGACGACTTGAGATGGAATGACCCAGTGTGTTCTTACTGACTCAAATCTGGATAAAATTAGTGTCACAGCTCAGAGACACACTTTTTGGATGTGTTGTGGTTGAAACACGTGACTGTGATGTTTTTCATGACGATCAGAAAGTTGTGGGTCTAAAGGTCTACTTTCTGGTGTCACGTGGCGTGATGTCAGAGAAGTAGGGACGGATGCAATCGCAGTTCGAACAAGAGTTTTATTTATAGAAAGGAGAGCAGACAAATCCAAAACGTAATCCCAAAACAAGAAACAAGAAACATGACTGGTAGCGGAGAGACCAGTGAACTAACCTAACTAACCTAAACATTAAACATGACATGAACTAGAACGATAACTATGACTTGAAACAAGACACATGAAACTATGAACATGAACTATGGTAACTATCATCTATCTCTAAGCTATTCTACTCTATATAAGTCTAACTCTAACTCTATAAACTAAGCTACGCTATAAGCTACTCTAGAAACTATGCGAGAAGCTACTCTAGAAGCTATGCTAGCCAACTATACTATGACTATGAATATGAACATGGACATGAACTATGAAACATGGCATGAACAAAGACTCTAGTAACTCTATCTATCATCTAATTACCCGTGCCATGTGTAACACGGCTCACGGTATATATACATACCGGTCTCATTAGCCCCGAACTGCTAACAGCTGCGGGCAATACGGAAACACACATGATCTGACAACACATGACAAGACTGACATGGCGGAGACATGACATCAGCAATAACAAAAGACAAATGTCAGTGCTGTCCACAACGGAGAGCCAGGTGCTCACGCATCTGCTCGTGTACGCGCGCTCACATATCCCATAGCGCACTGCACAAAGGGGGACTCATGACATCTGGGTCTTAATGTGTTCACAATGAAGATGATATAACTTAATACTAACTTAATAATAATAATAATAATAATAATAATAATAATAATAATAATAATAATAATAAGTTTAAATAATAAAAATACATTCAGTAAAAATTAACTAGAAATTGTTCAGATTTGTTGATGCACTTGAGCCACAAATCACACGTAGCAAAGCTCTTCATGCCACTTCCTCTAAGGCCATTGTGTCAGAATCCAGTGCTAGAGGTGCAAAACCACAGACAGGAAGAAAATAGAAAATGTTGTCTGAAACAAAGTTAAGCACGTTGCACAGCCTGAATGTGAGATTGTTTTCTTTTAGCAGACTTTTGGTGTTTGAGAGAAAAGTATAACGGTTATAGTATGTTGTGTTTATGTACATATTGTCATATTAAAAAACAACAACACATTTTGCTTAGAACATTTGGCATATACAGTATTTAATCTACATACTACACTTGGTTCAAATGACATTATTAAGCTCCATAATCTCACTTTTAAACAAATGATCTTGTAAAATAGTAATATATAGTAGTTCATTATGGCAATATCTCAGCCAGTGAGACGACATATAATCACAAAAAGTCTTGTTAGAACAAATTGTACACTTTTCTTCCACGTTTCTTAAAATGGCCGACGTTATAGTAAGAACACAGACCGGACATTTTTTAAGCATTTGGAACTTGACTCACTTCAGTCCAGTGAGTCACTTCAGTGATTCGATTCTTTCAAATCATCTCTTTAAGTGACTCGAACAATGTGAGTTTCGATTCGTAACTCAAACAGCATCTAGAAAACCACTTTATCATATAAAGATTGGACTTTAAAAGGAAAAGAAAAAAAAAGCTTCATGTGTGCTTGTAAATCGATTCATCTTGTTTCACAAATGAATCTTTTGCCCATCACAAATCAGTAGCTGAAGAAACGGGGCTTCTATATGTAAAGGAAGCATCCACAAAATATAAAGTCCGTGTGTTTGGGTTCAAACCTGCAGCTGTGGGAGGTTATTTGTCTGCGTGGGGTCACTCCGGGTCACAGTTTCGGGGGCTGTAGAAGAGCATACGTGCTGTTGAGGTTAGTCGTCCTGACGGTTCCGTTCGTTGCGGTGTGCGGCACCTCATCATACTGAAATAATTAGGTGATTCCATTACATTACATTTATTCACTTAGCAGACGCTTTTATCCAAAGCGACTTACAAATGAGAAAAATACAAGCAAAGCGATATATCAAGCAGAGAACAATACGAGTAGTGCTACCGTACAAGATCCATTAATTGAGTTCCAGAGGAAGCAAAGTGCACAGAGTAGAGGTGTAAGTGCATTGTGGTTTTTAAATTTTTTTAATTTTTAATTTTTTATGAGTTGGTTAGGTGTTCACGGAAGAGGTGGATCTTTAGCTGTTTTTCGAAGATGGTGAGAGATTCTGCAGTGACGTGACAGGATTAATAAACACAATTTTATCACGTTAACTAGTATGTTGATGATGCAACACCACAGTGGAAAAAAATGGAACTGCTTGTAGATGTATTAGTAATATTAAATAAGTGATTATTTTCAAATACATCAAATATTTTAACATTAATCTATTTGTTAGAATTTTATGTGAGCAAACTTTTTGTGTCACTTTGTGTGCAAATGCATCAGGACAATTAACCACCATTTCTATTAAATAGATTTTAACACGTTTTCCAACACTTGGTAAAAATATCTAAATCTGTACAGCATGATGCATCTTTCACGTAAGGGACTTTCTGACTTTACAGCAACAGACACCATGCCCATGACTACACACAATGCCTCAAACACCCAATTTATCTTATTATCTTATCTCTTCATCTCAATGATTGAAATAAACAACACTGTCAGAATTGTAGTCACAATATGACCTGAACATAAATCAGCTTGTCTATATCAAGGAGGTAACTCTGGACTTCAGTTCCCATCAGCCACTGCACTGTACTTCAATATGTCACATGACCACCTGCACCTGAATCACGTTTCTGTTGCTCTATATAGCCATTGTTTGTACAGCTTCATTGTCTCACGTAATTGTCTTCTATGCTTTTGTCCACGCTTCCATGTTTAGTTTTTGCCACAGTATTTTGCTAAGTTGTCTTAGTGTCTTTGTTTTGCTGTTTGTTTGTTTATTAAACTGTTTGAAATTCTGCGATTGCTTCTGCATCAACCTTGACACGTGACACAGTTTAATCAATGTTATTTAAAAAGTGCTGTTTTTTTTTAAAGAGCAAAATCTATTAAAATTTCAAGTTGTAAAAATATTTTAAATATGAATTCGCATTTAGAGAAAAAAAAGAAAAATATTTAAGAAAAACGCTTCAGCTTACCAAAGTGATGGTGTTGTCCTGACGCAGCTGTAAACCAGGGTCTGGATGTTGCGTTCGAGTTTTTGGAGTTCTTTTGCAGCGACAAACTTTAAAACCTAAAATGTCACAATTCATTCAGAACGAACCCAAAAACTATATTTACATGACTTTAGGGATCTTAGATCCCTAAATCACAGGTTCTGAAACCTTTTACATTCAGGGAACCCTTAAACTGTGAAACAGATCTCACAGACCCCGTCAGGACACTTATGAAAGTGTCTTAAGCTCATTGTTTAAATGTGTACGGCAAGATTTTGTTCATTTTTTAAAGTCATATTCCTAAACGGAACATATTAGGCCCCAGTTATTGTATTATTTATAAGCTGACTTGCATTCGAGAGATTGTGGTTTAGATCAAAGTCAAAATAAATAAATATTACTATGAAAATGGTGGTCTGTGATTTTCAGGACTGTAGCAAGTTAAAAAGAAAGGAAAAAAATCACAGACCCCACTTTGAGAACCGCTCACGGCTTTAAATCAATATCAGTCATATAGTTTAAACAAACACACAAAAATAGTGGTAAATTGATAATAAAGTCCTGTATGTTCAATACACAATTTTATCTTCGGTAGTTGATGCAGATGTTCCAACATTTAAGATTTTTGTCCCATTGCTACGGAGATACATGAAAACTACACTTCATGTTAAAAACTATTTGGAGAAACGGCTAATTAATACGCAGCATCACACCAGATATTGCCTCAATGTTTTCTTATCTGGATAAAAACAATATTGCCGTAACATTCATAAACACACGCTCGGGTTTGTGTTGGAAAATCTCTGATTTTCTTGATAGCAAAGTTGACACCTCTTGTGATGGTATTAGACTCAATGAACAAGGAAGAATGTTTAAATGACATATATTCAGTTTAAGTCTGTTCAAAAGGTGTTTTATATATTAAAAAATGATAAGATTTTATAGTTAGCTATTAGTGATAATCAGATACAGCATGTCAACATGCCTTTAAACAACAACAACAACAAGGATAATTTGTATATACAGTTTCTAATTAAGGAGTATTCTGGAGTATATTTACACTCACCCACAATGACAAAAATGACAAGACAGTTTATTATTCCGAGGATGATGAAGAGACTTTGCCAGAGTCTGACATCTTCACATTTATCTGCTGTCTGATTTGTCCGCTGCTCAAACTCAGACGTCTGATTCTCTAGAAAGACAGTTTTTTTTTTAATGCGTTATGTCAGGTATAGAAATGAAGAAAAATATGTAACAACAACAACAACATTTGTATTTATATTTCTGAAACACAGAAGACAGGCTGAAATCTAAAATTTTGTAAATCAAGCTTCTTTCAGTAAACTCACCAGCTGAATGATTCCGGATGTAAAGTCTGATTCCACGGCTGATGTCAGGAGGTGAACCAGTTTGAGTTTGAATACAATAATACACTCCTAATTCATTAGTACTGATATTGTGTATAAATAAACTGCTGTTATATTGCACTGAGAAAGTCTTGCTGAAGGTCGTGTTATTGTATTCTGCGCTCGTGGATCTGCTTGAGAAAGAGCGTAATATAAACACTGGAGGTTCTGACGACTTGATCAGGAACCAGAACACATTACTTACAGACACCTCACACTTTAGAGTCACATTTTGTCCCAAATCTACCAACTTCTCTGTGAAACTTTCTGCAGCTCCACAGCACACAAGCAGATCTAGTGATGACAAAACACACACAGATACACCACAAGGGTTTAGAATACCCTACATGTCATTCCTGCAGAAACTAAACTCAAAAGACAACATTTTAGGTACAGAATCCATGTTGAATCAGAAACGTATGAAGTTACTCACAGAAATGAAGTTTTATTATCCTCATGCTGAATTCTGAACACCGGACACAAGCGTTAAATGCTCTGAGGCTGCGCTGCTTCAGTCAGGAAACACTTCAGTTGAGCTTCAGATGCTGGGGTATATGGAAGTCGGAGCTAATCTTGTTCAGACCACAATGTGTGTGTGTGTGTGTGTGTGTGTGTGTGTGTGTGTGTGTGCGTGAGTGTTAGACCACAGTGTGAAATGGAATAAACTTCACCACAGTGTTGCTGCTTTCATTATGCGCTTTTGGTAACCAACTCTGTAAAAGAGCAAAAAAGTCATGAGGACTGTGTGTAGATTTATCTGTTAAATACATTTAAAGTGTTTTTTTTTTTTTTTTTTTTTTTTTACTTTAAAACAGGATTTAATACACACTAACACACTGTACACACTAAGGTTGTGTATTAACAAAGTATTAAGTGTGTATTTGTATCCAGTGAACTTACCTGTGATCCACTGACTTCTTGAAGCTTCACATCACAGTTTATAGATTTGGTTTTTCCACAGCAGGTAACGATCGAGACTAAAACATCACAATGCAGTCTGAATAAACCGAGCTGACTCCAACACTGATTGTGGGAGTTCTGTATTTGTATCATACTACTATAAAATAAATAGTAAATAATAATTACAAAATGCAGGAAAGTTTATTCTGAAAATATTACAGCAGAAGTGATTAAACCGGTGCTGAATTCAGTCAGTGTAGAATATATTAGCATTTCTACACACTGGACAGAGGAAATGATTTATAACTCACCTGTGACTGCAACGAGCAGAACACCGTTCATCACATGTTGCTCCCGATGGCAAGTTAGCATCTTGCATGGCAGCTCTGCTACCATGAGTGCGCCATTTACCATTTAATTCAATTGTGTCATCTTTATCTTTCTTAGAATGCTCCTTAGCCTTCTGGGGGTTGAATACTTTTGCACACCACTGTAATTATGAGACAGGCCATATTTTTTCAACTCCAACACATCTTCTAATTTGCTGATGAGATCTTCTGCATTCAGACTGTTGTGCCCCACCCTGGAGATTGTGAGTTTTTACATTTAAAACACTAGTGCACTTTTTCCGCTTGATCAAGTCTTTAATTAAATAATCTCACTTTATTCATGAAAAGTACATTTAGTCTACATTGACTGAGTTTCAGGATGCTTTCAAACTGTTGAGTTTGTTCAGCCGAGCTGTAACAAGCAAGTGTGACTAGCGAGGCTGGTCGCTTTTAGGCACTTAGCTCATGTGGCCTTAAAGGTGCGGAGAATAATTTTCTGGTCCGTCTGAAAGTTCATAAGACCGCTGCTCACCACTGTGGGGTAACCATTCTGGAAACTGTTGTTAGCCAAAGTGTTTTTATTTGCTTGTGTCATTTTGGGGCCATTTCTACCACTGCTACACCAAACAGCATGACTCAATGACAAACCTGACCGCAGGACTTCCAGTATTCTCTAGAGTGCGGCTCACATTGCTGTCATAACACTAGAAGGAGTGGTGGATCATGGGTAATTTGCCAAGTGGAGTTACACCACCTGGTGGAAAAGTTCTACATATGTGTGTAGCTGAGTGGGTGAAGGTTCAGGTGGATCACTGAGCTCAGAAACATTCACACCTCTTAGAACACCCACAACTAGGAAGTGGCTAGTTCGTTTACTAGCAGTAAATAGAAACGTCTGGTCAGAGCATGCGAACCCACAGCGAGCAGTTCACATCACACACACACACACACACAAACTTACGTGTCTTTTTTCTTCATCTTATATAACGTTAATGTGTAAAAGCTACAACAAAGCTGACTTCATTTCTGTTTTATATTAAGACGCAAAAGCTTGTGTGCATGCGGAGATCTGTTCACTGCATGGCGTGTTAATTACAGCTGTGATACCAATATGTGATCAGTGCAGTAACATGAGAAACTGCTTTGTGTTTTAACATCTGTTATGAAACGCATGTTTGCTTTTGGCCTGGACGTCCATCACGCTAATATATTTGTAGGTAAAGCTGTAAAATTATTTTGGTTATTGCAGTAAGCTCCGCCCAGTATTAAGACCTGTTTAGTATCTGTTTAGTAAACCTCAAGAGATTTGTAATGAAACAAAGCTTTACCATAGCCCTGCTAATGTTGTTGATTTACTTGTTTGTTTCCAGAGTAATCTCGGGAAGCACCTACAATCTGGCCTACAAGTACAACTTTGAATATGCTGTAGTGTTCGATATTGTGCAGTGGCTCATGATCGTGTTGGCTCTCGCCATCATAATCATCTCGTACAACCTGTGGAACATGGACCTGGGCTACAACAACACCATCTACAGCAGGGGTGTCCAATCTTATCCGTAAAGGGATGGTGTGGGTGAAGGTTTTCATTCCATCTGGCACTTTCAGGATAAGATTGGACACCCCACATCTACAGGATGACCAGTCAGAAGATCCGCATGGACTAGATGTGCATTCTGTCCTGTTCCTGACCGAGCTACCTGTTGATTCATCTGCATTTATTGTTGTTACTGGACCATGATTTATGATACTGATGCTTTTTTTGGTAATATTAACAATAGACAGGAAAGTGCAAAGACAATAGGTTAAAAAAATGATAGAAATATATATATATATTTTTACCTGACATGCAGTGAGTGATGGTGATAGAAAGACAAAATGATAGCGGCGATATTTTATGAAAAATGTGCAGCGATTTTGATGATCTTGTTAGTTTAACTTCAACTAAAACTTGTTTTCCTCTGTCCATCATGTGACTGAACATTAGTCAAAATAAAACTGTTTCACCAACAAATATGAAACTGGAGACTCAGAGCAAAGTTCACTTATTACCCAATAAAGTGTTCTATAACGGTCACATGCGCTATTTACTGTGAAAAAGGTTTTGAAGACAGTGTGACTGTAGTCTCACTGTATTGGCATTGCAAAACCACCCGTTTTTATTTTATTTTATTTTGCCTGATTTAACTGAGTCAGTCATTTTGTGTGTGTATCATGGCATAAACCAAATTTTGCTTATACAGCTGTTTACAGAAACCTCAGTATCTCGGTCTCAGGATGGGCCTAGCTTCAAAAACTGATCTCTAGAGCACATTACAAGGTACAGGTACATTTTGGACATTCATGTTCCTTAGACTTACAACTTAAGTCCAAATTTAATGCTCACGGTTCAACTTCTAGCGTCAATTTATAATGGGAAGGGGTCAAGTCTCAGTTTTAATTTGTTTAGGGGGTACCTACAGTCAGGGAAAAAATCCCCTGCTGATTTTGTACGTTTGCCCACTGACAAAGAAATGATCAGTCTATAATTTTAATGGTAGGTTTATTTGAACAGTGAGAGACAGAATAACAACAAAAAAATCCAGGAAAATGCATGTCAAAAATGTTATAAATTGATTTGCATTTTAGAGTTTCATTTTTATTGAACATTTCTGCTGAACACTTCTGATGAACATTTCTACAGAACATTTCTACATTTCTGCTAAACAATTTTGCTAAACATTTCTGCTGAACATTTCTGCTGAACATTTCTGCTAAAAATTTCTGCTAAACAGAACATTTCTACATTTCTACATTTCTTTTTTATTAAACATTTTTGCTGACCTTCTGATGAACATTTCTGTTGAATTTGCATTTTAATGAGGGAAAGATGGATTTGACCCTTCTGCAAAACATGACTTAGTACTTGGTGGCAAAACCCTTGCTGGCAATCACAGAGGTCAGACGTTTCTAGAAATTGGCCACCAGGTTTGCACACATCTTAGGAGGGATTTTGTCCCACTCCTCTTTGCAGATCTTCTCCAAGTCATTAAGGTTTCGAGGCTGACGTTTGGCAACTCGAACCATCAGCTCCCTTTACAGATTTTCTATGGGATTAAGGTCTAGAGACTGGCTAGGCCACTCCAGGACCTTAATGTGCTTCTTCTTGAGCCACTCCTTTGTTGCCTTGGCCGTGTGTTTTGGGTCATTGTCATGCTGGAATACATATCCACGACCCATTTTCAATGTCCTGGCTGAGGGAAGGAGGTTCTCACCCAAGATTTGACATTAGATGGCCCCGTCCATCGTCCATTTGATGCGGTGAAGTTGTCCTGTCCCCTTAGCAGAAAAACACCCCCAAAGCATAATGTTTCCACCTCCATGTTTGACGGTGGGGATGGTGTTCTTGGGGTCATAGGCAGCATTCCTCCTCCTCCAAACACGGCGAGTTCAGTTGATGCCAAAGAGCTCCATTTTGGTCTCATCTGACCACAACACTTTCACCCAGTTGTCCTCTGAATCATTCAGATGTTCATTGGCAAACTTCAGACAGGCATGTATATGTGCTTCCTTGAGCAGGGGGATTTTGTGGGCGCTGCATGATTTCAGTCCTTCACGGCATAGTGTGTTACCAATTGTTTTCTTGGTGACTATGGTCCCAGCTGCCTTGAGATCATTGACAAGGTCCTCCCGTGTAGTTCTGGGCTGATTCCTCACTGTTCTCATGATCATTGAAACTCCACGAGGTGAGATCTTGCATGGAGCCCCAGGCCGAGGGAGATTGACAGTTCCTTTGTGTTTCTTCCATTTGCGAATAATCGCACCAACTGTTGTCACCTTCTCACCAAGCTGCTTGGCAATGGTCTTGTAGCCCATTCCAGACTTGTGTAGCTTGGAGCTTGGAGAGCTTGGAGCTTGGAGAGCTCTTTGGTCTTGGCCATGGTGCAGAGTTTGGAATCTGATTGATTGATTGCTTCTGTGGACAGGTGTCTTTTATACAGGTAACAAGCTGAGATTAGGAACACTCCCTTTAAGAGTGTGCTCCTAATCTCAGCTCGTTACCTGTATAAAAGACACCTGAGAGCCAGAAATCTTTCTGATTGAGAGGGGGTCAAATACTTATTTCCCTCATTAAAATGCAAATCAATTTATAACATTTTTGACATGCGTTTGTCTGGATTTTTTTGTTGTTATTCTGTCTCTCACTGTTCAAATAAACCTACCATTAAAATTATAGACTGATCATTTCTTAGTCAGTGGGCAAACGTACAAAATCAGCAGAGGATCAAATATTTCTTTCCCTCACTGTAGATATACCTATAGTGTGCATGCAGAACATTTCAGGTTTGAGACTTCTCTCTTTTTTTCTAATATGAGGATGAGATATAGTCCTCTATAGTAGCATTCTGCTGACAATTTGCGAGTTTGAGATTGGAGGTAAACTCTGCAGGACAGTAGACCTCAAGGAGCAGATTTGAATTACCAGCCTGATCTATCATGTTGGTACAGGTGTACAGTTGGTATGTGTGAATAGATTTGATCCAAATATTTAAGTACAGCATTCAATTGGGTGTTTTACAAATGAACATTGCCATAAACAGAGCTGTGGCATTGTTTCTCCTGTGATAAAAGCAGAGCTGTAGTCACTTACTTCTTTTAGGACAAGAGAAACAACACCATAGCTCTGTTTATCTATATAAAAAAATAAAATAAGACTGAGACTCAAACCCTTCCCATTATAAATTGACCGTTAAACATGGAACTGTGATCGATCTTGTGCATTAAATTTGGTCTTAATTTCCAAGTCTAAGGAACACAAATGTGCAAAATGTACATTGTGCTCTAGAGATCAGATTCTGCTCCAAGGAGCTAGGACCATCCTGGGCAGTCATACTGAGGTTTCCGTAAACAGCTGTATAACCAAAATTTGCTGCGTGACACAAAAATGGCCGTCGTAAGTTAATCCAAGTAAAATAAAATAAAAACTGCTGATTTTGCAATGCTAGTACAAAGAAGAATCACTCAAAATCAGAAAGTTGTGGGTCCAAATGTCTACTTTCTGGGTCATAATGTGTTCACAATGAAGATGATATAACTTAATACTAACTTAATAATAATAATAAGTTAAAATAAAATATAAAAACCTTACATTCAGTAAAAATTTACTAGAAATGACAGGAGATTGTTCAGATTTTTTGATGCACTTGAGCCACAAATCACACGTAGCAAAGCTCTTCCTGCCACTTCCTCTAAGGCCATTGTGTCAGAATCCAGTGCTAGAGGTGCAAAACCACATACAAGAAGAAAAAAATGTTGTCTGAAACAAAGTTAAGCATGTTGCACAGCCTGAATGTGGAATTTATTTTTTCTTTGAGCAGCTGTGACAACACCCATATCACAGACTTTTGGTGTTTGAGAGAAAAGTATAACGGTTATAGTATGTGGTGTTTATGTATATTTTGTCCCATTAAAAAAAACAACACATTTTGCTTAGAACATTTGGCAAATACAGTATTTAATCTACATACTACACTTGGTTCAAATGACATTATTAAGCTCCATAATACATACTCCACTTTTAAACAAATGATCTTGTAAAATAGTAATATACAGTAGTTCTCTGCTGCAATTCTGCCTTAATCAGCCTTTGGGAGGTGGCAGAGGTAGTTTAATAACTTTAAACAGTATTAGTATATTATCAAATCTCCTCTTGTTAATGCACAAATCAGCATAACAAAGAAAACATTCGGGATAAAGATATTTTAAAACAGATCGTTATGGGAATATCTCGGCCAGTGAGACGACATATAACGACAAAACGTCTTGCTAGAACAAATTGTATGCTTTGCTTCCACGTTTCTTAAAATGGCCGACGTTCTAGTAAGAACACCGACCGGACGTTTGTTAAGCATTTGAAATTTGACTCACTACAGCCCCGTGGGTCACTTCAGTGATTCGATTCTGGGGTCACTCCAGGTCACAGTTTCGGAGGCTGTAGATGATTGTGTGTGCTGTTGATTGTCGACCTGATGCATCCGTTTGTCCCGGTGTACGGCACCTCATCATACTGAGAGAATAACGTGATGTGACAGGATTAATAAACACAACATTAACACGTTAACTCATATGTTGATGATGCAACACCACAATAAACCCTCAAAAATCATTCAATGGAACTACTTGTAGATGTACTAGTAATAATAAATAAGTAATTATTTACTAATTATTTAGTATAATAATTACCAAATATATTAACATTACTCTATTTGTTAGCATTTTATGTGAGCAAACTTTTTGTGTCACTTTGTGTGCAAATGCATCAGGACAATCTGCCATTTCTATTAAATAGATTTTAACACGTTTTCAAACACAACTTGGTAAACACAATCGTATAAATCTGTACAGCACGATGCATCTTTCACATAAGGGACTTTCCGACTTCACAGCAACAGACACCATGCCCACGACTACACACAATGCCTCAAACGCCCAATTTATCTTATTATCTTATCTCTTCATCTCAATGGTTGCACTAAACAACACTTTTAACAAGATTAATTGATGATATTTAAGAAGTTTTTTTTTTTAAAGAGCAAAATCTATTAAAATATCAAGCTGTAAAAATAGTTTTTATATGAATCCACATTTGGGAAAAAAAAGAAAAGAAACATATTTAACAAAAACACGTCAGCTTACCAAAGGGACGTTGTCCTGACGCAGCTGTAAACCAGGGTCTGGACGTTGCCTTCGAGTTTTTGGAGTTCTTTTGCAGCGGCAAACTTTAAAACCTAAAATGTCACAATTCATTCAGAATGAACCTAAAAACAATTCATTTACATGACTTTATTATCTTATTATCTAAGATCCCGAAATCACAGGTTCTGAAACTTTTTACATTCAGGGAACCTTAAACTGTGAGACAGATTTCACTTATGAAAGTATCTTAAGCTCATCGTTTAAATGTGTACGGCAAGTTTTTGGTCATTTTTTGAAACCATATTCCTAAACGGAACATATTAGGTCCCAGTTATTGTATTAATTATAAGCCGACTTGCATTCGAGCGATTGTGGTTTGGATCAAAGTCAAACAGGATCATAATAAATATTACTGTGATAATGGTGGTCTGTGATTTTCAGGACTGTAGCAAGTTAAAAAGAAAGAAAAAAATCATAACAGACCCCACTTTGAGAACCGCTCACTGCTTTAAATCAATAACAAAAAAACAAATAAAAATAGTTGTAACTTGACAATAAAGTCCTGTATGTTCAATACACAATTTTATCTTTGGTAGTTGATGCAGATGTTCCAACATTTACGATTTTTGACCCATTGCTACGGAGAAACATGAAAACTACACTTCATGTTAAAAACTAAATTGAGGAACGGCTAATTAATACGCAGCATCACACCAGATATTGCCTCAATGTTTTCTTATCTGGATAAAAACAATATTGCCGTAACATTCATAAACACGCTCGGGTTTGTGTTGGAAAATTTCTGATTTCTTGATAGCAAAGTTGACACCTCTTGTGATGGTATTAGACTCAATGAACAAGGAAGAATGTTTCATCGTATATTCAGCTTAAGTGTATTCAAAGGGTGTTTTATATACTTTAAAATTATGAGATGTTATAGTTAGCTATTAGTGATAATTAGATAAAGTATGTCAACATGTTAAGCCTTGAAACAACAACAACAACAACAACAACAACAATAAACTTTCTAATTAAGGAGTATTCTGGAGTATATTTACACTCACCACCATAATAAAATTACCAGGCAGTTTATTATTCCGAGGATGATGAAGAGACTTGCCAGAGTTTGACGTCTTCACATTTCGGAAAGACAGATTTTTTTTGCGATGTGTTATGTGAGGTATAGAAGTGAAGGAAAACAACAACAACATGTAACAACAACAAAAAATTTTTTTTCTAAATCACAGAATACTGGTTGAAATCTAAACTGATTCAATTTCTTACAGAAATCTTCTCTCAGTAAACTCACCAGCTGAATGATTCCGGATGTAAAGTCTGATTCCACGGCTGATGTCGGAAGGTGAACCAGTTTGAGTTTGAGTACAATAATAAACTCCTAATTCATTAGGACTGATATTGTGTATAAGTAAACTACTGTTATATTGCATTGAGAAAGTCTTGTTGAAGGTCGTGTTATTGTATTCTGCGCTCGTGGATCTGCTTGAGAAAGAGCGCAATATAAACACTGGAGGTTCTGATGGCTTCATCAGGAACCAGAACACATTACTTTCAGACACCTCACACTTTAGAGTCACATTTTGTCCCAAATCTACCGACTTCTCTGTGAAACTTTCTGTAGCTCCACAGAACACAAGTAGATCTAGTCATGACAAAACACACACAGATACACCACAAGGTGTTTAGAATAACCTACATGTCATTCCTGCAGAAACTAAACTCAAAAGACAACATTTTAGGTACAGAATCCATGTTGAATCATAAATGTATGACGTTACTCACAGAAATTGAGTTTTATTATTCTCATGCTGAATTCTGAACACCGGACACAAGCGTTAAACTCTCTGAGGCTGTGCTGCTTCAGTCAGGAAACACTTCAGTTGAGCATCAGACGCTGGGGTATACGGAAGTAGGAGCTAATCTTGCTCAGACCACAATGTGCGTGTGTGTGTGTGTGTCTGTGTGTGTGTGTGTGTGTGTGTGTGTGTGTCTGTGTGTGTGTGTGTGTGTGTGTGTGTGTGTGTGTATTTGTGTTTTCCCTCATCTCTCTTGTTTTCTTGCACACCCACAACATTAAAGTGAATTTTCACATGAAAGATCATTCAAGACCATTAGTGCTGTCCTTTTATTTGTACTTGAATTTATTGACATGTTTACTCAGGAATCACAGAAAACATTCAGTTTAGAAAGTAAATTTGTAACTTCATACTAAATACAACAAAGTGAGCAGAAGAGTCAAAATGTTCTTCTGTGTTTTACAAAACAGATACTTTGTGATGAAAAATGATAAGAAGTGTTGCAGATGAAGAAACAATGAGAAAATCATTGTGGAACGCAAATAAACAGCAAGGGTATGATTTTTTTTTATGAATGCTATTGAAATTGTCAAGCCTGTAGTTTTAATGACAGCCTCTGTTCGATCCTGAACTTGGGTTATGTACAATTATCACAATTTACACTGGTTTTGAAGGTATCGATGTTTGAGGTTTTTAAGAGTTCATGGTTCATATAGAAAATAGCAACTTATACTGTATATGAACGATAAAAAAAATAATGAAAAAACCCCCTAAAAGTGATTATTAAAGAAATGTAATATTTGCATATTTGCAAAATTTCTTCAGAGGTCTAAAACATAACAAGCAACAATTATGAATTTTTTCATTTAGAAATATTTAGTTTCACATGAAAGTGCGTAGAAATGTTTAAGATATACTAGGACTGAATTTAAAATGTCTAATACAAATTTATCCATCCATCCATATTCAACTACTTACTCCTTTTCAGGGTCACAGGGAACCTGGAGGAAACCCCGCAGCACAGGGAGAACATTCAAACTCGCACACACATGCGGTGGTAAGTGAACCCCGGACCCTGGAGGTGTGAGGCGAACATGCTAAGCCACTGTGCACCCTATTACAAATTTAACTCTTAAGAAATTGTATTCACAGAACTGGAAAAGGTTACCCAAATGCCCAGCGGGGGTGGTCAAAATCAGGGGGATCGGGACATTTAATTTCCAAGACCTAGTGGGGCCAATGTATATTTGGTTCCCCTATAAAAAGAAATTAAATAAAGGTTTTGACATTGATTTGTGTTGGTTTGGTTTGAGATTTGATGATGTTTATTTCAATATATTGCTGTTGTATTGAAAAATCAGTCTGTGGTATGAGTGGAATGAGGATAGAGGTGAAAAAACTGCTGTGGTATAAGAGGAATAAAACACTCGGGATGTGTATAGGAAAATAATCACATTAACTGCACTTCATGACACCACACTATCACTGATTCTGTTTATAAACTCCTGTGAGAATTTTACCGCAGAAGATCAGACTCTGAGAACGAGAAGCGGGAGATGGAGCTCTACACCTTAGACGTGTGTGAGACGTGTTAGTGTGCAGACTGTAACCACAATCGTCTCGCACAAGCCGCTAAAAAGAAAACAGTGACCTCTGTGTGTGTGTGTGTGTGTGTGTGTGTGTGTGTGTGGGTGGGTGTTAGACCACAGTGTGAAATGGAATAAACTCCACCAAAGTGTAGCTGCTTTCATTATGCGCTTTTGGTAACCAACTCTGTAAAAGAGCAAAAAAGTCACGAGGACTGTGTGTAGATTTATCTGTTAAATACATTTAAAGTGTTTTTTTTGTTTTTGGTTTTTTTTTTTACTTTAAAACAGGATTTAATACACACTAACACACTGTACACACTAAGGTTGTGTATTAACAAAGTATTAAGTGTGTATTTGTATCCAGTGAACTTACCTGTGATCCACTGACTTCTTGAAGCTTCACAGTTTATAGATTTGGTTTTCCCACAGCAGGTAACGATCGAGACTAAAACATCACAATGCAGTCTGAATAAACCGAGCTGACTCCAACACTGATTGTGGGAGTTCTGTATTTGTATCATACTACTATAAAATAAATAGTAAATAATAATTACAAAATGCAGGAAAGTTTATTCTGAAAATATTACAGCAGAAGTGATTAAACCGGTGCTGAATTCAGTCAGTGTAGAATATATTAGCATTTCTACACACTGGACAGAGGAAATGATTTATAACTCACCTGTGACTGCAACGAGCAGAACACCGTTCATCACTCCTGATATGATGAAGAGATTTCTCCACAGTCTGATCTCCATATATTTATCAACGGTCGGATTCTCTGGAAACATGAGAAAGATCAGATAGATTAAACGCGGCCTAGTAAATAAAGCACAAAACACCAGTGAAATTATAATGAAGTATTGATTTATCTCAGACATTTCCTGTGAATATAATACATAAATCTCCTCTCAGTAAACTCACCAGCTGAATGATTCCGGATGTAAAGTCTGATTCCACTGCGCTGATGTCGGAAGGTGAACCAGTTTCAGTTTGAGTACAATAATACACTCCTAATTCATTAGTACTGATATTGTGTATAAATAAACTGCTGTTATATTGCACTGAGAAAGTCTTGTTGAAGGTGGTGTTATTGTATTCTGCCCCCGCGTGGATCTGCTTGAGAAAGAGCATAATATATACGTTGGAGGTCCTGTCGGCTTCATCAGGAACCATAACACATTTCTTACAGACACCTCACACTTCAAAGTCACATTTTGTCCCAAATCTACCGACTTCTCTGTGAAACTTTCTGCAGCTCCACAGCACACAAGTAGATCTAGTAAAGAGGAAAAAAATACTTCATTGTGGTGATTCTCTGTTCATTAAGATGTAATACACAAATGTATCAATCAGGAAAGTTACTCATTAAATACTATCAGTGATGTAGCTAAAGGAAATAAACTTACAGAAGTGAAGGTGGAGGATCTTCATGATGAAACTTGATCTCTGTTCACAAGTTGTAAATAGTCAGTGAGGAACCTTCAGACATGAAGATGTTTAGAGCTACAGGACTGAGGAAGTAAGTGGCAGTTCATCTCGCTCTGACCGCAAGGGTTTTGTTTTTTCATCTTTTGTGATAAAAAGATCAGCAATGACCTCATAGATGTAAAAAACATCTTCTCAACTTCGCAGTGATAAACAATTATAACTCTATTCAGTTTAGTCTCCCTGGTATAGTGGATTGGTTAGAAATGGGGTGTCGAACTCATTTCACGTAATGGCTCACATTACACTGTCTAAAGTCGAGTGGGCTGCTGGAAAATAACTCAGTTTAATGAGCAATACAAGAAACAACTCTTCTTAAATGGGTTCATTTATCTGAGAGATACATTCTGAATCCACAAACTGAACTGAAAATATCTCCTACACAACACATGAACACACTGCAGTTCATTACTAAATAATGACTTTCTGATGTCTGGTTGCTGTGAAACCCCTTATTTAACTCTTTTTTTTTTTAAGAGACACAGTTACAGTGTTAAATTTTTTTCCTTGTTAATGAAGAATTACATCATTAACGCATTCTGTCAGTAGCTGAGTTTACAGAACTGAGTTTGTTGCTGCCATTTTCCCCACTAGTGGAATAACACAGACTCACTCTCAAAAAAAAAAAAGAAGATATTTTTTATTTTACTATTGCGGTCCACAAACAGCAGGGGGAGTCAGTGCTACACTGTGTTTTATACACACACTCCTGTGTTCCTTTCTTTTTCCTGCCTCTGTTCAGACACGTCTGTATGTGAGCTGGCTCTAGATGCGAATGTGTGTGTGTGTGTGTGTGTGTGTGTGTGTGTGTGTGTGTGTGTGTGTGTGTGTGTGGGGTAACACGCTTCCATCACACCAGTCCATCACTGATTTATTTCCCTAGAACGTCACGACACAGTGTTTAGTTCCTTACAGATGAATAGAATAAGACACAGTGACACAGGTACAGGTTGGAAAGTGGGACTTTGCTTGAAAGAACACGCTTCATTCAGTAGACATTTAACTTGCAGTGGTTTTATGGCCTGGTGTTAAACAGTTACAAAGACAGCGAGAGGAGATGTGCAGTAAAGCTCCAGCCATCGTCCCTTCTGAAACATTACACTGTCAGCATCAGCAGCTAAATGTGAGAAACATGGACAAAGGGTTAGTTTGATGATGAAGAGAAAAATCTGTGAGAATTTTACTGCAGAAGGTCACATTCTGAGAATTAGAAGCGGGAGATGGAGCTGTACACCTTGAGACGTGTGTGATACGTGTTAGCGCGCAGATTTTAACCACAATCATGCAGCACAGCTTATGAAAAAAATAAACAATACCAGTGATCATTGTGTGTGTGTGTGTGTTGTGTGTGTGTGTGTGTGTGTTTGTGTGTGTGTTATGTGTGTGTGTGTGTGTTTGTGTGTGTATGTGTGTGTGTGTGTGGGTGTGTGTGTGTGTGTGTGTGTGTGTGTGTGTGTGTGTGTGTGTGTGTTAGACCACAGGGTGAAATGGAATAAACTCCACCACAGTGTAGCTGCTTTCATTATGCGCTTTTGGTAACCAACTCTGTAAGAGAGCAAAAAAGTCACGAGGACTGTGTGTAGATTTATCTGTTAAATACATTTTAAGTGTGTATTTGTGTCCAGTGAACTTACCTGTGATCTACTGACTTCTTGAAGCTTCACATCACAGTCTGGAGAAGTGGTTTTCCCACAGCAGGTAACGATCGAGACTAAAACATCACAATGCAGTCTGAATAAACCGAGCTGACTCCAACACTGACTACGTACACAACACAGGTACACAACACATGAACACACTGCAGTTCATTATTAAATGATGGCTTTATGGTGTCTGGTTGCTGTAAAACCCCTTATTTAGTTATTTTATTTATTTTTTTTTAGAAAGAGACACAGTTGCAGTGTTAAATGTTTTGATTTTTAATGAATAATTACATCAATAACACATTCTGTCAGTAGCTGAGCTTACAGTCCTGAGTATGTTGCTCCATTTTGCCCCCTAGTGGAATCACTCTATTAAAAAAAAATATATTTTTTATTTCATTATTGCGGTCCACAAACAGCAGGGGGAGTCAGTGCGACACTGTGTTTTATACACGCACTCCCGTGTTCCTTTCTTTTTAGAGGAGGAGTGGAAAAAACACGTCTGTAGGTGAACTGGCTGAGATAAACTGCCTCTAGATGTGAATGTGTGTGTGTGTGTGTTGTTTTTTACTTTAAAACAGGATTTAATACAACCTAACACACTGTACACACTAAGGTTGTGTATTAAGAGAGTGTTAACTGTGTATTTGTATCCAGTGAACTTACCTGTGACCCACTGACTTCTTGAAGCTTCACATCACAGTTTATAGATTTGGTTTTTCCACAGCAGGTAACGATCGAGACTAAAGCATCACAATGCATTCTGAATAAACCAAGCTGACTCCAAAACTGATTGTGGGAGTTCTGTATTTGTATCATACGACTATAAAACAAATAGTCAATAATAATTACAGAATGCAGGAAAGTTTATTCTGAAAATATTACAGCAGAAGTGATTAAACCGGTGCTGAATTCAGTCAGTGTAGAATATATTAGCATTTCTGACTGTGATGAGCAGAACACCATTCATCACTCCTGATATGATGAAGAGATTTCAAAACAGTCTGTCTCTATTTCTGCATCAGTTTGATTTGGGGCGCTTCAATCTTACACATTTGATTTTCTGGAAACATGACAAAGATCAGATAGTTTAGACTTCATTAGTAAATAAAGCACACAGTGAAATTATAATGAAGTATTGATTTATCACCGACATTTCCTGTGAAAATAATAAATAAACTCACCAGCTCGAACTATTATTTGGTAACGGCTCATATTACACTTAGTCTAATGTAGAGTGTGCTGGGGGAAAAAAACCCAACCTAAATCAGTTTAATGAGCAATCACCAACATCACCAAGTCTTCTTACATATGTTCATTTATATGCATTTATCTGAGAGATACATCCTGAATACACAAACTGAACCGAACACACTATACTCCTACACAACACATGAACACACTGCACAGTTTGTTGCTAAATAATGGCTTTATGGTGTCTGGTTGCTGTGAAACCCCTAATTTAGTTCTTTTCTTACTTTTTTTTTCTTTTAAAGGGACACAGTTACAGTGTTTCGCTTGTTAATGAAGAATTACATCATTAACACATTCTGTCAGTAGCTGTGTTTACGCGTCGAGTATGTTTCTCTGTTTTGCCCCTAGTGGAATAACAGAGACTTACTTCTTCAAATCTTTCAACTCCATTTCAGTCCACAAAACACACCAGTCCCTCCAGGATTTTGTGATCGCTGAAATGAACACAAAATCAAGAAAACTCCGCAATATTCGGAGGAGCTTGCAAATTTTTCAAAATTACCGCAGATTTCCACTGATTGGTAGGCCGGGAAGAAACAGTGTTACAGACTGAAACACTGTAGAAGATTAGAAGAAGAATTACTATAGAAGAATAATTCACTGGAACATTGTGCATGAGTTGGGAATACAAACCTGAATGGAACGCTAGACACATTCACCCACTGATTCATATCTACGGAAACTTTTCTTTGCCACCTATTGGTGGAATCCATGACCTTTCAGTCCAATATTTGCTCCAATGAACTCTACAACTACATTGGATTTCTCCTTAACATGACATTAAGCTCTTGCTGGTTTGTTTTAGGAGCTAACAGCAAAACCTGACGCCTTTTCCCTTTGTTTGAGATTGCTAGAAAACATTTCTAGAGGTGGGAGAAAACCGGAGAACCCGCGCCCACCCTGTCTCAGTGAGAAAATGCAGAGAAACACGAGCTCAGGTTTGAATCCATGACCTTTCAGTCCAATATTTACTCCAATGACTCCACAACTACATTGGATTTCTCCTTAACATGACATTAAGCTCTTGCTGGTTTGTTTTTAGGAGCTAACAGCAAAACCTGACTTTTCCCTTTGTTTGAGATTGCTGAAAATTTCTCCATTTAAACTTCGTTGTCACCGTGACATCAGAGCTGTAGACAAATAATATATAGCCTCACATATGACAAAAAAAACCTCACCAACCATCAAATTAGCACCAGAATCACCAAACACATCACATATATTTCAGTAAAATCATTTTGTGTTTTACAGAACATCCTTACCTTTAACAGGTTTTAGTATATATCCTAAACTTCCTTCAGGAAGATGTGACAGATCCGACTATATTCAGACTATAATCAGACTATATTCAGACTACTGTATTCACACATACAACCACATGGCAAAATCAACATAAATAAATAAGTGTAAATGAAACAAACCTTATATTCTTGTTACCAATTTAGATGTGTATACACATTGCTCATTGCTTATAAACAATGAGCTTAATATTTTATATGATTACCTTTATTCAACAACCTATTCTGTCAGAGTATCTTTCAAATACATTAAAATAAATGCTTAAAGTCAAAGTAAATATCTGGCTAATCTGTTCACTTTCTTCCACAATATATACAGACTGAAATGATGGTAGTGTTTAAGACCATTCAGTAACATTGGTCAATATTCGATTTTCGGTGGGCATTTTATGATATTTGTGTGTCTGGTTTAGGTTTTCACCCAGTGATTCTGGGCTCACATATACATATTGAACACTTTTAGGTCTCAAGTATGACCCTAACACACCATAAAAACAATTTATGACAGATTTACCCCTATATTTCTCAATAGGTAAACATTGAAACACCACACGGATGGAGCCTGACTATGGGATGTTACAGCGCTGAATTGTAGAACAGCTCCCCTAGTGGTTGTCAGGCTTTATGACATGGGCTTGTGCATTTACATTACAATTATCCAGTGTACAAGCTTTTATAAATATATCAGAAGCACATTTACACACGTCACACTTTGAATAAATATAACATTAAAAAAAACAGACAAAAGTAATATAATATAAATTTTTTATTTTATTTATTTATTTATTTTTATCTGGCCAAACTACCGTAAGTGCACAGCAGGGGCAGAAAAGTACAACACATGCCTGCAGGTCACTCGTCTGTGTGGGGTCAGTCCGAGTCACAGGTTCGGGGGCTGTCAAAGAGCGTATGTGCTGTTCAGGTTAGTCGTCCTGATGCATCCATTCGCGGTGTACTGCACCTCCTCATACTGAAATATTACTGTGATGTGACAGGATTAATAAACACAACTTTAACTCGTATGTTGATGATGCATCACCACAATGGTGAAAAAAAAACCTAAATGCAGTGCTTTAATATGTGAATGTGAAGTATGATAGATACAACAAGCCATGTATTATATATAAATGTGTATTTTATATATGTATTGTATATTGTAATATATATATATATATATATATATATATATATATATATATATATATATATATATATATATATATATATATATATATATATATATATATATATATATATATATATATATATATATATATATATATATATATATATAATCGTTGTTAAATATAAGTGTGAAAGAAATATTGGCACTCCATGAATTCATATGAGAAAAATATATTTGAAGCATATTCCCACTTAAATTTGTACACCTGGGTGACTAGGAACAGAAAATTGTTCAACCATGACTTCCTGTTTCAAAGGGGTATAAATATGAGGTAACACACAGGCCAAAATACATTAGTAATTCATAACATTGGGTAAGACCACTGAATGTAGCTGTGATGTGCAGGAATAGGTGGTTGAGCTTCACAAAATGGGAAATGGATATAAGAAAATAGCACAAGCATTGAAAATGTCCATTTCCACCATCAGGGCAATAATTAAGATTCCAGTCAACAGGAAATGTTATGAATCAATCTGGAATTGGACGCGTTCCTGTCTCGTCTCAGCACACTGTGAAGAGGACGGTTCGGGCCACAAAAATCTCCAAGGATCACAGCTGGAGAATTGCAGAAGTTTGTTGCATCTTGGGGTCAGAAGGTCTCCAAAACTACAATCCGAAATCACCCACATCACCACAAGTTGTTTGGAAGGGTTTCAAGAAAAAAGCCTGTACTCTCATCCAAAAACAAACTCGAGCATCTTCAGGTTGCCAGACACTACTGGAACTTCAAATGGGACAAATTCTATGGTCAGATGAAACAACATTAGAGCTTTTTGACAATAAACACAGAGAGGCAGCCATATGGAAAAGCACCTCATGCACACGGTTAAATATGGTGGTGGCTCTTTAATGTTTTGGGGCTATTTTTCTGCCAGAGGACCTGGACATTTTATTAGGATACATGGCATCATGGACTCGATCAAATATCAACAGATATTAAATGAAAACCTGACTGTCTCTGCCAGAAAGATTCAAATGGGCCATGGTTGGATGTTCTAGCAGGACAATGATCCAAAACATACATCAAAATCAACACAAAAATGGTTTACTGAGCAAAAAATCAAGGTCCTGCCATGGCCACTGACCTGAAACTGAGAGAAAACCTGTGGGGTGAACTGATAGAATAGCTTTGGCTTATTTTTATTTTTTAATCGTGGAGATGGATTTTTTTGTTTTCAATCCCATATTTAGCCTTTTTAGTGTGCTCCAGGTCAGAAAACTGTTAACAAAACTTGTTCATTTAAAATACAAATAAATAAATAATAAAATAATAAAAAATAATATAAATTTTCACGTTGAAAACTGCTTTCAAAAGTTTGCATTTTCAGGCTCCAAAACGCTATTGTTGTGTAAACAGCCTCTAAGCTTTCATTGAGAAATTAATGAGTCAAACGTTCAGAATGTGGAGGAGAGAGTCCATTTGGACATTTCTTTTATATCCCATAAAGTAAGCGATAATAAAGGGTTTCTCCTTTCATGCCTCGTGAGCAGAGAGATAAAAAGGAATATTTTTCTGTAGGCCTACAATGAGGTCTTAGCCAAGATTATAGAATACATGGCTAAGTTGTGCTAGTGATGTGTCGTTTGCGAATGAGTCGGCTCTATGAGTCATCTCCCGTTTAGTTATTTTTGTGAATTAATACAAGACAGAATAATAGGATGATATTTTAGCCACACTTCATGGCCACATGCACTACTGTTTTTGCTCCGGGTACTCCGGTCCAAAGACATGCATGGTAGGCTGATTGGCGTGTCTAAAATTGTCCGTAGTGTATGAATGGGTGTGAGTGGCACCCTGTCCAGGGTGTACCCGCCTAGTGCCGATGCTTCCTGGAGCCCGACAGGCTCCAGGTTCCCGACCCTGAAGAAGAAGGAGTAAGCGGCGGAAGATGGATGGATGGAAAATGGAACTTTGGTTTGTTTTCCATTCAGTAAAACGTGAATGAACGATGTTTAAAATTGTACTGCAGCCTGCCACTAGAGGGCCTCCGAGTCATTTTGGCTTCACTTTAAACCCCTGTTGTGGCGTCCACCTGTAAATTGCTTGAATGAAACACATAACAACAACGCATACATTTTGATTTATTTACAGAAAGCCTTTATTTGTTACGTATACATTACAATACAGTGAAACTCTTTTCTTCGTTTATCAAAGCTTGTTAGGAAGCAGAGGTCGGAGTGCAGGGTCAGCCATCTTACAGCACCCGTGAAGGGTTAAGGGCCTTGTGTACGGGTCAACGGTGAAGCCTGGTGATGCTGCAGGACTTGAATCCCTGACCTTCTGATAAGCGACCCAAAACCTTAACCACTGAGCCACTACAACCCATAAAAGCTAATGTACATACTAATTTCCCAACATTGTTGCACATTCCATAATACAATTAGCAGTTATATTGCTGTCATTTGAAGCTTGAAACTTGATCGTTAATCTGTTTGGCCCTTAACGTTGAAAATTAATTGTTTCCTCTATTCTTCTCTCTGTGCACCATATTTGATTGTAAGAATGCGGCATTTAATGCATCTAGCTCATCATTAACATTTTATACCATTTCAACCATGTATAAATGCATAATATATGACATAAGATAACATTAAAAAGGAGAAAACTGAATAGGTCACTGCTGTATTTACACATCAGTGCTCATGTTCACAAACTGGAGGAGGAGTATGAGCGAATGAAGAGAGGAGGAGTCAATTTAGTCCAGTCACTGCAATGTTCACACTGAAGTAGACCAGGAACACCTCACTCAGATGCTCTCAGACTGCTTCTTTTGCTGTGCTCTCACCTGTGTGAATAATCGCACTCAGGAGGAGAACACACCAGGGTTAGGTTCAAACACAAAGAACGTACATGTAAGAGGACATTTTCAGACGTACCGGTCCCTCAAACAATTGTGGTTTGTTTGATTGTGTAGTGTGAATCTGAACAAAAATAGCAGACAAACTAAAAATAGAAATTTCAGTATGGTTCTGACTAAGAGGTGTGAAAGTGCTTTCAGATTCACATGCTCATATCTGTGAAAAGGTTAGTTTTATTTACCATTCTGTGAATTCTGACCCCAATAATTATTTTACACCAGCTTTGCAATGGTGTAAGATAATAATGGGTAATTTTCACCCATTCTTCCTGGCAAAATGGAAATAAAAATTACTGCAATTTTTAAACAGTGTCACAATGTACAGTAATAGACATTCCCCTTTCCAGACCACCAGAGGGCATTATGAACCTCTTCCTTGGTTATCAATCATTCTCATTTGGTAAATGGTAAATGTGCACTTACATAGCGCTTTTATCCACTGTGTCTAATTCACCCATTCACACACACACCAATGGTAGCAGAGCTGCCACGCAAGGCGCTAGCTTGCCATCGGGAGCAACTTGGGGTTCAGTGTCTTGCCCAAGGACACTTTGGCATGTGGAGTCACCTGGGCCGGGAATCGAACCGCCAACCCTACGATAACCCGCTCTACCAACCTGTGCCACAACCCGCTCTACCACCTGTGCCACATTTCTTTATGACCCCTTTGGCCTTGTCTCAGTCTTGTCAAACTCATTTTAGGTAATGGCTCACATTACATTTAGTCTAATGTAGAGTGAGCTGGGGAGAAAAACAGTTTAATGAGCAATAATACATCACCAACTCCTCTTACATGTGTTCATTTATCTGAGAGATACATTCTGAATCCACAAACTGAATTGAATACACACTTTATGTGTAATGAATCTAGAATATATGAAAAGTACTGCTTTTTGAATAAAAAAAAATTACTTTTCCTACGGTATTCTAATTTTTATGAGATGCATCTGTATTTTTAGTAGCTGTGAAGCCTTACAGTTTGTAAGCAATGTAGTATATTCTGAGCCATGATTTCTTAGACAGCCTATTTATTTAGGACTCTTTTGGGCTTGTCTCGGTTTTTGCCTTTTGCCTAGACCTTCTGACATCTTCAAAAGGAGGTTCACAACTGGCCCATTCCTTTATCACCCTGACTACGAGGTGCAGTTTTTGGTTGAGGCTGATGCCATGAAAAAAGTCGTAAAAACAATGACTGCAATTTTCAAACAGTGTCATAATGTAATATCCAGCCCAGACATTCCTCTTACAGACCACCAGAGGGCACGCTCTCCTGAATTTTAAACCTCTTCCAGTGGGTGTATACCTCAACTCCTTTCACCCTGGCATGTCAAGGGCAAAGTAGTTACTAGAAAACAAATTTTGTAGGCGGAGAATGTTAAGGGGTCCATCCATACAAACAACCCAGTTCAACAAAACAATCTTCAACTGTAAACCCTCCAGATCTGCTCCTTTACCCAAGAAAAAACAAATGCTTGATTAAACAATCATTTTTCTTAGCCTAGACTTAAACACTGAGACTATGTCTAAGTCCTGAACACTAATTGGAATGCTGTTCCATAACTGTGGGTCTTTGTAAAAAGAGGCTCTGTTTGAACTACGTATAGCACATTATAAAAGACCAGAAGTTTGCTCAACCATATTCCTCTCATCAGTTTCCCAAATCTAGATTACCTCCCCCTTTGGAGTTCAAGGGCACACTCCCATAGACTCTTGGGAACTCCCTTGAACTCCAAGCAGTGTGGTAACATTCTGTAATATCCAGCCCAGATATTTCCCTTCTAGACTGCCAGAGGGCGCATTTCCCAGATTTGTGAATCTCTTGTAGTGATGAAGCTTTACCATTTGCAAGAAATCTAGTACTGAGCCCTGTTTTCTTGGCCAGCCATTTATTTATGACCACTATTGCCTAGCCCCTCTGGTTTGTTACCGTTCTGATCTCTGGTGTATTGAATACTGATCTGCTTTTCTGATAATTCTTTGTTTGATGGTTTTGCTTGCCCTGTGTGATATTCTTGGTGATGACCCTGGACTGTTTCTTTACTCTGCCTCCACTAATATAACTCTCTGCATATAGATCCTCATTCTGTGCCCATGACCACTGTGTTACACACAGATTTTCAGTGGGATTCAGAGCTGGGCTTTGACGTGGTCACTGTCGAACATTCACCTTTTTGTTTTTAACAACTCCTTTATTGCTTTGAGCTTGTATTTGAAATCATTGTCCTGTTTAACAGAGAAGTTTCTCCCAAGCTTTTATCAAGTTTTAGCAGGTTCTCCTGTAATATCCTCATGTATCCATCCATTCTCCCTCATTTTTGACAAGAATCTCAGGATGAAAAGCATTCCTAGAGCATGATGCCGCCACCACTATATTTCACTATAGGGAGGTGTTAATTGAGGTATGGCCTACGTTAGGTTTACCCTTCACAAAGCGCTTTGACATTTTCCCAAATGCAGTATCTTGATCTTGGTCACATCACACAACAAAAACACATCTTCAGTGGATGACTGTCTTCTTGACCAATGGTGTCTATCTAGCCACCACCATATACAGTCCTCACTTATTCACAGCTCTTGAAAAGGTTGTCTGGTGCACCTTCACTCTACTCTCAGCTACTGTAATCTGTAACTCAACTCTGTAACTTGGCCTCAGTGTGGTTTCCCTCTCTGTCTTATTTTTGTAGGTTTTGAGTGAAGACCTTCTCTAGGTAGTGCTTCTGTGGTGTGATGCTGCTTCCAGTGCTTATAGTTAGATACAATTTTACACCCTATTCCTAATTTATTTTAACAGCTGGCTGTGCCAAAATGGTAGAGCGGGTTGTCCACTAATAGTAGGGTTGGCGGTTCGATTCCCGGCCCGGGTGACTCCACATGCCAAAGTGTCCTAGGGCAAGACACTGAACCCCATGTTGCTCCCAATGGCAAGTTAGCATCTTGCATGGCAGCTCTGCTACCATGAGTGTGCCATTTACCATTTAATTCAATTGTGTCATCTTTATCTTCCATAGAATGCTCCTTAGCCTTCTGGGGGTTGAATACTTTTGCACACCACTGTAATTATTAGACAGGCCATATTTTTTCAACTCCAACACATCTTCTAATTTGTTGATGAGATCTTCTGCGTTCAGACTGTTGTGCCCCACCCTGGAGATTTTGAGTTTTTACATTAAAAACACTAGTGCACTTTTTCCGCTTGATCAAGTCTTTAATTAAATAATCTCCCTTTATTCATGAAAATTATATTTAGTCTACATTGACTGAGTTTCAGGATGCTTTCAAACTGTTGAGTTTGTTCAGCCAAGCTGTAACAAGCAAGTGTGACTAGCGAGGCTGGTCGCTTTTAGGCACTTAGCTCATGTGGCCTTAAAGGTGCGGAGAATAATCTTCTGGTGCGTCTGAAAGTTCATAAGACCGCTGCTCACCACTTTGGGGTAACCATTCTGGAAACTGTTGTTAGCCAAAGTTTTTTTATTTGCTTGTGTCATTTTGGGGCCATTTCTACCACTGCTACACCAAACAGCATGACTCAATGACAAACCTGACCGCAGGACTTCCAGTATTCTGTAGAGTGCGACTCACATTGCTGTCATAACACTAGAAGGAGTGGTGGATCATGGGTAATTTGCCAAGTGGAGTTACAGCATCTGGTGGAAAAGTTCTACATATGTGTGTAGCTGAGTGGGTGAAGGTTCAGGTGGATCACTGAGCTCAGAAACATTCACACCTCTTAGAACACCCACAAATAGGAAGTGGCTAGTTCGTTTACTAGCAGTAAATAGAAACGTCTGGTCAGAGCATGCGAACCCACAGCGAGCAGTTCTCTCTCTCTCTCACACACACACACACAAAAACTTACGTGTCTTTTTTCTTCATCTTGTATAACGTTAATTTGTAAAACCTACAACAAAGCTGACTTCATTTCTGTTTTAAATTAAGATGCAAAAGCTTGTGTGCACGCGGAGATCTGTTCACTGCATGGCGTGTTAATTACAGCTGTGATACCAATATGTGATCAGTGCAGTAACATGAGAAACTGCTTTGTGTTTTAACATCTGTTATGAAACGCATGTTTGCTTTTTGGCCTGTACGTCCATCATGCTAATATATTTGTAGGTAAAGCTGTAACATTATTTTGGTTATCGCGAAGCTCCACCCAGTATTAAGACCTGTTTAGTATCTGTTTAGTAAACCTCAAGAGATTTGTAATGAAACAAAGCTTTACCATAGCATATTTATGATACTGATGCTTTTTTTGGTAATATTAACAATAGACAGGAAAGTGCAAAAACAATAGGTTAAAAAATGATAGAAATATATATATTTTTACCTGACATGCAGTGAGTGATGGTGACAGAAAGACAAAATGATAGCAGTGATATTTTATGAAAAATGTGCAGCGATTTTGATGATCTTATTAGTTTAACTTCAACTAAAACTTGTTTTCCTCTGTCCATCTTGTGACTGAACTTTAGTCAAAATAAAACTGTTTCACCAACAAATATGAAACTGGAGACTGGCTTAGAGCAAAATTCACTTATTACCCAATGAAGTGTTCTATACGGTCACATGCGCTATTTACTGTGAAAAAGGTTTTGAAGACAGTGTGACTGTAGTCTCACTGTATTGGCATTGCGCCAAACCACCCGTTTTTATTTTATTTTATTTTGCCTGATTTTTTAACTGAGTCAGTCATTTTGTGTGTGTATCATGGCATAAACCAAATTTTGCTTATACAGCTGTTTACAGAAACCTCAGTATCTCGGTCTCAGGATGGGCCTAGCTTCAAAAACTGATCTCTAGAGCACATTACAAGGTACAGGTACATTTGGGACATTCATGTTACTTAGACTTACAACTTAAGTTCAAATTTAATGATCAAGATTGCTCACGGTTCCACTTCTAGGGTCAATTTATAATGGGAAGTGGTCAAGTCTCAGTTTGAATTTGTTTAGGGGGTACCTACAGTGAGGGAAAAAATCTCCTGCTGATTTTGTACGTTTGCCCACTGACAAAGAAATGATCAGTCTATAATTTTAATGGTAGGTTTATTTGAACAGTGAAAGACAGAATAACAACAAAAAAATCCAGGAAAATGCATGTAAAAAATGTTATGAATTGATTTGCATTTTAGAGTTTCATTGTTCTTGAACACTTCTGATGAACATTTCTACATTTCTGCTAAACAATTTTGCTAAACATTTCTGCTGAACATTTCTGCTGAACATTTCTGCTAAACAGAACATTTCTACATTTCTACATTTATTTTTTATTAAACATTTTTGCTGACCTTCTGGTGAACATTAATGTTGAACTGCTAAGCCTATCTAAATCGCCTTTTCTGTTCTGTTCAATAAATTGATTTGCATTTTAATGACGGAAATATGTATTTGACCCCTCTGCAAAACATGACTTAGTACTTGGTGGCAAAACCCTTGTTGGCAATCACAGAGGTCAGACGTTTCTTGTAGTTGGCCACCAGGTTTGCACACGTCTCAGGAGGGATTTTGTCCCACTCCTCTTTCAGATCTTCTCCAAGTCATTAAGGTTTTGAGGCTGACGTTTGGCAACTCGAACCTTCATCTCCCTCCACAGATTTTCTATGGGATTAAGGTCTAGAGACTGGCTAGGCCACTCCAGGACCTTAATGTGCTTCTTCTTGAGTCACTCCTTTGTTGCCTTGGCCGTGTGTTTTGGGTAATTGTCATGCTGGAATACCCATCCACGACCTATTTTCAATGCCCTGGCTGAGGGAAGGAGGTTCTCACCCAAGATTTGACATTACATGGCCCCGTCCATCGTCCCTTTGATGCGGTGAAGTTGTCCTGTCCCCTTAACAGAAAAACACTCCCAAAGCATAATGTTTCCACCTACATTTTTGATAGTGGAGATGGTGTTCTTGGGGTCATAGGCAGCATTCCTCCTCCTCCAAACATGGCGAGTTGAGTTGATGCCAAAGAGCTCCATTTTGGTCTCATCTGACCACAACACTTTCACCCAGTTGTCCTCTGAATCATTCAGATGTTCATTGGCAAACTTCAGACGGGCATGTATATGTGCTTCCTTGAGCAGGGGGACCTTGCGGGCGCTGCAGGATTTCAGTCCTTCACGGCGTAGTGTGTTACCAATTGTTTTCTTGGTGACTATGGTCCCAGCTGAATTGAGATCATTGACAAGGTCCTCCCGTGTAGTTCTGGGCTGATTCCTCACTGTTCTCATGATCATTGAAACTCCACAAGGTGAGATCTAGCATGGAGCCCCAGGCCGAGGGAGATTCACAGTTCCTTTGTGTTTCTTCCATTTGCGAATAATCACACCAACTATTGTCACCTTCTCACCGAGCTGCTTGGCAATTGTCTTGTAGCCCATTCCAGACTTGTGTAGGTCTACAATCTTGTACCTGACAAGATGAGGCTTGGAGCTTGGAGAGCTCTTTGGTCTTGGCCATGGTGCAGAGTTTGGAATCTGATTGATTGATTGCTTCTGTGGACAGGTGTTTTTTATACAGGTAACAAGCTGAGATTAGCAGCACTCCCTTTAAGAGTGTGCTCCTAATCTGAGCTCGTTACCTGTATAAAAGACACCTGAGAGCCAGAAATCTTTCTGATTGAGAGGAGGTCAAATACTTATTTTCCTCATTAAAATGCAAATCAATTTATAACATTTTTGACATGCGTTTGTTTGGATTTTGGTAAATGTACACTTATATAGCGCTTTTATCCAAAGCTCTTTACACTGTGTCTCATTCATCCATTCTCACACACACACCAATGGTAGCAAAGCTGCCATGCATGCCGCTAGCTTGCCATCGGGAGCAACTTGGGGTTCAGTGTCTTGCCCAAGGACACTTCGGCATGTGGAGTCACCTGGGCCGGGAATCAAACCGCCAACCCTACGATTAGTGGACAACCCGCTCTACCAACTGCACCACAGCCGCCCACAGCCCACCACAGCCGATTTTCTTGTTGTTATTCTGTCTCTCACTGTTCAAATAAACCTACCATTAAAATTAGATCATTTCTTTGTCAGTGGGCAAACATACAAAATCAGCAGGGGATCAAATATTTCTTTCCCTCACTGTAGATATACGTATAGTGTGCATGCAGAACATTTCAGGTTTGAGACTTCTCTCTTTTTTTCTAATATGAGGATGAGATATAGTCCTCTATAGTAGCATTCTGCTGACAATTTGCGAGTTTAAGATTGGAGGTATTTGTGAGCATTTTATGTGAGCAAACTTTTTGTGTCACTTTGCATGCAAATGCATCAGGACAATCTGCCATTTCTATTAAATAGATTTTAACACGTTTTCAAACACAATTTGGTAAACACAATCGTATAAATCTGTACAGCACGATGCATCTTTCACATAAGGGACTTTCCAACTTCACAGCAACAGACACCATGCCCACGACTACACACAATGCCTCAAACGCCCAATTTATCTTATTATCTTATCTCTTCATCTCAATGATTGCACAAAACAACACTTTTAACAAGATTAATTGATGATATTTAAGAAGTGTTTTTTTAAGAGCAAAATCTATTAAAATATCAAGTTGTAAAAATAGTTTTTATATGAATCCACATTTGGGAAAAAAAAAGAAAAATATTTAACAAAAACGCATCAGCTTACCAAAGGGACGTTGTCCTGACGCAGCTGTAAACCAGGGTCTGGACGTTGCCTTCGAGTTTTTGGAGTTCTTTTGCAGCGGCAAACTTTTAAACCTAAAATGTCACAATTCATTCAGAATGAACCTAAAAACAATTCATTTACATGACTTTATTATCTTATTATCCACGATCCCTAAATCCCAGGTTCAGAAACTTTTTACATTCAGGGACCCTTAAACTGTGAAACAGATTTCACTTATGAAAGTATCTTAAGCTCATCGTTTAAATGTGTACGGCAAGATTTTGGTAATTTTTTGAAACCATATTCCTAAACGGAACATATTAGGTCCCAGTTATTGTATTATTTATAAGCCGACTTGCATTCGAGCGATTGTGGTTTGGATCAAAGTCAAACAGGATCATAATAAATATTACTGTGATAATGGTGGTCTGTGATTTTCAGGACTGTAGCAAGTTAAAAAGAAAGAAAAAATCATAACAGACCCCACTTTGAAAACCGCTCACTGCTTTAAATCAATAACAAAAAAACAAATAAAAATAGTTGTAACTTGACAATAAGGTCCCGTATGTTCAATACACAATTTTATCTTCGGTAGTTGATGCAGACGTTCCAACATTTACGATTTTTGACCCATTGCTACGGAGAAACATGAAAACTAGACTTCATGTTAAAAACTATTTGGAGGAACGGCTAATTAATACGCAGCATCACACCAGACATTGTCTCAATGTTTTCTTATCTGGATAAAAACAATATTGCCGTAACATTCATAAACACACGCTCGGGTTTGTGTTGGAAAATTTCTGATTTCTTGATAGCAAAGTTGACACCTCTTGTGATGGTATTAGACTCAATGAACAAGGAAGAATGTTTCATCGTATATTCAGCTTAAGTGTATTCAAAGGGTGTTTTATATACTTTAAAATTATGAGATGTTATAGTTAGCTATTAGTGATAATTAGATAAAGTATGTCAACATGTTAAGCCTTGAAACAACAACAACAACAACAACAACAACAATAAACTTTCTAATTAAGGAGTATTCTGGAGTATATTTACACTCACCCACGATAATAAAAATTACCAGGCAGTTTATTATTCCGAGGATGATGAAGAGACTTGCCAGAGTTTGACGTCTTCACATTTCGGAAAGACAGATTTTTTTTTGCGATGTGTTATGTGAGGTATAGAAGTGAAGGAAAACAACAACAACATGTAACAACAACAAAAAATTTTTTTTCTAAATCACAGAATACTGGTTGAAATCTAAACTGATTCAATTTCTTACAGAAATCTTCTCTCAGTAAACTCACCAGCTGAATGATTCCGGATGTAAAGTCTGATTCCACGGCTGATGTCGGAAGGTGAACCAGTTTGAGTTTGAGTACAATAATAAACTCCTAATTCATTAGGACTGATATTGTGTATAAGTAAACTACTGTTATATTGCATTGAGAAAGTCTTGTTGAAGGTCGTGTTATTGTATTCTGCGCTCGTGGATCTGCTTGAGAAAGAGCGCAATATAAACACTGGAGGTTCTGATGGCTTCATCAGGAACCAGAACACATTACTTTCAGACACCTCACACTTTAGAGTCACATTTTGTCCCAAATCTACCGACTTCTCTGTGAAACTTTCTGTAGCTCCACAGAACACAAGTAGATCTAGTCATGACAAAACACACACAGATACACCACAAGGTGTTTAGAATAACCTACATGTCATTCCTGCAGAAACTAAACTCAAAAGACAACATTTTAGGTACAGAATCCATGTTGAATCATAAATGTATGACGTTACTCACAGAAATTGAGTTTTATTATTCTCATGCTGAATTCTGAACACCGGACACAAGCGTTAAACTCTCTGAGGCTGTGCTGCTTCAGTCAGGAAACACTGCAGTTGAGCATCAGACGCTGGGGTATACGGAAGTAGGAGCTAATCTCGCCGTCAGACCACAATGTGCGTGTGTGTGTGTGTGTCTGTGTGTGTGTGTGTGTGTGTGTGTGTGTTGTCTGTGTGTGTGTGTGTGTGTGTGTGTGTGTGTGTGTGTGTATTTGTGTTTTCCCTCATCTCTCTTGTTTTCTTGCACACCCACAACATTAAAGTGAATTTTCACATGAAAGATCATTCAAGACCATTAGTGCTGTCCTTTTATTTGTACTTGAATTTATTGACATGTTTACTCAGGAATCACAGAAAACATTCAGTTTAGAAAGTAAATTTGTAACTTCATACTAAATACAACAAAGTGAGCAGAAGAGTCAAAATGTTCTTCTGTGTTTTACAAAACAGATACTTTGTGATGAAAAATGATAAGAAGTGTTGCAGATGAAGAAACAATGAGAAAATCATTGTGGAACGCAAATAAACAGCAAGGGTATGATTTTTTTTATGAATGCTATTGAAATTGTCAAGCCTGTAGTTTTAATGACAGCCTCTGTTCGATCCTCAACTTGGGTTATGTACAATTATCACAATTTACACTGGTTTTGAAGGTATCGATGTTTGAGGTTTTTAAGAGTTCATGGTTCATATAGAAAATAGCAACTTATACTGTATATGAACGATAAAAAAAATAATGAAAAAACCCCCTAAAAGTGATTATTAAAGAAATGTAATATTTGCATATTTGCAAAATTTCTTCAGAGGTCTAAAACATAACAAGCAACAATTATGAATTTTTTCTATTTAGAAATATTTTAGTTTCACATGAAAGTGCGATGAAATGTTTAAGATATACTAGGACTGAATTTAAAATGTCTAATACAAATTTATCCATCCATCCATATTCAACTACTTACTCCTTTTCAGGGTCACAGGGAACCTGGAGGAAACCCCGCAGCACAGGGAGAACATTCAAACTCCGCACACACATGGCCCCGGCGGGAATTGAACCCCGGACCCTGGAGGTGTGAGGCGAACATGCTAAGCCACTGTGCGCCCTAATACAAATTTAACTCTTAAGAAATTGTATTCACAGAACTGGAAAAGTTACCCAAATGCCCAGCAGGGGGTGGTCAAAATCAGGGGGGATCGGGACATTTAATTTCCAAGACCTAGTGGGGCCAATGTATATTTGGTTCCCCTATAAAAAGAAATTAAATAAAGGTTTTGACATTGATTTGTGTTGGTTTGGTTTGAGATTTGATGATGTTTATTTCAATATATTGCTGTTGTATTGAAAAATCAGTCTGTGGTATGAGTGGAATGAGGATAGAGGTGAAAAAACTGCTGTGGTATAAGAGGAATAAAACACTCGGGATGTGTATAGGAAAATAATCACATTAACTGCACTTCATGACACCACACTATCACTGATTCTGATTATAAACTCCTGTGAGAATTTTACTGCAGAAGATCAGACTCTGAGAACGAGAAGCGGGAGATGGAGCTCTACACCTTAGACGTGTGTGAGACGTGTTAGTGTGCAGACTGTAACCACAATCGTCTAGCACAGCTAAAAAAGAAAACAGTGACCTCTGTGTGTGTGTGTGTGTGTGTGTGTGTGTGTGTGTGTGTGTGTGTGTGTGTGTGTGTGTGTGTGTGTGTGTGTGTGTGTGTGGTCTGTGTGTGTGTGGGTGGGTGTTAGACCACAGTGTGAAATGGAATAAACTCCACCAAAGTGTAGCTGCTTTCATTATGCGCTTTTGGTAACCAACTCTGTAAAAGAGCAAAAAAGTCACGAGGACTGTGTGTAGATTTATCTGTTAAATACATTTAAAGTGTTTTTTTGGTTTTTTGTTTTTTTTTACTTTAAAAACTTCACATCACAGTTTATAGATTTGGTTTTCCCACAGCAGGTAACGATCGAGACTAAAACATCACAATGCAGTCTGAATAAACCGAGCTGACTCCAACACTGATTGTGGGAGTTCTGTATTTGTATCATACTACTATAAAATAAATAGTAAATAATAATTACAAAATGCAGGAAAGTTTATTCTGAAAATATTACAGCAGAAGTGATTAAACCGGTGCTGAATTCAGTCAGTGTAGAATATATTAGCATTTCTACACACTGGACAGAGGAAATGATTTATAACTCACCTGTGACTGCGACGAGCAGAACACCGTTCATCATTCCTGATATGATGAAGAGATTTCTCCACAGTCTGATCTCCATATATTTATCAACGGTCGGATTCTCTGGAAACATGAGAAAGATCAGATAGATTAAACGTCACTAGTAAATAAAGCACACAGTGAAATTATAATGAAGTATTGATTTATCTCAGACATTTCCTGTGAATATAATACATAAATCTCCTCTCAGTAAACTCACCAGCTGAATGATTCCGGATGTAAAGTCTGATTCCACGGCTGATGTCGGAAGGTGAACCAGTTTCAGTTTGAGTACAATAATACACTCCTAATTCATTAGTACTGATATTGTGTATAAATAAACTGCTGTTATATTGCACTGAGAAAGTCTTGTTGAAGGTCGTGTTATTGTATTCTGCCCTCGTGGATCTGCTTGAGAAAGAGCATAATATATACGTTGGAGGTCCTGTCGGCTTCATCAGGAACCATAACACATTTCTTACAGACACCTCACACTTCAAAGTCACATTTTGTCCCAAATCTACCGACTTCTCTGTGAAACTTTCTGCAGCTCCACAGCACACAAGTAGATCTAGTAAAGAGGGAAAAAATACTTCATTGTGGTGATTCTCTGTTCATTAAGATGTAATACACAAATGTATCAATCAGGAAAGTACTCATTAAATACTATCAGTGATGTAGCTAAAGGAAATAAACTTACAGAAGTGAAGGTGGAGGATCTTCATGATGAAACTTGATCTCTGTTCACAAGTTGTAAATAGTCAGTGAGGAACCTTCAGACATGAAGATGTTTAGAGCTACAGGACTGAGGGGGAAGTGGCAGTTCATCTCGCTCTGACCGCAAGGGTTTTGTTTTTTCATCTTTTTGTGATAAAAAGATCAGCAATGACCTCATAGATGTAGAAAAACATCTTCTCAACTTCGCAGTGATAAACAATTATAACTCTATTCAGTTTAGTCTCCCTGGTATAGTGGATTGGTTAGAAATGGGGTGTCGAACTCATTTCACGTAATGGCTCACATTACACTGTCTAAAGTCGAGTGGGCTGCTGGAAAATAACTCAGTTTAATGAGCAATACAAGAAACAACTCTTCTTAAATGGGTTCATTTATCTGAGAGATACATTCTGAATCCACAAACTGAACTGAAAATATCTCCTACACAACACATGAACACACTGCAGTTCATTACTAAATAATGACTTTCTGATGTCTGGTTGCTGTGAAACCCCTTATTTAACTCTTTTTTTTTTTTAAGAGACACAGTTACAGTGTTAAATGTTTTCCTTGTTAATGAAGAATTACATCATTAACGCATTCTGTCAGTAGCTGAGTTTACAGAACTGAGTTTGTTGCTGCATTTTCCCCACTAGTGGAATAACACAGACTCACTCTTAAAAAAAAAAAAGAAGATATTTTTTATTTTACTATTGCGGTCCACAAACAGCAGGGGGAGTCAGTGCTACACTGTGTTTTATACACACACTCCTGTGTTCCTTTCTTTTTTCCTGCCTCTGTTCAGACACGTCTGTATGTGAGCTGGCTCTAGATGCGAATGTGTGTGTGTGTGTGTGTGTGTGTGTGTGTGTGTGTGTGTGTGTGTGTGTGTGTGTGTGTGTGTGTGTGTACACGCTTCATCACACCAGTCCATCACTGATTATTTCCCTAGAACGTCATGACACAGTGTTTAGTTCCTTACAGATGAATAGAATAAGACACAGTGACACAGGTACAGGTTGGAAAGTGGGACTTTGCTTGAAAGAACACGCTTCATTCAGTAGACATTTAACTTGCAGTGGTTTTATGGCCTGGTGTTAAACAGTTACAAAGACAGCGAGAGGAGATGTGCAGTAAAGCTCCAGCCATCGTCCCTTCTGAAACATTACACTGTCAGCATCAGCAGCTAAATGTGAGAAACATGGACAAAGGGTTAGTTTGATGATGAAGAGAAAATCTGTGAGAATTTTACTGCAGAAGGTCACATTCTGAGAATGAGAAGCGGGAGATGGAGCTGTACACCTTAGACGTGTGTGATACGTGTTAGCGTGCAGATTTTAACCACAATCATGCAGCACAGCTTATGAAAAAATAAAACAATGACCAATGTGTGTGTGTGTGTGTGTGTGTGTGTGTGTGTGTGTGTGTGTGTGTGTGTGTTGTGTGTGTATGTGTGTGTGTGTGTGTGTGTTGTGTGTGTGTGTGTGTGTGTGTGTGTGGGTGTGTGTGGGTGTGTGTGTGTGTGTGTGTGTGTGTGTGTTAGACCACAGGGTGAAATGGAATAAACTCCACCACAGTGTAGCTGCTTTCATTATGCGCTTTTGGTAACCAACTCTGTAAGAGAGCAAAAAAGTCACGAGGACTGTGTGTAGATTTATCTGTTAAATACATTTTAAGTGTGTATTTGTGTCCAGTGAACTTACCTGTGATCTACTGACTTCTTGAAGCTTCACATCACAGTCTGGAGAAGTGGTTTTCCCACAGCAGGTAACGATCGAGACTAAAACATCACAATGCAGTCTGAATAAACCGAGCTGACTCCAACACTGACTACGTACACAACACAGGTACACAACACATGAACACACTGCAGTTCATTATTAAATGATGGCTTTATGGTGTCTGGTTGCTGTAAAACCCCTTATTTAGTTATTTTATTTATTTTTTTTTAGAAAGAGACACAGTTGCAGTGTTAAATGTTTTGATTTTTAATGAATAATTACATCATTAACACATTCTGTCAGTAGCTGAGCTTACAGTCCTGAGTATGTTGCTCCATTTTGCCCCCTAGTGGAATCACTCTATTAAAAAAAAATATATTTTTTATTTCATTATTGCGGTCCACAAACAGCAGGGGGAGTCAGTGCGACACTGTGTTTTATACACGCACTCCCGTGTTCCTTTCTTTTTAGAGGAGGAGTGGAAAAAACACGTCTGTAGGTGAACTGGCTGAGATAAACTGCCTCTAGATGTGAATGTGTGTGTGTGTGTGTTGTTTTTTACTTTAAAACAGGATTTAATACAACCTAACACACTGTACACACTAAGGTTGTGTATTAAGAGAGTGTTAACTGTGTATTTGTATCCAGTGAACTTACCTGTGACCCACTGACTTCTTGAAGCTTCACATCACAGTTTATAGATTTGGTTTTTCCACAGCAGGTAACGATCGAGACTAAAGCATCACAATGCATTCTGAATAAACCGAGCTGACTCCAAAACTGATTGTGGGAGTTCTGTATTTGTATCATACGACTATAAAACAAATAGTCAATAATAATTACAGAATGCAGGAAAGTTTATTCTGAAAATATTACAGCAGAAGTGATTAAACCGGTGCTGAATTCAGTCAGTGTAGAATATATTAGCATTTCTGACTGTGATGAGCAGAACACCATTCATCACTCCTGATATGATGAAGAGATTTCAAAACAGTCTGATCTCTATTTCTTCATCAGTGGTCTGATTCTGAGGCGCTTCAATCTTACACATTTGATTTTCTGGAAACATGACAAAGATCAGATAGTTTAGACTTCATTAGTAAATAAAGCACACAGTGAAATTATAATGAAGTATTGATTTATCACCGACATTTCCTGTGAAAATAATAAATAAACTCACCAGCTCGAACTATTTTGGTAACGGCTCACATTACACTTAGTCTTATGTAGAGTGTGCTGGGGGAAAAACCCAACCTAAATCAGTTTAATGAGCAATCACCAACATCACCAAGTCTTCTTACATATGTTCATTTATATGCATTTATCTGAGAGATACATCCTGAATACACAAACTGAACCGAACACACTATATCTCCTACACAACACATGAACACACTGCACAGTTTGTTGCTAAATAATGGCTTTATGGTGTCTGGTTGCTGTGAAACCCCTAATTTAGTTCTTTTCTTACTTTTTTTTTCTTTTAAAGGGACACAGTTACAGTGTTTCGCTTGTTAATGAAGAATTACATCATTAACACATTCTGTCAGTAGCTGTGTTTACAGTCCCGAGTATGTTTCTCTGTTTTGCCCCCTAGTGGAATAACAGAGACTTACTTCTTCAAATCTTTCAACTCCATTTCAGTCCACAAAACACACCAGTCCCTCCAGGATTTTGTGATCGCTGAAATGAACACAAAATCAAGAAAACTCCGCAATATTCGGAGGAGCTTGCAATTTTTCAAAATTACCGCAGATTTTCCACTGATTTAGGCCAGGGAAGAAACAGTGTTACAGACTGAAACACTGTAGAAGATTAGAAGAGGAATTACTATAGAAGAATAATTCACTGGAACATTGTGCATGAGTTGGGAATACAAACCTGAATGGAACGCTAGACACATTCACCCACTGATTCATATCTACGGGAAACTTTTCTTTGCCACCTATTGGTGGAATCCATGACCTTTCAGTCCAATATTTGCTCCAATGACTCTACAACTACATTGGATTTCTCCTTAACATGACATTAAGCTCTTGCTGGTTTGTTTTTAGGAGCTAACAGCAAAACCTGACTTTTCCCTTTGTTTGAGATTGCTAGAAAACATTTCTAGAGGTGGGAGAAAACCGGAGAACCTGCGACCCACCCTGTCTCAGTGAGAAAATGCAGAGAAACACGAGCTCAGGTTTGAATCCATGACCTTTCAGTCCAATATTTACTCCAATGACTCCACAACTACATTGGATTTCTCCTTAACATGACATTAAGCTCTTGCTGGTTTGTTTTTAGGAGCTAACAGCAAAACCTGACTTTTCCCTTTGTTTGAGATTGCTGAAAATTTCTCCATTTAAACTTCGTTGTCACCGTGACATCAGAGCTGTAGACAAATAATATATAGCCTCACATATGACAAAAAAAACCTCACCAACCATCAAATTAGCACCAGAATCACCAAACACATCACATATATTTCAGTAAAATCATTTTGTGTTTTACAGAACATCCTTACCTTTAACAGGTTTTAGTATATATCCTAAACTTCCTTCAGGAAGATGTGACAGATCCGACTATATTCAGACTATAATCAGACTATATTCAGACTACTGTATTCACACATACAACCACATGGCAAAATCAACATAAATAAATAAGTGTAAATGAAACAAACCTTATATTCTTGTTACCAATTTAGATGTGTATACACATTGCTCATTGCTTATAAACAATGAGCTTAATATTTTATATGATTACCTTTATTCAACAACCTATTCTGTCAGAGTATCTTTCAAATACATTAAAATAAATGCTTAAAGTCAAAGTAAATATCTGGCTAATCTGTTCACTTTCTTCCACAATATATACAGACTGAAATGATGGTAGTGTTTAAGACCATTCAGTAACATTGGTCAATATTCGATTTTCGGTGGGCATTTTATGATATTTGTGTGTCTGGTTTAGGTTTTCACCCAGTGATTCTGGGCTCACATATACATATTGAACACTTTTAGGTCTCAAGTATGACCCTAACACACCATAAAAACAATTTATGACAGATTTACCCCTATATTTCTCAATAGGTAAACATTGAAACACCACACGGATGGAGCCTGACTATTGGATGTTACAGCGCTGAGTTGTAGAACAGCTCCCCTAGTGGTTGTCAGGCTTTATGACACGGGCTTGTGCATTTACATTACAATTATCCAGTGTACAAGCTTTTATAAATATATCAGAAGCACATTTACACACGTCACACTTTGAACAAATATAACATTTTAAAAAACAGACAAAAGTAATATAATATAATTTTTTTATTTCATTTATTTATTTATTTTTATCTGGCCAAACTACCGTAAGTGCACAGCAGGGGCAGAAAAGTACAACACATGCCTGCAGGTCACTCGTCTGTGTGGGGTCAGTCCGAGTCACAGGTTCGGGGGCTGTCAAAGAGCGTATGTGCTGTTCAGGTTAGTCGTCCTGATGCATCCATTCGCGGTGTACTGCACCTCCTCATACTGAAATATTACTGTGATGTGACAGGATTAATAAACACAACTTTAACTCGTATGTTGATGATGCATCACCACAATGGTGAAAAAAAACCTAAATGCAGTGCTTTAATATGTGAATGTGAAGTATGATAGATACAACAAGCCATGTATTATATATAAATGTGTATTTTATATATGTATTGTATATTGTGTATATATATATATATATATATATATATATATATATATTTTTTTATATATATATATATATATATATATATATGTATAATTATATATATATATATATATATATATATATATATATATATATATATATATATATATATATATATATATATATATATATATATATATATATATAATTGTTAAATATAAGTGTGAAAAAATAATAACCGCACTCCATAAATATATATGAGAAAAATATATTTGAAGCATATTCCCACTTAAATTTGTACACCTGGGTGACTAGGAACAGAAAATTGTTCAACCATGACTTCCTGTTTCAAAGGGGTATAAATATGAGGTAACACACAGGCCAAAATACATTAGTAATTCATAACATTGGGTAAGACCACTGAATGTAGCTGTGATGTGCAGGAATAGGTGGTTGAGCTTCACAAAATGGGAAATGGATATAAGAAAATAGCACAAGCATTGAAAATGTCCATTTCCACCATCAGGGCAATAATTAAGAAGTTCCAGTCAACAGGAAATGTTATGAATCAATCTGGAATTGGACGCGTTCCTGTCTCGTCTCAGCACACTGTGAAGAGGACGGTTCGAGTGGCCAAAAAATCTCCAAGGATCACAGCTGGAGAATTGCAGAAGTTTGTTGCATCTTGGGGTCAGAAGGTCTCCAAAACTACAATCCAAAATCACCCACATCACCACAAGTTGTTTGGAAGGGTTTCAAGAAAAAAGTCTGTACTCTCATCCAAAAACAAACTCAAGCATCTTCAGGTTGCCAGACACTACTGGAACTTCAAATGGGACAAATTCTATGGTCAGATGAAACAACATTAGAGCTTTTTGACAATAAACACAGAGAGGCAGCCATATGGAAAAGCACCTCATGCACACGGTTAAATATGGTGGTGGCTCTTCAATGTTTTGGGGCTATTTTTCTGCCAGAGGACCTGGACATTTTATTAGGATACATGGCATCATGGACTCGATCAAATATCAACAGATATTAAATGAAAACCTGACTGTCTCTGCCAGAAAGATTCAAATGGGCCATGGTTGGATGTTCTAGCAGGACAATGATCCAAAACATACATCAAAATCAACACAAAAATGGTTTACTGAGCAAAAAATCAAGGTCCTGCCATGGCCACTGACCTGAAACTGAGAGAAAACCTGTGGGGTGAACTGATAGAATAGCTTTGGCTTATTTTTATTTTTTAATCGCGGAGATGGATTTTTTTGTTTTCAATCCCATATTTAGCCTTTTTAGTGTGCTCCAGGTCAGAAAACTGTTAACAAAACTTGTTCATTTAAAATACAAATAAATAAATAATAAAATAATAAAAAATAATATAAATTTTCACGTTGAAAACTGCTTTCAAAAGTTTGCATTTTCAGGCTCCAAAACGCTATTGTTGTGTAAACAGCCTCTAAGCTTTCATTGAGAAATTAATGAGTCAAACGTTCAGAATGTGGAGGAGAGAGTCCATTTGGACATTTCTTTTATATCCCATAAAGTAAGCGATAATAAAGGGTTTCTCCTTTCATGCCTCGTGAGCAGAGAGATAAAAAGAATATTTTTCTGTAGGCCTACAATGAGGTCTTAGCCAAGATTATAGAATACATGGCTAAGTTGTGCTAGTGATGTGTCGTTTGCGAATGAGTCGGCTCTATGAGTCATCTCCCGTTTTAGTTATTTTTGTGAATTAATACAAGACAGAATAATAGGATGATATTTTAGCCACACTTCATGGCCACATGCACTACTGATTTTGCTCCGGGTACTCCGGTCCAAAGACATGCATGGTAGGCTGATTGGCGTGTCTAAAATTGTCCGTAGTGTATGAATGGGTGTGTGAGTGGCACCCTGTCCAGGGTGTACCCCGCCTAGTGCCCGATGCTTCCTGGAGCCCGACAGGCTCCAGGTTCCCCCGCGACCCTGAAGAAGGAGTAAGCGGCGGAAGATGGATGGATGGAAAATGGAACTTTGGTTTGTTTTCCATTCAGTAAAACGTGAATGAACGATGTTTAAAATTGTACTGCAGCCTGCCACTAGAGGGCCTCCGAGTCATTTTGGCTTCACTTTAAACCCCTGTTGTGGCGTCCACCTGTAAATTGCTTGAATGAAACACATAACAACAACGCATACATTTTGATTTATTTACAGAAAGCCTTTATTTGTTACGTATACATTACAATACAGTGAAACTCTTTTCTTCGTTTATCAAAGCTTGTTAGGAAGCAGAGGTCGGAGTGCAGGGTCAGCCATCTTACAGCACCCGTGAAGGGTTAAGGGCCTTGTGTACGGGTCAACGGTGAAGCCTGGTGATGCTGCAGGACTTGAATCCCTGACCTTCTGATAAGCGACCCAAAACCTTAACCACTGAGCCACTACAACCCATAAAAGCTAATGTACATACTAATTTCCCAACATTGTTGCACATTCCATAATACAATTAGCAGTTATATTGCTGTCATTTGAAGCTTGAAACTTGATCGTTAATCTGTTTGGCCCTTAACGTTGAAAATTAATTGTTTCCTCTATTCTTCTCTCTGTGCACCATATTTGATTGTAAGAATGCGGCATTTAATGCATCTAGCTCATCATTAACATTTTATACCATTTCAACCATGTATAAATGCATAATATATGACATAAGATAACATTAAAAAGGAGAAAACTGAATAGGTCACTGCTGTATTTACACATCAGTGCTCATGTTCACAAACTGGAGGAGGAGTATGAGCGAATGAAGAGAGGAGGAGTCAATTTAGTCCAGTCACTGCAATGTTCACACTGAAGTAGACCAGGAACACCTCACTCAGATGCTCTCAGACTGCTTCTTTTGCTGTGCTCTCACCTGTGTGAATAATCGCACTCAGGAGGAGAACACACCAGGGTTAGGTTCAAACACAAAGAACGTACATGTAAGAGGACATTTTCAGACGTACCGGTCCCTCAAACAATTGTGGTTTGTTTGATTGTGTAGTGTGAATCTGAACAAAAATAGCAGACAAACTAAAAATAGAAATTTCAGTATGGTTCTGACTAAGAGGTGTGAAAGTGCTTTCAGATTCACATGCTCATATCTGTGAAAAGGTTAGTTTTATTTACCATTCTGTGAATTCTGACCCCAATAATTATTTTACACCAGCTTTGCAATGGTGTAAGATAATAATGGGTAATTTTCACCCATTCTTCCTGGCAAAATGGAAATAAAATATTACGCAATTTTTAAACAGTGTCACAATGTACAGTAATAGACATTCCTTTCCAGACCACCAGAGGGCATTATGAACCTCTTCCTTGGTTATCAATCATTCTCATTTGGTAAATGGTAAATGTGCACTTACATAGCGCTTTTATCCACTGTGTCTAATTCACCCATTCACCCACACACCAATGGTAGCAGAGCTGCCACGCAAGGCGCTAGCTTGCCATCGGGAGCAACTTGGGATTCAGTGTCTTGCCCAAGGACACTTCGGCATGTGGAGTCACCTGGGCCGGGAATCGAACCGCCAACCCTACGATTAGTGGACAACCCGCTCTACCACCTGTGCCACATTTCTTTATGACCCATTTGGCCTTGTCTCAGTCTTGTCAAACTCATTTTAGGTAATGGCTCACATTACATTTAGTCTAATGTAGAGTGAGCTGGGGAGAAAAACAGTTTAATGAGCAATAATACATCACCAACTCCTCTTACATGTGTTCATTTATCTGAGAGATACATTCTGAATCCACAAACTGAATTGAATACACACTTTATGTGTAATGAATCTAGAATATATGAAAAGTACTGCTTTTTGAATAAAAAAAATTACTTTTCCTACGGTATTCTAATTTTTAGGAGATGCATCGGTATTTTTAGTAGCTGTGAAGCCTTACAGTTTGTAAGCAATGTAGTATATTCTGAGCCATGATTTCTTAGACAGCCTATTTATTTAGGACTCTTTTGGGCTTGTCCTGGTTTTTGCCTTTGCCTAGACCTTCTGACATCTTCAAAAGGAGGTTCACAACTGGCCCATTCCTTTATCACCCTGACTACGAGGTGCAGTTTTTGGTTGAGGCTGATGCCATGAAAAAAGTCGTAAAAACAATGACTGCAATTTTCAAACAGTGTCATAATGTAATATCCAGCCCAGACATTCCTCTTACAGACCACCAGAGGGCACGCTCTCCTGAATTTTAAACCTCTTCCAGTGGGTGTATACCTCAACTCCTTTCACCCTGGCATGTCAAGGGCAAAGTAGTTACTAGAAAACAAATTTTGTAGGCGGAGAATGTTAAGGGGTCCATCCATACAAACAACCCAGTTCAACAAAACAATCTTCAACTGTAAACCCTCCAGATCTGCTCCTTTACCCAAGAAAAAACAAATGCTTGATTAAACAATCATTTTTCTTAGCCTAGACTTAAACACTGAGACTATGTCTAAGTCCTGAACACTAATTGGAATGCTGTTCCATAACTGTGGGTCTTTGTAAAAAGAGGCTCTGTTTGAACTACGTATAGCACATTATAAAAGACCAGAAGTTTGCTCAACCATATTCCTCTCATCAGTTTCCCAAATCTAGATTACCTCCCCCTTTGGAGTTCAAGGGCACACTCCCATAGACTCTTGGGACGCTCCTTGACTCCAAGCAGTGTGGTAACATTCTGTAATATCCAGCCCAGATATTTCCCTTCTAGACTGCCAGAGGGCGCATTTCCCAGATTTGTGAATCTCTTGTAGTGATGAAGCTTTACCATTTGCAAGAAATCTAGTACTGAGCCCTGTTTTCTTGGCCAGCCATTTATTTATGACCACTATTGCCTAGCCCCTCTGGTTTGTTACCGTTCTGATCTCTGGTGTATTGAATACTGATCTGCTTTTCTGATAATTCTTTGTTTGATGGTTTTGCTTGCCCTGTGTGATATTCTTGGTGATGACCCTGGACTGTTTCTTTACTCTGCCTCCACTAATATAACTCTCTGCATATAGATCCTCATTCTGTGCCCATGACCACTGTGTTACACACAGATTTTCAGTGGGATTCAGAGCTGGGCTTTGACGTGGTCACTGTCGAACATTCACCTTTTTGTTTTTAACAACTCCTTTATTGCTTTGAGCTTGTATTTGAAATCATTGTCCTGTTTAACAGAGAAGTTTCTCCCAAGCTTTTATCAAGTTTTAGCAGGTTCTCCTGTAATATCCTCATGTATCCATCCATTCTCCCTCATTTTTGACAAGAATCTCAGGATGAAAAGCATTCCTAGAGCATGATGCCGCCACCACTATATTTCACTATAGGGAGGTGTTAATTGAGGTATGGCCTACGTTAGGTTTACCCTTCACAAAGCGCTTTGACATTTTCCCAAATGCAGTATCTTGATCTTGGTCACATCACACAACAAAAACACATCTTCAGTGGATGACTGTCTTCTTGACCAATGGTGTCTATCTAGCCACCACCATATACAGTCCTCACTTATTCACAGCTCTTGAAAAGGTTGTCTGGTGCACCTTCACTCTACTCTCAGCTACTGTAATCTGTAACTCAACTCTGTAACTTGGCCTCAGTGTGGTTTCCCTCTCTGTCTTATTTTTGTAGGTTTTGAGTGAAGACCTTCTCTAGGTAGTGCTTCTGTGGTGTGATGCTGCTTCCAGTGCTTATAGTTAGATACAATTTTACACCCTATTCCTAATTTATTTTAACAGCCGGCTGTGCCAAAATGGTAGAGCGGGTTGTCCACTAATAGTAGGGTTGGCGGTTCGATTCCCGGCCCGGGTGACTCCACATGCCAAAGTGTCCTAGGGCAAGACACTGAACCCCATGTTGCTCCCAATGGCGAAATTAGCATCTTGCATGGCAGCTCTGCTACCATAAGTGTGCCATTTACCATTTAATTCAATTGTGTCATCTTTATCTTCCATAGAATGCTCCTTAGCCTTCTGGGGGTGGATTAATTTTTGCACACCACTGTAATTATTAGACAGGCCATATTTTTTCAACTCAAACACATCTTCTAATTTGTTGATGAGATCTTCTGCGTTCAGACTGTTGTGCCCCACCCTGGAGATTTTGAGTTTTTACATTAAAAACACTAGTGCACTTTTTCCGCTTGATCAAGTCTTTAATGAAATAATCTCCCTTTATTCATGAAAATTATATTTAGTCTACATTGACTGAGTTTCAGGATGCTTTCAAACTGTTGAGTTTGTTCAGCCAAGCTGTAACAAGCAAGTGTGACTAGCGAGGCTGGTCGCTTTTAGGCACTTAGCTCATGTGGCCTTAAAGGTGTGGAGAATAATCTTCTGGTGCGTCTGAAAGTTCATAAGACCGCTGCTCACCACTTTGGGGTAACCATTCTGGAAACTGTTGTTAGCCAAAGTTTTTTATTTGCTTGTGTCATTTTGGGGCCATTTCTACCACTGGTACACCAAACAGCATGACTCAATGACAAACCTGACCGCAGGACTTCCAGTATTCTGTAGAGTGCGACTCACATTGCTGTCATAACACTAGAAGGAGTGGTGGATCATGGGTAATTTGCCAAGTGGAGTTACAGCATCTGGTGGAAAAGTTCTTCATATGTGTGTAGCTGAGTGGGTGAAGGTTCAGGTGGATCACTGAGCTCAGAAACATTCACACCTCTTAGAACACCCACAAATAGGAAGTGGCTAGTTCGTTTACTAGCAGTAAATAGAAACGTCTGGTCAGAGCATGCGAACCCACAGCGAGCAGTTCTCTCTCTCTCACACACACACACACACAAAACTTACGTGTCTTTTTTCTTCATCTTGTATAACGTTAATTTGTAAAACCTACAACAAAGCTGACTTCATTTCTGTTTTAAATTAAGATGCAAAAGCTTGTGTGCACGCGGAGATCTGTTCACTGCATGGCGTGTTAATTACAGCTGTGATACCAATATGTGATCAGTGCAGTAACATGAGAAACTGCTTTGTGTTTTAACATCTGTTATGAAACGCATGTTTGCTTTTGGCCTGTACGTCCATCATGCTAATATATTTGTAGGTAAAGCTGTAACATTATTTTGGTTATCGCCGTAAGCTCCACCCAGTATTAAGACCTGTTTAGTATCTGTTTAGTAAACCTCAAGAGATTTGTAATGAAACAAAGCTTTACCATAGCATATTTATGATACTGATGCTTTTTTTGGTAATATTAACAATAGACAGGAAAGTGCAAAGACAATAGGTTAAAAAAATGATAGAAATATATATATTTTTACCTGACATGCAGTGAGTGATGGTGACAGAAAGACAAAATGATAGCAGTGATATTTTATGAAAAATGTGCAGCGATTTTGATGATCTTATTAGTTTAACTTCAACTAAAACTTGTTTTCCTCTGTCCATCTTGTGACTGAACTTTAGTCAAAATAAAACTGTTTCACCAACAAATATGAAACTGGAGACTGGCTTAGAGCAAAATTCACTTATTACCCAATGAAGTGTTCTATAACGGTCACATGCGCTATTTACTGTGAAAAAGGTTTTGAAGACAGTGTGACTGTAGTCTCACTGTATTGGCATTGCAAAACCACCCGTTTTTATTTTATTTTATTTTGCCTGATTTTTTAACTGAGTCAGTCATTTTGTGTGTGTATCATGGCATAAACCAAATTTTGCTTATACAGCTGTTTACAGAAACCTCAGTATCTCGGTCTCAGGATGGGCCTAGCTTCAAAAACTGATCTCTAGAGCACATTACAAGGTACAGGTACATTTGGGACATTCATGTTACTTAGACTTACAACTTAAGTCCAAATTTAATGCTCAAGATTGCTCATGGTTCCACTTCTAGGGTCAATTTATAATGGGAAGTGGTCAAGTCTCAGTTTGAATTTGTTTAGGGGGTACCTACAGTGAGGGAAAAAATCTCCTGCTGATTTTGTACGTTTGCCCACTGACAAAGAAATGATCAGTCTATAATTTTAATGGTAGGTTTATTTGAACAGTGAGAGACAGAATAACAACAAAAAAATCCAGGAAAATGCATATCAAAAATGTTATGAATTGATTTGCATTTTAGAGTTTCATTGTTATTGAACACTTCTGATGAACATTTCTACATTTCTGCTAAACAATTTTGCTAAACATTTCTGCTGAACATTTCTGCTGAACATTTCTGCTAAACAGAACATTTCTACATTTCTACATTTCTTTTTTATTAAACATTTTTGCTGACCTTCTGGCGATTAATGTTGGCGATTAATGTTGAACTGCTAAGCCTATCTAAATTGCCTTTTCTGTTCTGTTCAATAAATCGATTTGCATTTTAATGAGGGAAATATGTATTTGACCCCTCTGCAAAACATGACTTAGTACTTGGTGGCAAAACCCTTGTTGGCAATCACAGAGGTCAGACGTTTCTTGTAGTTGGCCACCAGGTTTGCACACGTCTCAGGAGGGATTTTGTCCCACTCCTCTTTCAGATCTTCTCCAAGTCATTAAGGTTTTGAGGCTGACGTTTGGCAACTTGAACCTTCAGCTCCCTCCACAGATTTTCTATGGGATTGAGGTCTAGAGACTGGCTAGGCCACTCCAGGACCTTAATGTGCTTCTTCTTGAGTCACTCCTTTGTTGCCTTGGCCGTGTGTTTTGGGTAATTGTCATGCTGGAATACCCATCCACGACCTATTTTCAATGCCCTGGCTGAGGGAAGGAGGTTCTCACCCAAGATTTGACATTACATGGCCCCGTCCATCGTCCCTTTGATGCGGTGAAGTTGTCCTGTCCCCTTAACAGAAAAACACTCCCAAAGCATAATGTTTCCACCTACATTTTTGATGGTGGAGATGGTGTTCTTGGGGTCATAGGCAGCATTCCTCCTCCTCCAAACATGGCGAGTTGAGTTGATGCCAAAGAGCTCCATTTTGGTCTCATCTGACCACAACACTTTCACCCAGTTGTCCTCTGAATCATTCAGATGTTCATTGGCAAACTTCAGACGGGCATGTATATGCGCTTCCTTGAGCAGGGGGACCTTGCGGGAGCTGCAGGATTTCAGTCCTTCACGGCGTAGTGTGTTACCAATTGTTTTCTTGGTGACTATGGTCCCAGCTGAATTGAGATCATTGACAAGGTCCTCCCGTGTAGTTCTGGGCTGATTCCTCACTGTTCTCATGATCATTGAAACTCCACGAGGTGAGACCTTGCATGGAGCCCCAGGCCGAGGGAGATTCACAGTTCCTTTGTGTTTCTTCCATTTGCAAATAATCGCACCAACTGTTGTCACCTTCTCACCGAGCTGCTTGGCAATTGTCTTGTAGCCCATTCCAGACTTGTGTAGGTCTACAATCTTGTACCTGACAAGATGAGGCTTGGAGCTTGGAGAGCTCTTTGGTCTTGGCCATGGTGCAGAGTTTGGAATCTGATTGATTGATTGCTTCTGTGGACAGGTGTTTTTTATACAGGTAACAAGCTGAGATTAGGAGCACTCCCTTTAAGAGTGTGCTCCTAATCTGAGCTCGTTACCTGTATAAAAGACACCTGAGAGCCAGAAATCTTTCTGATTGAGAGGAGGTCAAATACTTATTTTCCTCATTAAAATGCAAATCAATTTATAACATTTTTGACATGCGTTTGTCTGGATTTTGGTAAATGGTAAATGTGCACTTATATAGCGCTTTTATCCAAAGCTCTTTACACTGTGTCTCATTCATCCATTCTCACACACACACCAATGGTAGCAAAGCTGCCATGCAAGCCGCTAGCTTGCCATCGGGAGCAACTTGGGGTTCAGTGTCTTGCCCAAGGACACTTCGGCATGTGGAGTCACCTGGGCCGGGAATCAAACCGCCAACCCTACGATTAGTGGACAATCCGCTCTACCAACTGCACCACAGCCGCACACAGCCCACCACAGCCGATTTTCTTGTTGTTATTCTTTCTCTCACTGTTCAAATAAACCTACCATTAAAATTAGATCATTTCTTTGTCAGTGGGCAAACATACAAAATCAGCAGGGGATCAAATATTTCTTTCCCTCACTGTAGATATACTTATAGTGTGCATGCAGAACATTTCAGGTTTGAGACTTCTCTCTTTTTTTCTAATATGAGGATGAGATATAGTCCTCTATAGTAGCATTCTGCTGACAATTTGCGAGTTTAAGATTGGAGGTAAACTCTGCAGGACAGTAGACCTCAAGGACCAGATTTGAATTACCAGCCTGATCTATCATGTTGGTACAGGTGTACAGTTGGTATGTGTGAATAGATTTGATCCAAATATTTAAGTACAGCGTTCAGTTGGGTGTTTTACAAATGAACAGTGCCATAAACAGAGCTGTGGCACCGTTTCTCCTGTGATAAAAGCAGAGCTGTAGTCACTTACTTCTTTTAGCACATGAGAAACAACACCATAGCTCTGTTCATCTATATATTAAAAAAAATAAGACTGAGACTCAAACCCTTCCCATCATAAATTGACCGTTAAACATGGAACTGTGATCGATCTTGTGCATTACATTTGGTCTTAATTTCCAAGTCTACGGAACACAAATGTGCAAAATGTACATTGTGCTCTAGAGATCAGATTCTGCTCCAAGGAGCTAGGACCATTCCAAGCAGTGATACTGAGGTTTCCGTAAACAGCTGTATAACCAAAATTTGCTGCGTGACACAAAAATGGCCGTCGTAAGTTAATCCAAGTAAAATAAAATAAAAACTGCTGATTTTGCAATGCTAGTACAAAGAAGTAAACACTAAAAATCTGAAAGTTGTGGGTCCAAATGTCTACTTTCTGGGTCATAATGTGTTCACAATGAAGATGATATAACTTAATACTAACTTAGTACTAACTTAATAATAATAATAATAAGTTAAAATAAAATATAAAAACCTTACATTCAGTAAAAATTAACTAGAAATGACATGAAATTGTTCAGATTTTTTGATGCACTTGAGCCTCAAATCACACGTAGCAAAGCTCTTCCTGCCACTTCCTCTAAGGTCATTGTGTCAGAATCCAGTGCTAGAGGTGCAAAACCACAGACAAGAAGAAAAAAATGTTGTCTGAAACAAAGTTAAGCATGTTGCACATCCTGAATGTGGAATATTTTTTTTCTTTGAGCAGCTGTGACACCACCCATATCACAGACTTTTGGTGTTTGAGAGAAAATTATAATGGTTATATAGTATGTGGTGTTTATGTATATTTTGTCCCATTAAAAAAAAAACATATTTTGCTTAGAACATTTGGCAAATACAGTATTTAATCTACATACTACACTTGGTTCAAATGACATTATTAAGCTCCATAATACATACTCCACTTTTAAACAAATGATCTTGTAAAATAGTAATATATAGTAGTTCTCTGCTGCAATTCTGCCTTAATCAGCCTTTGGGAGGTGGCGGAGGTGGTTTAATAACTTTAAACAGTATTAGTATATTATCAAATCTCCTCTTGTTAATGCAAAAATCAGCATAACAAAGAAAACATTCGGGATAAAGATATTTTAAAACAGAACGTTATGGGAATATCTCGGCCAGTGAGACGACATATAACCACAAAACGTCTTGCTAGAACAAATTGTAAGCTTTGCTTCCACGTTTCTTAAAATGGCCGACGTTCTAGTAAGAACACCGACCGGACGTTTGTTAAGCATTTGAAATTTGACTCACTACAGCCCAGTGGGTCACTTCAGTGATTCGATTCTGGGGTCACTCCAGGTCACAGTTTCGGAGGCTGTAGATGATTGTGTGTGCTGTTGATTGTCGTCCTGATGCATCCGTTTGTCCCGGTGTACGGCACCTCCTCATACTGAGAGAATAACGTGATGTGACAGGATTAATAAACACAACTTTAACACGTTAACTCGTATGTTGATGATGCAACACCACAAAAAAAACCCTAAAAAATCATTAAATGGAACTAATTGTAGATGTACTAGTAATAATAAATAAGTAATTATTTACTAATTATTTAGTATAATAATTACCAAATATATTAACATTACTCTATTTGTTAGCATGTTATGTGAGCAAACTTTTTGTGTCACTTTGTGTGCAAATGCATCAGGACAATCTGCCATTTCTATTAAATAGATTTTAACACGTTTTCAAACACAACTTGGTAAACACAATCGTCTGAATCTGTACAGCACGATGCATCTTTCACATAAGGGACTTTCCAACTTCACAGCAACAGACACCATGCCCACGACTACACACAATGCCTCAAACGCCCAATTTATCTTATTATCTTATCTCTTCATCTCAATGATTGCAATAAACAACAGGAAACTTTTAATAAACTTTTAACAGGATCAATTGATGATATTTAAGAAGTGTTTTTTTTTTAAAGAGCAAAATGTATTAAAATATCAAGCTGTAAAAATAGTTTTTATATGAATCCACATTTGGGAAAAAAAAAAAGAAAAATATTTAACAAAAAACGCGTCAGCTTACCAAAGGGACGTTGTCCTGACGCAGCTGTAAACCAGGGTCTGGACGCTGCCTTCGAGTTTTTGGAGTTCTTTTGCAGCGGCAAACTTTAAAACCTAAAATGTCACAATTCATTCAGAATGAACCTAAAAACAATTCATTTACATGACTTTATTATCTTATTATCTAAGATCCCTAAATCACAGGTTCTGAAACTTTTTACATTCAAGGACCCTTAAACTGTGAGACAGATTTCACTTATGAAAGTATCTTAAGCTCATCGTTTAAACATGTACGGCAAGATTTTGGTCATTTTTTGAAACCATATTCCTAAACGGAACATATTAGGTCCCAGTTATTTTATTATTTATAAGCCGACTTGCATTCAAGCGATTGTGGTTTGGATCAAAGTCAAACAGGATCATAATAAATATTACTGTGATAATGGTGGTCTGTGATTTTCAGGTCTTTAGCAAGTTAAAAAGAAAGAAAAAATCATAACAGACCCCACTCTGAGAACCGCTCACTGCTTTAAATCAATAACAAAAAAACAAATAAAAATAGTTGTAACTTGACAATAAAGTCCTGCATGTTCAATACACAATGTTATCTTCGGTAGTTTATGCAGACGTTCCAACATTTAAGATTTTTGACGCACTGCTACGGAGACACATGAAAACTACACTTCATGTTAAAAACTAAATGGAGGAACGGCTAATTAATACGCAGCATCACACCAGATATTGCCTCAATGTTTTCTTATCTGGATAAAAACAATATTGCCGTAACATTCATAAACACACGCTCGGGTTTGTGTTGGAAAATCTCTGATTTCTTGATAGCAAAATTGACACCTCTTGTGATGGTATTAGACTCAATGAACAAGGAAGAATGTTTAAACAACATTGTATATTCAGCTTAAGTGTATTCAAAGGGTGTTTTATATACTCAAAAATTATGACATGTTATAATTAGCTATTAGTGATAATTAGATAAAGTATGTCAACATGTTAAGCTTTTAAACAACAACAACAACAACAACAATAAACTTCCTAATTAAGGAGTATTCTGGAGTATATTTACACTCACCCACAATAATAAAAATGACCAGGCAGTTTATTATTCCGAGGATGATGAAGAGACTTTGCCAGAGTCTGACGTCTTCACATTTCGGAAAGACAGATTTTTTTTGCGATGTGTTATGTCAGGTGTACAAGTGAAGGAAAACAACAACAACATGTAACAACAACAACATTTTTTTTTCTAAATCACAGAATACTGGTTGAAATCTAAACTGATTCAATTTCTTACAGAAATCTTCTCTCAGTAAACTCACCACCTGAATGATTCCAGATGTAAAGTCTGATTCCACGGCTGATGTCGAAAGGTGAACCAGTTTGAGTTTGAGTACAATAATACATTCCTAATTCATTAGTACTGATATTGTGTATAAATAAACTGCTGTTATATTGCACTGAGAAAGTCTTGTTGAAGGTCGTGTTATTGTATTCTGCGCTCGTGGATCTGCTTGAGAAAGAGCGTAATATAAACACTGGAGGTTCTGACGGCTTCATCAGGAACCAGAACACATTACTTACAGACACCTCACACTTCAGACTCACATTTTGTCCCAAATCTACCGACTTCTCTGTGAAACTTTCTGCAGCTCCACAGCACACAAGTAGATCTAGTCATGACAAAACACACACAGATACACCACAAGGGTTTAGAATAACCTACATGTCATTCCTGCAGAAACTAAATTCAAAAGACAACATTTTAGGTACAGAATCCATGTTGAATCAGAAACGTATGAAGTTACTCACAGAAATGAAGTTTTATTATCCTCATGCTGAATTCTGAACACCGGACACAAGCGTTAAATGCTCTGAGGCTGCGCTGCTTCAGTCAGGAAACACTTCAGTTGAGCTTCAGACGCTGGGGTATACGGAAGTAGGAGCTAATCTTGCTCAGACCACAATGTGCGTGTGTGTGTGTGTGTTGTGTGTGTGTGTGTGTGTGTTTGTGTTTTCCCTAATCTCTCTTGTTTTCTTGCACACCCACACCATTAAAGTGAATTTTCACACGAAAGATCATCCAAGACCATTAGTGCTGTTCTTTTATTTGTAATTGAATTTATTGACATGTTTACTCAGGAATCACAGAAAACATTCAGTTTAGAAAATAAATTTGTATCTTCATATTAAAATCAAGACGAAGTGAGCAGAAGAGTCAAAATGTTCCTCTGTGTTTTACAAAACAGATTCTTTGTGATGAAAAATGATTAGATGTGTACGTAGATGAAGAAACAATGAGAAAATCTTTGTGGAACACAAATAAACAGCAAGGGTATAATTTTTTTTTATGAATGCTATTGAAATTGTCAAGCCTGTAGTTTTAATGACAGCCTCTGTTCGATCCTCAACTTGGGTTATGTACAATTATCACTATTTACACTGGTTTTGAAAGTATCGATGTTTGAGGTTTTTAAGAGTTCATGGTTCATATAGAAAATAGCAACTTATACTGTATATGAATGATAAAAAAATAATGAAAAAACCCCACAAGTGATTATTAAAGAAATTTAATATTTGCATGAAAATTTCTTCAGAGGTCTAAAACATAACAAGCAACAATTATGAATTTTTTCTATTTAGAAATATTTTAGTTTCACATGAAAGTGCGATGAAATGTTTAAGATATACTAGGACTGAATTTAAAATGTCTAATACAAATTTATCCATCCATCCATCTTCAACTGCTTACTCCTTTTCAGGGTCACGGGGAACCTGGAGGAAACCCCCGCAGCACAGGGAGAACATTCAAACTCCGCACACACATGGCCCCGGCGGGAATTGAACCCCGGACCCTGGAGGTGTGAGGCGAACATGCTAAGCCACTGTGCGCCCTAATACAAATATAACCCTTAAGAAATTGTATTCACAGAACTGGAAAAGTTACCCAAATGCACAGCGGGGGGCGGTCAAAATCAGGGGGGATCGGGACATTTAATTTCCAAGACCTCGTGGGGCCAATGTATATTTGGTTCCCCTATAAAAAATAAATTAAATAAAGGTTTTGACATTGATTTGTGTTGGTTTGGTTTGAGATTTGATGCTGTTGTATTGAAATATATTTCAATATATTGCTGTTGTATTGAAAAATCAATCTGTGGTATGAGTGGAATGGGGATAGAGGTGAAAAAACCGCTGTGGTATGAGAGGAATAAAACACTTAGGGATGTGTTGATATAGGAAAATAATCAATAACATTAACTGCACTTCATGACACCACCCTGTCACTGATTCTGATGATAAACTCCTGTGTGAATTTTACTGCAGAAGGTCAGACTCTGAGAACGAGAAGCGGGAGATGGAGCTGTACACCTTAGACGTGTGTGAGACGTGTTAGTGTGCAGACTGTAACCACAATCGTCTAGCACAGCTAAAAAAGAAAACAGTGACCTCTGTGTGTGTGTGTGTGTGTGTGTGTGTGTGTGTGTGTGTGTGTGTGTGTGTGTGTGTGTGTGTGTGTGTGTGTGTGTGGTGTGTGTGTGTGTGTTAGACCACAGGGTGAAATGGAATAAACTCCACCACAGTGTAGCTGCTTTCATTATGCGCTTTTGGTAACCAATTCTGTAAAAGAGCAAAAAAGTCACGAGGACTGTGTGTAGATTTATCTGTTAAATACATTTAAAGTGTTTTTTTTGTTTGTTTGTTTTTTTACTTTAAAACAGGATTTAATACACACTAACACACTGTACACACTAAGGTTGTATATTAACAGTGTGTTAATTGTGTATTTGTATCCAGTGAACTTACCTGTAATCCACTGACTTCTTGAAGCTTCACATCAAAGTTTATAGATTTGGTTTTTCCACAGCAGGTAACGATCGAGACTAAAACATCACAATGCAGTCTGAATAAACCGAGCTGACTCCAACACTGATTGTGGGATTTCTGTATTTGTATCATACTACTATAAAATAAATAGTAAATAATAATTACAAAATGGAGGAAGTTTATTCTGAAAATATTACAGCTGAAGTGATTAATCCGGTGCTGAATTCAGTCAGTGTAGAATATATTAGCATTTCTACACACTGGACAGAGGAAATGATTTATAACTCACCTGTGACTGTGATGAGCAGAACACCGTTCATCACTCCTGATATGATGAAGAGATTTCTCCACAGTCTGATCTCCATATCTTTATCATGACAAAGAACAGATAGAATAAATGTCACTAGTAAATAAAGCACATGATGAAATTATAATGAAGTATTGATTTATCACAGACATTTCCTGTGAATATAATACATAAATCTTCTCTCAGTAAACTCACCATCTGAATGATTCCGGATGTAAAGTCTGATTCCACTGCTGATGTCGGGAGGGGAACCAGTTTCAGTTTGAGTACAATAATACACTCCTAATTCATTAGTACTGATATTGTGTATAAATAAACTGCTGTTATATTGCACTGAGAAAGTCTTGTTGAAGGTTGTGCTACTGTATAATGCGCTCGTGGATCTGCTTGAGAAAGAGCGTAATATATACGTTGGAGGTCCTGTCGGCTTCATCAGGAACCAGAACACATTACTTACAGACACCTCACACTTCAGAGTCACATTTTGTCCCAAATCTACCGACTTCTCTGTGAAACTTTCTGCAGCTCCACAGCACACAAGTAGATCTAGTCATGACAAAACACACACAGATACACCACAAGGGTTTAGAATAACCTACATGTCATTCCTGCAGAAACTAAACTCAAAGACAACATTTTAGGTACAGAATCCATGTCAGAAACGTATGAAGTTACTCACAGAAATGAAGTTTTATTATCCTCATGCTGAATTCTGAACACCGAACACAAGCGTTAAACACTCTGAGGCTGCGCTGCTTCAATCAGGAAACACTTCAGTTGAGCTTCAGACGCTGGGGTATACGGACGTAGGAGCTAATCTTGCTCAGACCACAATGTGTGTGTGTGTGTGTGTGTGTGTGTGTGTGTGTGTTACTCATCTCTCTTGTTTTCTTGTACACCCACACCATTAAAGTGAATTTTCACACGAAATATCATTCACTGTACCTTCATACTAAATACAATGAAGTGAGCAGAAGAGTCAAAATATTCCTCTGTGTTTTACAAAACAGATTCTTTGTGATGAAAAATGATAAGAAGTGTATGCAGATGAATAAACAGTGAGACAATCTTTGTGGAACGCAAATAAACAGCAAGGGTATGATTTTTTTTAAGAATGCTATTGAAATTGTCAAGCCTGTAGTTTTAATGACAGCCTCTGTTCGATCCTCAACTTGGGTTATGTACAATTATCACAATTTACACTGGTTTTGAAGGTATCGATGTTTGAGGTTTTTAAGAGTTCATGGTTCATATAGAAAATAGCAACTTATACTGTATATGAACGATAAAAAAATAATGAAAAAACCCCACAAGTGAATATTAAAGAAATTTAATATTTGCATGAAAATTTCTTTAGAGGTCTAAAACATAACAAGCAACAATTATGAATTTTTTCTATTTAGAAATATTTTAGTTTCACATGAAAGTGCGATGAAATGTTTAAGATATACTAGGACTGAATTTAAAATGTCTAATACAAATTTATCCATCCATCTTCAACTGCTTACTCCTTTTCAGGGTCACGGGGAACCTGGAGGAAACCCCGCAGCACAGGGAGAACATTCAAACTCCGCACACACATGGCCCCGGCCGGAATTGAACCCCGGACCCTGGAGGTGTGAGGCGAACATGCTAAGCCACTGTGCGCCCTAATACAAATTTAACCCCTAAGAAATTGTATTCACAGAACTGGAAAAGTTACCCAAATGCACAGCAGGTGGCGGTCAAAATCAGGGGGGATCGGGACATTTAATTTCCAAGACCTAGTGGGGCCAATGTATATTTGGTTCCCCTATAAAAAATAAATTAAATAAAGGTTTTGACATTGATTTGTGTTGGTTTGGTTTGAGGTTTGATGCTGTTGTATTGAAATATATTTCAATATATTGCTGTTGTATTGAAAAAATCAGTCTGTGGTATGAGTGGAATGGGGATAGAGGTGAAAAAACTGCTGTGGTATAAGAGGAATAAAACACTCGGGATGTGTATAGGAAAATAATCACATTAACTGCACTTCATGACACCACACTATCACTGATTCTGATTATAAACTCCTGTGAGAATTTTACTGCAGAAGATCAGACTCTGAGAACGAGAAGCCGAGGAGATGGAGCTCTACACCTTAGACGTGTGTGAGACGTGTAGTGTGCAGACTGTAAACCCCAATCGTCTAGCACAGCTAAAAAAGAAAATAGTGACCTCTGTGTGTGTCTGTGTGTGTGTGTGTGTGTGTGTGTGTGTGTATGTGTGTTAGACCACAGGGTGAAATGGAATAAACTCCACCACAGTGTAGCTGCTTTCATTATGCGCTTTTGGTAAACAACTCTGTAAAAGAGCAAAAAAGACACGAGGACTGTGTGTAGATTTATCTGTTAAATACATTTAAAGTGTTTTTTTGTTGTTGTTGTTTGTTTTTTACTTTAAAACAGGATTTAATACAACCTAACACACTGTACACACTAAGGCTGTATATTAACAGAGTATTAAGTGTGCATTTGTATCCAGTGAACTTACCTGTAATCCACTGACTTCTTGAAGCTTCACATCACAGTTTATAGATTTGGTTTTCCCACAGCAGGTAACGATCGAGACTAAAACATCACAATGCAGTCTGAATAAACCGAGCTGACTCCAACACTGATTGTGGGAGTTCTGTATTTGTATCATACTACTATAAAATAAATAGTAAACAATAATTACAAAATGCAGGAAAGTTTATTCTGAAAATATTACAGCAGAAGTGATTAAACCGGTGCTGAATTCAGTCAGTGTAGAATATATTAGCATTTCTACACACTGGACAGAGGAAATGATTTATAACTCACCTGTGACTGCGACGAGCAGAACACCGTTCATCATTCCTGATATGATGAAGAGATTTCTCCACAGTCTGATCTCCATATCTTTATCATGACAAAGATCAGATAGAATAAACGTCACTAGTAAATAAAGCACATGATGAAATTATAATGAAGTATTGATTTATCACAGACATTTCCTGTGAATATAATACATAAATCTTCTCTCAGTAAACTCACCATCTGAATGATTCCGGATGTAAAGTCTGATTCCACGGCTGATGTCGGAAGGTGAACCGGTTTCAGTTTGAGTACAATAATACACTCCTAATTCATTAGTACTGATATTGTGTATAAATAAACTGCTGTTATATTGCACTGAGAAAGTCTTGTTGAAGGTCGTGTTATTGTATTCTTGGGTCGTGGATCTGCTTGAGTAAGAGCGTAATATAAACACTGGAGGTTCTGACGACTTCATCAGGAACCAGAACACATTTCTTACAGACACCTCACACTTTAGAGTAATATTTTGTCCCAAATCTACCGACTTCTCTGTGAAACTTTCTGCAGCTCCACAGCACACAGGTAGATCTAGTCATGACAAAACACACACAGATACACCACAAGGGTTTAGAATAACCTACATGTCATTCCTGCAGAAACTAAACTCAAAGACAACATTTTAGGTACAGAATCCATGTTGAATCAGAAACGTATGAAGTTACTCACAGAAATGAAGTTTCATTATCCTCATGCTGAATTCTGAACACCGAACACAAGCGTTAAACTCTCTGAGGCTGCGCTGCTTCAGTCAGGAAACACTTCAGTTGAGCTTCAGACGTTGGGGTATATGGAAGTAGGAGCTAATCTTGCACAGACCTCAATGGGTGTGTGTGTGTGTGTGTGTGTGTGTGTGTGTGTGTGTGTGTGTGTGTGTGTGTGTGTGTGTGTGTTACTCATCTCTCTTGTTTTCTTGGACACCCACACCATTAAAGTGAATTTTCACACGAAATATCATTCACTGTCCTTTTATTTGTAATTTAATTTATTGACATGTTTACTCAGGAATCACAGAAAACATTCAGTTTAGAAAATAAATTTGTACCTTCATACTAAATACAATGAAGTGAGCAGAAGAGTCAAAATGTTCCTCTGTGTTTTACAAAACAGATTCTTTGTGATGAAAAATGATAAGAAGTGTTGCAGATGAATAAACAATGAGAAAATCATTGTGGAACACAAATAAACAGCAAGGGTATGATTTTTTTTTATGAATGCTATTGAAATTGTCAAGCCTGTAGTTTTAATGACAGCCTCTGTTCAATCCTGAACTTGGGTTATGTACAATTATCACAATTTACACTGGTTTTGAAGGTATCGATGTTTGAGGTTTTTAAGAGTTCATGGTTCATATAGAAAATAGCAACTTATACTGTATATGAACGATAAAAAAAATTATGAAAAAACCCCACAAGTGATTATTAAAGAAATGTAATATTTCTATGAAAATTTCTTCAGAGGTCTAAAACATAACAAGCAACAATTATGAATTTTTTCTATTTAGAAATATTTTAGTTTCACATGAAAGTGCGATGAAATGTTTAAGATATACTAGGACTGAATTTAAAATGTCTAATACAAATGTATCCATCCATCTTCAACTGCTTACTCCTTTCAGGGTCAGGGTCACGGGAACCCTGGAGGAAACCCCGCGCAGCACAGGGAGAACATTCAAGCTCCGACACACGGCCCGGGCGGAATTGAACTCCGGACCCTGGAGGTGTGAGGCAAACATGCTAAGCCACTGTGCGCCCTAATACAAATTTAACCCTAAGAAATTGTATTCACAGAACTGGAAAAGTTACCCAAATGCCCAGCAGGTGGCGGTCAAAATCAGGGGGATCAAGACATTTTATTTCCAAGACCTAGTGGGGCCAATGTATATTTGGTTCCCCTATAAAAAGAAATTAAATAAAGGTTTTGACATTGATTTGTGTTGGTTTGGTTTGAGATTTGATGCTGTTGTATTGAAGTATATTCCAATATATTGCTGTTGTATTGAAAAATCAGTCTGTGGTATGAGTGGAATGGGGATAGAGGTGAAAAAACTACTGTGGTATAAGAGGAATAAAAAACTCGGGATGTGCTGATATAGGAAAATAATCAATAACATTAACTGCACTTCATGACACCACCCTGTCCCTGATTCTGATTATAAACTCCTGTGAGAATTTTACTGCAGAAGGTCACACTCTGAGAACGAGAAGCGAGAGATGGAGCTCTACACCTTAGACGTGTGTGAGACGTGTTAATGTGCAGACTGTAACCGCAATCATCTAGCACAGCTAAAAAAGAAAATAGTGACCTCTGTGTGTGTGTGTGTGTTACACATCAGTGTGAAATGGAATAAACTCCACCACAGTGTAGCTGTTTTCATTATGTGCTTTTGGTAAACAACTCTGTAAAAGAGCAAAAAAGTCATGAGGACTGTGTGTAGATTTGTCTGTAAATGTTTTTTTTTTTTTACTTTAAAACAGGATTTAACACACACTGTACACACTAACGTTGTGTATTAAGAGAGTGTTAAGTGTGTATTTGTATCCAGTGAACTTACCTGTAATCCACTGACTTCTTGAAGCTTCACATCAAAGTTTATAGATTTGGTTTTCCCACAGCAGACAACGATCGAGACTAAAACATCACAATGCAGTCTGAATAATCCGAGCTGACTCCAACACTGATTGTGGGAGTTCTGTATTTGTATCATACTACTATAAAATAAATAGTAAATAATAATTACAAAATGCAGGAAAGTTTATTCTGAAAATATTACCGCTGAAGTGATTAAACTGGTGCTGAATTCAGTCAGTGTAGAATATATTAGCATTTCTACACACTGGACAGAGGAAATGATTTATAACTCACCTGTGACTGTGATGAGCAGAACACCATTCATCACTCCTGATATGATGAAGAGATTTCAAAACAGTCTGATCTCTATTTCTTCATCAGTGGTCTGATTCTGAGGTGCTTCAATCTTACACATTTGATTCTCTGGAAACATGACAAAGATCAGATAGTTTAGACTTCATTAGTAAATAAAGCACACAGTGAAATTATAATGAAGTATTGATTTATCACAGACATTTCCTGTGAAAATAATAAATAAACTCACCAGCTCAAACTATTTTGGTAACGGCTCACATTACACAGTCTAATGTAGAGTGTGCTGGGGAAAAAAACCCAACCTAAATCAGTTTAATGAGCAATCACCAACATCACCAAGTCTTCTTACATGTGTTCATTTATCTGCATTAGTCTGAGAGATACATCCTGAATACACAAACTGAACTGAACACACTATATCTCCTACACAACACATGAACACACTGCACTGTTTGTTACTAAATAATGGCTTTATGGTGTCTGGTTGCTGTGAAACCCCTAATTTAGTTCTTTTCTTACTTTTTTTTCTTTTAAAGGGACACAGTTACAGTGTTTCGCTTGTTAATGAAGAATTACATCATTAACACATTCTGTCAGTAGCTGTGTTTACAGCCCTGAGTATGTTTCTCTGTTTTGCCCCCTAGAGGAATAACAGAGACTTACTTTTTTTCTTCAAACCTTTCAACTCCATTTCAGTCCACAAAACACACCAGTCCCTCCAGGATTTTGTGATCGCTGAAATGAACACAAAATCAAGAAAACGCCGCAATATTCGGAGGAGCTTGCAATTTTTCAAAATTACCGCAGATTTTCCACTGATTTAGGCCAGGGAAGAAACAGTGTTACAGACTGAAACACTGTGGAAGATTAGAAGATGAATTACTATAGAAGAATAATTCACTGGAACATTGTGCATGAGTTGGGAATACAAACCTGAATGGAACGCTAGACACATTCACCCACTGATTCATATCTAGGGGAAACTTTTCTTTGCCACCTATTGGCATGTTTTCTAGAGGTGGGAGAAAACCGGAGAACCTGCGACCCACATTGACTCAGTGAGAACATGCAGAGAAACACAAGCTCAGGTTTGAATCCATGACCTTTCAGTCCAATATTTGCTCCAATGACTCCACTACTACATTGAGCTAACAGCAAAACCTGACTTTTCCCTTTGTTTGAGATTGCTGAAAATTTCTCCATTTAAACTTTATTGTCACCATGACATCAGAGCAGTAGACAAATAATATATAGCCTCACATATGACAAAAAAAAACCTCACCAACCATCAAATTAGCACCAGAATCACCAAACACATCACATATATTTCAGCAAAATCATTTTGTGTTTTACAGAACATCCTTACCTTTAACAGGTTTTAGTATATATCCTAAACTTCCTTCAGGAAGATGTGACAGATCCGACTATATTCAGACTATAATCAGACTATATTCAGACTATATTCACACATACAACCACATGGCAAAATCAACATAAATAAATAAGTGTAAATGAAACAAACCTTATATTCTTGTCACCAATTTAGATGTGTATACACATTGCTCATTGCTTATAAACAATGAGCTTAATATTTTATATGATTACCTTTATTCAACAACCTATTCTGTCAGAGTATCTTTCAAATACATAAAAAATGCTTAAAGTCAAAGGAAATATCTGGCTAATCTGTTCACTTTCTTCCACAATATGTACAGACTGAAATGATGGTAGTGTTTAAGACCATTCAGTAACATTGGTCAATATTCGATTTTCGGTGGCCATTTTATGATATTCGTGTGTCTGCTCCGGGTTTAGGTTTTTATCCAGTGATTCTGGGCTCACATATACATATTGAACACTTTTAGGTCTCAAGTATGACCCTAAAACACCATAAAAACAATTTATGACAGATTTACCCCTATATTTCTCAATAGGTAAACATTGAAACACCACACGGAGGGAGCCTGACTATTGGATGTTACAGCGCTGAGTTGTAGAAAAGCTCCCCTAGTGGTTGTCAGGCTTTATGACACGGGCTTGTGCATTTACATTACAATTATCCAGTGTACAAGCTTTTATAAATATATCAGAAGCACATTTACACACGTCACACTTTGAACAAATATAACATAAAAAAACAGACAAAAGTAATATAATATAATTTTTTATTTTTTTATTTTTTTAATCTGGCCAAACTACCGTAAGTGCACAGCAGGGGCAGAAAAGTACAACACTTGCCTGCAGGTCACTCGTCTGTGTGGGGTCACTCCGAGTCACAGGTTCGGGGGCTGTCAAAGAGCGTATGTGCTGTTCAGGTTAGTCGTCCTGATGCATCCATTCGCGGTGTACTGCACCTCCTCATACTGAAATATTACTGTGATGTGACAGGATTAATAAACACAACTTTAACTCGTATGTTGATGATGCATCACCACAATGGTGAAAAAAACCCTAAATGCAGTGCTTTAATGTGTGAATGCGAAGTATGATAGATACAACAAGCCATGTATTATATATAAATGTGTATTTTATATATGTATTGTATATTGTATATATATATATATATATATATATATATATATATATATATATATATATATATATATATATATATATATATATATATATATATATAAAATCGTTGTTAAATATAAGTGTGAAAGAAATATTGGCACTCCATGAATTCATATGAGAAAATTATATTTGAATTATATTCCCACTTAAATTTGTACACCTGGGTGACTAGGAACAGACAATTCTTCAACCATTACTTCCTGTTTCAAAGGGGTATAAATATGAGGTAACACACAGGCCAAAATACATTAGTCATTCAGAACATTGAGTAAGACCAATGAATGTAGCTGTGATTTGCAGGAATAGGTGGTTGAGCTTCACAAAATGGGAAATGGATATAAGAAAATATAAAGAAAATGTCCATTTCCACCATCAGGGCAATAATGAAGAAGTTCCAGTCAACAGGAAATGTTATGAATCAATCTGGAATTGGACGCGTGCCTGTCTCGTCTCAACGCACTGTGAAGAGGACGGTTCGAGTGGCCAAAAAATCTCCAAGGATCACAGCTGGTGAATTGCAGAAGTTTGTTTGCGTCTTGGGGTCAGAAGGTCTCCAAAACTACAATCCGAAATCAACCACATCACCACAAGTTGTTTGGAAGGGTTTCAAGAAAAAAGCCTGTACTCTCATCCAAAAACAAACTCGAGCATCTTCAGTTTGCCAGACACTATTGGAACTTCAAATGGGACAAATTATATGGTCAGATGAAACAACATTAGAGCTTTTTGACAATAAGCACAGAGCAGTAGCCATATGGAAAAGTACCTCATGCACACGGTTAAATATGGTGGTGGCTGTTTAATGTTTTGGGGCTATTTTTCTGCCAGAGGACCTGGACATTTAATTTGGATACATGGCATCATGGACTCTATCAAATATCAACAGATATTAAATGAAAACCTGACTGTCTCTGACAGAAAGATTAAAATGGGCCATGGTTGGATCTTCCAGCAGGACAATAATCCAAAACATACATCACAATCAACACAAAAATGGTTTACTGAGCAAAAAATCAAGGTCCTGCCATGGCCACTGACCTGAAACCCAGAGAAAACCTGTGGGGTGAACTGATAGAATAGCTTTGGCTTATTTTTATTTTTTAATCGTGGAGATGGATTTTTCTGTTTTCAATCCCATATTTAGCCTTTTTAGTGTGCTGCAGGTCAGAATACTGTTAAAAAAGCTCGTTCATTTAAAATACAAATAAATAAATAAATAAATAAATAAATAAATAATAAATATACATTTTCACGTTGAAAACTGTTTTCAAAAGTTTGCGTTTTCAGGCTCCAAAAACGCTGTTGTTGTGTAAATAGCCTCTAAGCTTTCATTGAGAAATTAATGAGTCAAACATTCAGAATGTGGAGGAGAGAGTCCATTTGGACATTTCATTTATATCCCATAAAGTAAGTGATGATAAAGGGTTTCTCCTTTCATGCCTCATGAGCAGAGAGATAAAAAGGAATATTTTTCTTTAGGCCTACAAGGAGGTCTTAGCTAAGATTATAGAATACATGGCTAAGTTGAGCTAGTGATGTGTCCTTTGCGAATGAGTCTCCCGTATTAGTTATTTTTGTGAATTAATACAAGACAGAATAATAGGATGATATTTTAGCCACACTTCATGGCCACATCCACTAATGAATGTTGTGTAGACCTATATGTGCATTTGACAAATCACGTGTGATAACATTCTCCATTTGACTACATTTAATACATATATTTTAATAACATAGACAAAAAAAAAGGTGAAATGTAGAATCTGTAAGGTGTGTGGTTGCAAATTAAAAATGTATTGATTTAATTAAATATTTAAAGTTGTAAACATTATTTTGATGAGTTGTGTTGACATAATAATGTTGATAATTACAACAACTTAATATTGTGTGTAATTTAAACTGAACTTTCTGCGTTAATTGATTTGAAACAAAATTGAAGTTGTAGTAAAATTGAAGTCCCCTCCGCTACCCATTTAACATACCTGGACAAATTCAGACAGTTAAGACTGTGTTAGAGGACATGTAGACTGAATAAATGACATTTCAATGTGAGTAGCATTTCATTTACAAATAAATTCTACTAAATCAGTCAATTTGGGCATATTCTCAATTGTGATATGACCAATAGTGGACTCGTGCATAGGTTAGGCTACACCTGCTAATCCAGTTTATGGACTATTTTGTACTACTACACGTAGCTAATGCTAGTCATATTTAGCAGTGAAATTTGAATATCTGCTCTTTAGTTTACTAAAGCAGTGGATTTGACAACTCTGCTCATCTAGAGAGGGCTTTTCATTTGTGCTATATGAAGGAAAAGATTGATTAAATTTCTGCTTATTCACGTAAATATCAATCTACATTGTGTAATCTAGTTTCATGTAAATCAAATCTTTTGTCATTCACATATATAGCCTTCTAGCTCCATTGTAGTCAGTTTGGTCCGGGGTTCGATTCCCGCCAGGGCCATGTGTGTGTGGAGTTTGCATGTTCTCCCCGTGCTGAGGGGGTTTCTTCCGGGTACTCCGGTTTCTTCCCCCAGTCCAAAGACATGCATGGTAGGCTGATTGACGTGTCTAAAATTGTCCGTAGTGTATGAATGGGTGTGTGAGTGGCACCCTGTCCAGGGTGTACCCCGCCTAGTGCCCGATGCTTCGCGACCCTGAAGAAGGAATATGCAGCAGAAGATGGATGGATGGAAAATGGAACTTTGGTTTGTTTTCCATTCAGTAAATCGGAATGAACGGTGTTCAAAATTGTACTGCAGCCTGCCACTAGAGGGCCTCCGAGTCATTTTGGCTTCACTTTAAACCCCTGTTGTGGCGTCCAGCTGTAAATTGTTTGAAAGAAACACATAACAACAACGCATACATTTTGATTTATTTACAGAAAGCATTTATTTGTCACGTATACATTACAATACAGTGAAACTCTTTTCTTTGTTTATCAAAGCTTGTTAGGAAGCAGGGGTCAGAGTGCAGGGTCAGCCATCTTACAGCACCTGTGAAGGGTTAAGGGCCTTGTGTACGGGCTCAACGGTGAAGCCTGGTGATGCTGCAGGACTTGAATACCTGACCTTCTGATAAGCGACCCAAAACCTTAACCACTGAGCCACTAAAACCCATAAAAGCTAATGTACATACTAATTTCCCCACATTGTTGCACATTCCATAATACAATTAGCAGTTATATTGCTGTCATTTGAAGCTTGAAGCTTGATCGTTAATCTGATTGGCCCTTAACTTTGAAAATTCATTGTTTCCTCTCTTCTTCTCTCTGTGCCCCATAGTTGATCGGAAGACTGCAGCATTTAATGCATCTAGCTCATCATTAACATTTTATACCATTTCAACCATGTATAAATGCATAATATATAACATCAATTAACATTAAAAAGGAGAAACCTGAATAGGTCACTGCTGTATTTACACATCACTGTTCATGTTCACAAACTGGAGGAGGAGTATGAGCGAATTAAGAGAGGAGGAGTCGATTTAGTCCAGTCACTGCAATGTTCACACTGAAGTAGACCAGGAACACCTCACTCAGATGCTCTCAGACTGCTTCTTTTGCTGTGCTCTCACCTGTGTGAATAATCGCACTCAGGAGGAGAACACACCAGGGTTAGGTTCAAACACAAAGGACGTACATGTAAGAGGACATTTTCAGACTTACAGGTCCCTCAAACAATTGTGGTTTGTTTGATTGTGTAGTGTGAATCTGAACAAAAATAGCAGACAAACTAAAAATAGAAATTTCAGTATGGTTCTGACTAAGAGGTGTGAAAGTGCTTTCAGATTCACATGCTCACATCTGTGAAAAGGTTCGTTTTATTTACCATTCTGTGAATTCTGACCCCAATAATTATCTTATACCAGCTTTGCAATGGTGTAAGATAATAATGGGTAATTTTCACCCATTCTTCCTGGCAAAATGGAAATAAAAATGACTGCAATTTTCAAACAGTGTCACAATGTACAGTAATAGACATTCCCCTTCCAGACCACCAGAGGGCACCGTCCCCGGAACTTTGAACCTCTTCCTTGGATATCAATCATTCTCATTTCCTCTTCAACCAGTACTGTACATACTTTTACTAGTCGTGAAGCCTTACAGTTTGTAAGCAATATATTATATTCTAAGCCATGATTTCTTAGACAGCCCGTTTCCTTATGACCCCTTTGGCCTTGTCTCGGTCTTGTCGACCTCATTTTAGGTAATGGCTCACATTACACTTAGTCTAATGTAGAGTGAGCTGGGGAGAAAAACAGTTTAATGAGCAATAAGACATCACCAGCTCCTCTTACATGTGTTCATTTATCTGAGAGATACATTCTGAATCCACAAACTGAACTGAATACACACTTTATGTGTAATGAATCTAGAATATATGAAAAGTACTGCTTTTTGAATTTAAAAAATTTACTTTTCCCACGATATTCTAATTTTTATGAGATGCATCTGTACTTTTAGTAGTTGTGAAGCCTTTCAGTTTGTAAGCAATATAGTATATTCTGAGCCATGATTTCTTAGACAGCCCATTTATTTATGACTCCTTTGGCCTTGTCTCGGTTTTTGCCTTTTGCCTAGCCCTTCTGACATCTTCAAAGGGAGGTTCACAACTGGCCCATTCCTTTATCACCCTGACACCGAGGTGCAGTTTGTGGTTGAGGTTGATGCCATGAAAAAAGTCGTAAAAACAATGACTGCAATTTTCAAACAGTGTCATAATGTAATATCCAGCCCAGACATTCCTCTAACAGACCACCAGAGGGCACCCTCTCCTGAATTTTAAACCTCTTCCAGTGGGTGCATACCTCAACTCCTTTCACCCTGGCATGTCAAGGTCAAAGTAATTACTATAAAACAAATTTTGTAGGCGGAGAATGTTAAGGAGTCCATCCATACAAACAACCCAGTTCAACAAAACAATCTTCAACTGTAAACCCTCCAGATCTGCTCCTTGACCCAAGAAAAAACAAATGCTTGATTAAACAATCATTTTTCTCAGCCTAGACTTAAACACTGAGACTATGTCTGAGTCCTGAACATTAATTGGAAGGCTGTTCCATAACTGTGGGTCTTTGTAAAAAAAAAAAAAAAAAAAAAAAAGAGGCTCTGATTGAAGTACGCATGGCACATTATAAAAGACCAGAAGTTTGCTCAACCATATTCCTCTCACCAGGTTCCCAAATCTAGATTACCTCCCCCTTTGGAGTTCGAGGGCACACTCCCATAGACTCTTGGGACACTCCTTGACTCCAAGCAGTGTGGTAACATTCTGTAATATCCAGCCCAGATATTTCCCTTCTAGACTGCCAGAGGGCGCACTTCCCAGATTTGTGAATCTCTTCCTTGGGTAACATTCTCATTTTCTTTTCAGCAGTATATAAAGCACATGTTTTTTGTAATAATGAAGCCTTACCATTTGCAAGCAATCTAGTACTGAGCCCTGATTTCTTGGCCAGCCATTTATTTATGACCGCTATTGCCTAGCCCTTCTGGTTTGTTACCTTTCTGATCTCTGGTGTATTGAATACTGATCTGCTTTTCTGATAATTCTTTGTTTGATGGATTTGCTTACCCTCTATTGTGTGATATTCTTGGTGATGACCCTGGACTGTTTCTTTACTCTGCCCCCACTAATATAACTCTCTGCATATAGATCCTCATTCTGTGCCCATGACCACTGTGTTACACACAGATTTTCAGTGGGATTCAGAGCTGGTCTTTGACATGGTCACTGTCGAACATTCACCTTTTTGTTTTTAACAACTCCTGTATTGCTTTGAGCTTGTTTTTGAAATCATTGTCCTGCTGAACAGAGAAGTTTCTCCCAAGCTTTTACCAAGTTTTAGCAGGTTCTCCTGTAATATCCTCATGTATTTCACTCCATCCATTCTCCCTCATTTTTGACAAGAATCTCAGGATGAAAAGCATTCCTAGAGCATGATGCTGCCACAACTATATTTCACTACAGGGAGGTGTTAATTGAGGTATGGCCTACGTTAGGTTTACCCTTCAAAAGCGCTTTGACATTTGCCCAAATGCAGTATCTTGATCTTTGTCACATCACACAACAAAAACACATCTTCAATGGATGACTGTCTTCTTGACCAATGATGTCTATCTAGCCACCACCATATACAGTCCTCAATTATTCACAGCTCTTGAAAAGGTTGTCTGGTGCACCTTCACTCTACTCTCAGCTACTGTAATCTGTAACTCGACTCTGTAACGTGGCCTCAGTATTGTTTTCCTCTCTGTCTCGTTTTTGTAAGTTTTGAGTGTAGACCTTCTCTAGGTAGTGCTTCTGTGGTGTGATGCTGCTTCCAGTGATTATACTTAGATACAATTTTACACTCTATTCCTAATTTATTTAATTCTATTATGTTATCTTTATCTTCCTTAGAATGCTCCTTAGCCTTCTAGGGGTTGAATACTTTTGCACACTGTATTTAGTTATAGTAGTGAGAAGCCATATCATTATACTTCATTAAACCCTTTTTTCAACTCTAACACATCTTCTAGATTGCTGATGAGATCTTCTGCATTCAGACTGTGAAGATTTTCGAGCTGCCAGGAAGTTGCGCCCCACCCTGGAGGTTGTGAGTTTTTACATTTAAAACACTATTGCACTTTTCCCCCTTGATCAAGACTTTAATTAAAGAAATAATCTCACTTTATTCATGAAAAGTACATTTTAGTCTACATTTACTGAGTTTCAGGATGCATTCAAATGGTTCAGCTCGTTCAGCCGAGCTCTAACAAGCAAGTGTGACTAGTGAGACTGGTGGCTTTTAGGCATTTAGCTCATGCGGACTTAAAAGGGCAGTGAATACTTTTCTGGTGTGTCTGAAAGTTCATAAGACCACTGCTCACCACTGTGGGGTAACCATTCTGGAAACTGTTGTTTGCCAAAGTGTTTTCATGTGGTTGTCATTTTTGGGCCATTTCTACCGCTGCTACACCAATCAGCATGACTCAACGACAAACCTGATAGCAGGACTTCCAGTATCCTGTAGAGTGCCTCTCACTTTCCTGTATTAATGCTAGAAGGAGTGGTGGATCATGGGTAATTTGAAAAGTGGAGTTACACCATCTGGTGGAAAAGTTCTATATATGTGTGGAGCTGAGCTGGTGAAGGTTCAGGTGGATCACTGAGCTCAGAAACATTCACACCTCTTAGAACACCCACAACTAGGAAGGCGCTAGTTCGTTTACTAGCAGTAAACAGAAACGTCTGGTCAGAGCATGTGAACCCACAGCGAGCAGTTCACATCACACACACACACACACGCGCATGCACTTACGTATCTTTTTTCTTCATCTTCTAAAAATGTTAATATGTAAAACCCACACCAAAGCTGACCTCATTTCTGTTTTATATGAAGATGCAAAAGCTTGCGTGCACGCGGAGACCTGTTCACTGCATGGCGTGTTAATTACAGCTGTGATACCAACATGTGATCAGTGCAGTAACATGAGAACCTGCTTTGTGTTTTCACATCTGCATGTTTGCTTTTGGCCTGGACGTCAGTCATGCTAATATATTTGTAGATAAAGCTGTAACATTAATTTGGTTATTGCAGTAAGCTCCGCCCAGTATTTAGACCTGTTTAGTATCTGTTTAGTAAACCTCAAGAGAAAACAAAAGCTTTACCACAGCCCTGCTAAATGTTTTTGATTTACTTGTCTGTTTCCGGAGTAACCTGGGAAGCACCTACAATCTGGCCTACATGTATAACTTTGAATACGCCGTAGTGTTCGACATCGTGCTGTGGCTCACAATCGTGTTGGCTCTCACAGTCATCGTCATCTCGTACAACCTGCGGAACATGGGCCTGGACTACAACAACATCATCTACAGCAGGGGTGTCCAATCTTATCTGTGAAGGGCCGGTGTGGGTGCAGGTTTTCATTCCATCTGGCACTTTCCGGATAAGATAGGACACCCCTCATCTACAGGATGACCAATCAGAAGATCCACATGGACTAACCGTGCATTTTGTCCTGTTCCTAATCCTGAACGATATATATATATATATAATTTATTTATTTTTTTATCTGACATGCAGTGAGTGATGGTGATAGAAAGACAAAACGATAGTGGCAATATTTTATGAAAAATGTGAAGTGATTTTGACGATCTTGCTAGTTTAACTTCAACTCTCCCTCCTCTGGTATGCTCAACTGCATCTTATTTTTACTCCGTCCATCATGTGACTGAACTTTAGCCAAAATAAAACTGTTTCACCAACAAATATGAAACTGGAGAAAAGTTCACTTATTACCCAATAAAGTGTTCTATAACGGTCACATGCGCTGTTTACTGTGAAAAAGGAACCTTGGGTTTTGAAGACAATGTGACTGTAGCGCCAAACCCACATCACTGTTTTACACACCACTGTTGTTGAAATTAAGCACAGATGACAAAACCTTCCAATCAGTCATCACGTCTAAGGATCTGATATTTGTCTATTAACAAAACCTGAGAATTCTCAGAAACTGCTTTCATTCTACTTTAATGAGTCCAGAGCAGTGGGTTCATTCCATCTGAAGTGGTACAATGCAGGTTGCTCGACTCTTTTTAATTTTCCTAATTTTATTTGAGTGATTACTTCACTGTATTGGCATTGCAAAACAACCCGTTTTTATTTTATTTTATTTTGCTTGATTTAACTGAGTCAGACATTTTTTGTGTGTGTGTCATGGCACAAACATTTTTTTTGCTTATACAGCTGTTTACAGGAACCTCAATACCTCTGTCTCAGGATGGGCCTAGCTCCTTGGAAAAAAAACTCATCTCTAGAGCACATTACAAGGTACATGTATATTTTGGAGATTCATGTTCCTTAGATTTACAAATTAAGTCAAATTTTAATGCTCAAGATTGCTCACGGTTACACTTCTAGGGTCAATTTCGACACTGTGAACAATCAGATCCTCCTGTCTACTCTCTCCAGCCTGGGCATCACTGTAACGGTTCTGCGCTGGGTGGAATCCTATCTCTCTGACAGAACCATCAATGTATCATGGAGGGGAGGTATTTCTGAAACTCAGCAACTCACAACTAGCGTTCCACAGGGGTCAGTTCTGGGTGCACTCCTCTTTTTTATCTATACTACATCTCTAGGGCAGGTGATTGAGTCTCATGGCTTCTCCTATCACTGCTATGCAAATATCCTGGCAAAATCTGAGCTTCTCGTCATCTCAGCCTGTCCCTCAATCAACCACAACCTCACTTTACAACTCAGTTTACTCACACTCATGCCAACCAGGATGGCCAGGAACCTTGGGGTGATTCTTGATGACAGCTTGACCTTTACAGACCACATCTCAACAACTGCAAATTCCTGTAGGTTCATCCTGTACAACATCAAGAAAATCCAACCATACCTCACCAAACAGGCTACACAGATACTAGTCCAGGCTCTTGTTATCTCTAAACTGGACTACTGCAACTCACTGCTTTCAGGCCTCCCAGCCAGCTCCATCAAACCCCTTCAGATATTTCAGAATGCTGCAGCGCACCTCGTCTTCAACCAGCCCAAGAGAACCCATGTCACACCCCTCTTCATCTCCCTCCACTGGCTTCCTGTAGCTGCGTACATCAAATTCACGGCCTTGATGCTCACCTACAAGACTTTGTCAGGAACAGCACCCTCCTACCTCAACTCTCTCCTGAAGGCCTACGTTCCCTCTTGCAATCTGTGATTGATTAGCGACCGACATTTAGTAGTTCCCACTCAGCGTGGCACAAAGTCCGTTTCCAGAACCTTCACGCTAACTGTTCCTCAGTGGTGGAATGCACTTCCAATCTCAATCCGGACCGCAGAATCTCTCACCATCTTCAAAAAGCAGCTAAAGACCCACCTCTTCCGTGAACACCTAACCAACTCATGAAAAAAAACTTGCACTTACACCTCTATTCTGTGCACTTTGCTTCTTCTGGAACTCAATTAATGGACCTTGTATGGTAGCACTACTTGTATTGTTCTCTGCATGATATATGGCATTGCTTGTATTTTTCTCATTTATAAGTCACTTTGGATAAAAATGTCTGCCATGTGAATAAATGTACATTTAATTTATAATCAGAATGGTTCAAGTCTCATTCTTAATTTTTTAAGGGGTACCTAGATATACGTATAGTGTGCATTCAGAACATTTCAGGTTTGAGACTTTTTCTTTTTTATTATGGGGTCGAGAAATTGCAATTTTTTTCATTTCCCCCATTTTAGGTTGAATATCTCTGAAGGGAGACCAGATACAACCCTGAATATTTCACAGAAATAAGTCCTCTATAGTAGCATTCTGCTATAAAAGTTGCGAGTTTAAGATTGGAGGTAAACTCTGCAGGACAGTAGACCCCAAGGACCAGATTTGAAGAACCAGCCTGATCTATCATGTTGGTACAGGTGTACAGTTGGTATGTGTGAATAGATTTGATCCAAATATTGAAGTACTGCATTCTACAAATGAACAGTACCATAAACAGAGCTGTGGCATTGTTTCTCCTGTGATAAATGCAGAGCTGTAGTCACTTACTGCTTGTAGCACAGGAGAAATAAAAAACCATAGCTCTGTTTATCTATATAACAAAATTAAGACTGAGACTCAAACCCTTCCCATTATAAATTGACCCTAAACATGTAACTGTGAGCAATCTTGAGCATTACATTTGGACTTAATTTCCAAGTCTAAGGAACACAAATGTGCAAAATGTGGATTGTGCTCTAGAGATCAGATTCTGCTCCAAGGAGCTAGGACCATTCAAAGCAGTGATACTGAGCTTTCCGTAAACAGCTACACAACCAAAATTTGTTGCGTGCCATGACACAAAAATGGCCGTTGTAGTTAAACCAAGTAAAATAAAATAAAAACTGGTAATTTTGCAATGCTAGTACATAGAGGTAATCACTCAAAATAAAATAAAAAATATAACATAAATGGTCAGGCAACCAACTTCACAATTATTGGACCACTTGAGATGGAATGACCCAGTGTGTTCTTAATGACTCAAAACTGGGTAAAATTAGTGTCACAGCTCAGACACACACTTTGTGTCATTTTGGACACGTTGTGGTTGAAACACGTGACTGTGATGTTTTTCATGAGGATCAGAAAGTTGTGAGTCCAAAGGGCTACTTTGAGGGTCATAATGTGTTCACAATGAAGATGTTATAACTTAATACTAACTTAATAATAATAATATGAAGAAGAAGAAGAAGAAGAAGAAGAAGAAGAAGAAGAAGAAGAAGAAGAAGAAAAATTATTTTGTGATGCATTTGAGCTACAAATCAGACGTAGCAAAGCTCTTCCTGCCACTTCCTCTAAGGCCATCATGTCAGAACCTTACCCAGTGCTAGAGGTGCAAAACCACAGACAGGAAGAAAAAAAATATTGTCTGAAACAAAGTTAAGCATGTTGCACAGCCTGAATGTGGATTTTTTTTTTCTTTGAGCAGCTGTGACAACACCCATATCACAGACTTTTGATGTTTGAAAGAAAAGTATAATGGTTGTAGTATGTGGTGTTTATGTATACTTTGTCCATTAAAAAAAAAAAAAAAAACATGCTGCTTAGAACATTTGGCATATACAGAATTTAATCTACATACTACACTTGGTTCAAATGACATTATTAAGCTCCATAATCTCACTTTTAAACAAATGATCTTGTAAAATAGTAATATATAGTACAGTGCCTTGCGAAAGTATTCGGCCCCCTTGAACTTTTCAACCTTTTGCCACATTTCAGGCTTCAAACATAAAGATATAAAATTTTAATTTGTAGTGAAGAATCACCAACAAGTGGGACACAATTGTGAAGTGGAACGAAATCTATTGGATATTTTAAACTTTTTTAGCAAATAAAAAACTGAAAAGTGGTGCGTGCAAAATTATTCGGGCCCTTTACTTTCAGTGCAGCAAACTCACTCCAGAAGTTCAGCGAGGATCTCTGAATGATCCAATGTTGTCCTAAATGACTGATAGTGATAAATAGAATCCACCAGTGTGTAATCAAGTCTCTGTATAAATGCACCTGCTCTGTGATAGTCTCAGGGTTCTGTTGAAAGCGCAGAGAGCATCATGAAGACCAAGGAACACACCAGGCAGGTCCGTAATACTGTTGTGGAGAAGTTTAAAGCCGGATTTGGATACAAAAAGATTTCCCAAGCTTTAAACATCCCAAGGAGCACTGTGCAAGCGATCATTTTGAAATGGAAGGAGTATCAGACCACTGCAAATCTACCAAGACCTGGCCGTCCCTCTAAACCTTCAGCTGAGACAAGGAGAAGACTGATCAGAGATGCAGCCAAGAGGCCCATGATCACTCTGGATGAACTGCAGAGAACTACAGCTGAGGTGGGAGAGTCTGTCCATAGGACAACAATCAGTCATACACTGCACAAATCTGGCCTTTATGGAAGAGTGGCAAGAAGAAAGCCATTTCTCAAAGATATCCATAAAAAGTCTCGTCTAAAGTTTGCCACAAGCCACCTCAAAAGACAAGAACACCAGGTCGCTGTTTCCTTCTTGGCAAGAAGTGGACATTTTAGAGTCTATAGATGCAGCTCTAAGCCCGCTCCTTGAATTCACCGATGCCTTGTCCAGTGAGTCCTATGTCGGTGTGTCATTCCTAAAAGCAGTGATGCATCTCTTCAACACCTCCATCTTGAAGGAAGCAGAGGATGACACAGACCTCACCAGGACCATAAAGACAAGAGTGATGGGATACCTGAATGAAAGGTATGGTGACCCAGCCATAGATGATCTACTTGACATGACATGCCTCGTTGACCCAAGATTCAAGCTTCAGTACACTCAGGAGGAGAAGAGAGGATACATCAAAGAGAAAGCTGTGTTGGAGATGCTGAAGGGAGAGAGAGCTGTTGTGGTAAGGGAAGAGGAGTTCAGAGAAGAAGACATGGGAGATGCTTCCGCAGCAGTGACACCTCTCTCTCTGGCTAGCTTTTTTTTTTCAAAGAAGTCCTCCACCAACACAGAATGCTTGAGTGTACAGCAGGCAGTTGAGAGGGAGCTCAGCAACTACCTTCTGTCTCCAGATGCTGACAATGACTCAAATCCTCTGGATCAGTGGAAAGTCTCTCATAAGAACTTCCCCAGAGTAAGCCAACTGGCAAAACATTGCTTGTGTATTAAAGCCACAAGCTCCCCCTCTGAGAGGGTTTTTAGTACAGGTGGCAACATTGTCACATGTAAAAGGGCATCTTTGAAGCCAGATAATGTAGACCAGCTTGTATTTCTTGCTAGAAACCTCTAGAGGCTGTCATAGGGTGTCATCAACCCCCAACAATGTCCCTGCCCCAGCAACATGTGTTCTTGTTATTGTTCACACTTTTTCTGTTTTCCTCAGCAAATCTGAGCATTTTTCATATTTTTTTTTTATCCTGGCTGAAGCACTTTTATATTAATCTATAAGAATAAATAGTAATAAGTTAAAGATATTAATATTGACAAAGGTGAGAGTTTTGTTTATTTGACAGTGATTTCACATTTCTTGTTTGTATGAAGGTTAAATTCAAAATATTTTTTTTAATTTCTAAATTATTATATAGTTTTATAGGAGGTTTCATAGACTTGGCAAATTCATTTTACAGAAGTTTGAAGGTACAGATGTCACGCCACCGCCGACAGAGGGCACTGCAGTGCTTTGTTTAAATGGAATCTGTTTTGGTTCACTGGCTTGCGAGTTAGTGCAAGCATTAGCGCTGAGTGGTCACAGGTGTGTGTACTTTGTGTTAATGACATTTGTTATATAAACGCCTAACTTACGGAGCACGTGGCTCATTATTGTTTATATGTTTATGTTGACACGTTTTGTAGCGGTCGTGTCGTCTATGTTAGGGACGAGTGTGTTATATGTCCCGTTGCCAGTTTTCCCGCGATGACCGCGTCTGTGTTTGTGTTTCGGATTAATAAAGACTGTGACCTGCACCTGCATCCACCTCCAGTCTACGTGTCGTAACAGATTAACGAGCCACGTGCTCCGTAATTTAGGCGTTTATATAACAATTGTCATTAACACAAAGTACACACACCTGTGACTGCTCACACTAACCCGGAAGCAAGTGAACCAAAACAGAGTCCATTTAAACAAAGCGCCGCAGTGCCCTCTGTCGGCTGTTGGCAGTTTTTATGAGGATTCATATTCTTCATATCGATATCAGTTATATCGTATTGACCAAAATTAAAAAATATATCGTGATATACATTTTGGCCATATTGTCCAGCCCTATGCCCACGACCACACACAATGCCTCAAATGCCCAATTTATCTTATTATCTTATCTTATTTTAAGAAAAATATGTTAGCCTACCAAAGTGACGGTGTTGTCCTGACGCAGCTGTAAAACAGGGTCTGGACGTTGTCTTCGATCCTTTGGAGTTCTTTTGCACACTGATCTGCTATCTGATTCGGCCGCTGTTCAGAAAAAAAAGAGCAAAAAAGTCATGAGGACCGTGTGTAGATTTATCTGTTAAATGCATTTAAAGTGTTTTTTTTTTTTACATTAAAATAGAATTTAACATACTGTACTAACATAATACAGTGTTAAGTGTGTATTTGTGTCGAGTGAACTTACCTGTGATCCCCTGACTTCTTGAATCTTCACATCACAGTTTATAGATTTGGTTTTTCCACAGCAGACAACGATCGAGACTAAAACATCACAATGCAGTCTGAATAAACCGAGCTGACTCCAACACCGATTGTGGGATTTCTGTATTTGTATCATACTACTATAAAATAAATAGCAGATAATTGCAAAATGTAGGAAAGTTTATTCTGAAAATATTACAGCAGAAGTGTTTAAACCGGTGCTGAATTCAGTCAGTGTAGAATATATTAGCATTTCTACACACTTGACAGAGGAAATGATTTATAACTCACCTGTGACTGCGATGAGCAGAACACCGTTCATCACTCCTGATATGATGAAGAGATTTCTCCACAGTCTGATCTCTATATCTTTATCAACGGTCTGATTCTGAGGCGCTTCAATCTTACACGTCTGATTCTCTGGAAACATGACAAAGATCAGATTAAACTTAATTAGTAAATAAAGCACACAGTGAAATTATAATGAAGTATTGATTTATCTCTGACATTTCCTGTGAATATAATAAATAAACTCACCAGCTGAATGATTCCGGATGTAAAGTCTGATTCCACTCCTGATGTCGGGAGGTGAACCAGTTTCAGTTTGAATACAATAATACCCTCCTAATTCATTTTACTGATATTGTGTATAAATAAACTGCTGTTATATTGCACTGAGAAAGTCTTGCTGAAGGTCATGTTTCTGTATACTGGCTCCAGGATTCTACTCGAGAAAGAGCGTAATATAAACGGCTGTGGCGCAGGTGGTAGAGCGGGTTGTCCACTAATCGTAGGGTTGGTGGTTCGATTCCCGGCCTGGGTGACTCTACAAGTCCGAAGTATCCTTGGGCAAGACACTGAACCCCAAGTTGCTCCTGATGGCAAGCTAGCGCCTTGCATGGCAGCTCTGCTACCATTGGTGTGTGTGTGAATGGGTGAATGGGACACAGTGTAAAGCGCTATATAAGTGCACATTTACCATAAACACTGGAGGTTCTGATGGCTTCATCAGGAACCAGAATACATTTTTATCCACCTCACACTTTAGAGTCACATTTTGTCCCAAATCTATTCACTTCTCTGTGAAACCTTCTGCAGCTCCACAGCACACAAGTAGATCTAGGAAAGAGGAAAAAATACTTAATTGTGGTGATTCTCTGTTCATAAAGAAGTAATACACAAATGTATCAATCGGGAAAGTACTCATTAAATACAATCAGTGATGGAGCTAAAGGAAATAAACTTACAGAAGTGAAGGTGGAGGATCTTCATGATGAAACTTGATCTCTGTTCACAAGTTGTAAATTGTCAGTGAGGAAGCTTCAGACATGAAGAAGTTCAGAGCTACAGGACTGAAGGGAAGTGACAGTTCAACTCGCTCTGACCGCCGAAAGTTTTTATTTCATCTCTTCATGATGAAAACTTCTCTAATCATCTCATATGTGAAGAAAATCATCTCAACTCCCCAGTAATAATATCTAATAACTAATATCGAGTGGGGTGAAAATCGGTTTAGTGAGCAATAAAACAAAGAACTCCTTTTACATGTGTTTATTTATCTGAGAGATACAGTCTGAATCCACAAACTGAACTGAATACACATTTTATGTGTAATGAATCTAGAATATATGAAAAGCTCCACTTTTTAAATTAAATTATGGAACTTTGTTTTTACTTTTCCCATGATATTAATTTTTTTTTTAGATGCACCTGTAGTTTTAATAGTTGTGAAGCCTTACAGTTTGTAAGCAATACAGTATATATGATTTCTTAGACAGCCCATTTATTTATGACTCCGTTGGCCTTGTCTCGGTTTTTGTCTTTTCCCTAGTCCTTCTGACATCTTCAAAAGGAGGTTCACATCTGGCCCATTCCTTTATCACCCTGACACCGAGGTGCAGTTTGTGGTCGAGGTTGATGCCATGAAAAAAGTGGTAAAAACAATGACAATTTTCTCAGTGTCACAGTGTAATATCCAGCCCTGACATTCCTCTTCCAGACCACCAGAGGGCACCCTCCCCTGAATTTTAAACCTCTTCCAGTGGGTGCATACCCCAACTCCCTTCACCCTGGCATTTCAAGGGCAAAATGGTTACTAGAAAACTAATTTTGTGGGCAGAGAATGTTAAGGGGTCCATCCATCCAAACAACCCAGTTTAACAAAACAATCTTCAACCTTAAGCCCTCCAGATCTGCTCCTTTACCCAAGAAAAAACAAATGCTTGATAAAACAATTCATTTTGAAAAAAATATATTTTTAAAATTTTTTTATGTCTAAGACCACACTAATTGGAAGGCTCTTACACAAATGTGGGTCTTTGTAAAACGAGGCTCTGCCCCTTGCTGTAGCCTTCACTATACAAGGTACCAACAAAAAACATTTTTTGATCTTTTGATTGAATTAGGTATAGCACATCATAAAAGATCAGAAGTTTCCTCAACCATATTCCTCTCACCAGGTACACGAGGCTGGATCCCTTTGGAGATCGAGGGCACACTCCAATACACTGTAGGGACGCTCCTCGACTCCAAGCAGTGTGGTAACATTCTGTAATATCCAGCACAGATATTTCCCTTCTAGACTGCCAGAGGGCGCACTTCCCAGATTTGTGAATCTCTTCCTTGGTTATCATTCGCATTTCCTTTTCAAGCAGTACATAAAGCACGTTTTTTGTAGTGATGAAGCCTTACCGTTTGCAAGCAATCTTGTACTGAGCCCTGATTTCCTGAGCCAGACATTTATTTATGACCACTATTGCCTAGCTCCTCTGGTTTGTTACCGTTCTGTTCTTTGTTTTTTTTTTTTTTTTTTTTTTTTTTTTTTTTTTTTTTTTTTTTTTTTTTTTTTTTGTTTGTGTTGTTTTTTTTGTGGTGACCCTGGACTGTTTCTTTACTCTGCCTCCACTAATAAAACTCTCTGTATATAGATCCTCATTCTGTGCCCATGACCACTGTTACACAGATTTTCAGTGGGATTCAGAGCTGGCCTTTGCCATGGTCACTGTCGAACATTCACCTGTTTGTTTTTAACAACTCTTGTATTGCTTTGAGCTTGTATTTGAAATCATTGTCCTGCTGAACAGAGAAGGTTCATAGAGCAAGATGCTGCCACCACTATATTTCACTGTAGGTATGGTGTTAATTGACGCATGGCCTACGTTAGGTTTACCCTACACAATGCGCTTTGACATTTGCCCAAATGCAGTATCTTGATCTTGGTCTCATCACAGTACAAAAAGACATCTTCAACGGGTAACTGTCTTCTTGACCAATGGTGTCTTTCTAGCCACCACCATATACAGTCCTCAATTATTCACAGCTCTTGAAATGGTTGTCTGGTGCACCTTCACTCTACTCTCAGCTACTGTAATCTGTAACTCGACTCTGTAACTTGGCCTCAATCTGGTTTACCTCTCTGTCTCATTTTTGTAGGTGTTGAGTGAAGGCCTTCTCTAGATAGTGCTTTTGTGGTGTAATGCTGCTTCGAGTGCATATAGTTAGACACAATGTTACAACCTATTCCTAATTTATTTAATTCTATTGCGTTATCTTTATCTTCCTTAGAATGCTCCTTAGCCTTCTGGGGGTTGAAGACTTTTGCACACAACTGTAATTAGTTATAGTACTGACAGGCCATATCATTATACTTCATTAAACCCTTTTTTCAACTCCAACACGTCTTCTAATTTGCTGATGAGATCTTCTGCATTCAGACTGTGAAGATTTTTGAGATGCCAGGAAGTTGCTCCCCACCCTGGAGGTTGTGAGTTTTAACATTTAAAACACTAGTGCACTTTGTCCACTTGATCAATACTTTAATTAAAGAATTAATCTCACTTTATTCATGAAAAGTACATTTAGTCTACATTTACTGAGTTTCAGGATGCTTTCAAACTGTTGAGCTCGTTCAGCCAAGCTCTAACAAGCAAGTGTGACTAGCGAGGCTGGTGGCTTTTAGGCATTTAGCTCATGCGGCCTTAAAGGGGCGGTGAATAATTTTCTGGTGCGTCTGAAAGTTCATAAAACTACTGCTCAAAACTACTGCACTGTGGGGTAACCATTCTGGAAACTGTTGTTTGCCAAAGTGTTTTCATTTGCTTGTGTCATTTTTGGGCCATTTCTACCACTGCTACACCAAACAGCATGACTCAACGACAAACCTGACCGCAGAACTTCCAGTGATCCACCTGAACCTCCACTCACTCAGCTCCACACATATATAGAACTTTTCCACCACATGGTGTAACTCCACTTGGCAAATTACCCATGATCCACCACTCTTTCTAGTGTTATGACAGCAATGTGAGCCGCACTCTACAGAATACTGAGCTCAGAAACATTCACACTTCTTAGAACACCCACAACTAGGAAGGCGCTAGTTCGTTTACTAGCAGTAAATAGAAACGTCTGGTCAGAGCATGTGAACCCACAGCGAGCAGTTCATATCACACACACACACACACACACTTACGTATCTTTTTTCTTCATCTTCTATAAATGTTAATGTGTAAAACACATGTTGTGATACCAACATGTGGTCAGTGCTTTAACATGAGAACCTGCTTTGTGTTTTCACATCTGGTATGAAACACATGTTTGCTTTTGGCCTGGACGTCCATCACGCTAATATATTTGTAGATAAAGCTGTAACATTAATTTGGTTATCGCCGTAAGCTCCGCACCCATATTTAGACCTGTTTAGTATCTGTTTAGTAAACCTCAAGAGATTTGTAATGAAACAAAGCTTTACCACAGCCCTGCCAAATGTTGTTGATTTACTTGTTTGTTTCCATAGTAAACCGGGAAACACCTACAATCTGGCCTACAAGTACAACTTTGAATATGCTGTAGTGTTCAATATCGTGCTGTGGCTCATGATTGTGTTGGCTCTCACCGTCATCGTCATCTCATACAACCTGCGGAACATGGACCCGGGCTACGACAGCATCATCTACAGCAGGGGTGTCCAATCTTGTCCGTAAAGGGCCGATGTGGGTGCAGGTTTTCATTCCAACTGGCACTTTCAGGATAAGATAGGACACCCCTTATCTACAGGATGACCAGTCAGAAGATCCGCATGGACTAAATGTGCATTCTGTCCTGTTCCTGACCGAGCTACATGTTGAATCATCTGCATTTATTGTTGTTACTGGACCATAATATATGATACTGATGCTTTTTTTGGCAATATTAACAATAGACAGGAAAGTGCAAAAACAATAGTGTTCAGTGTGATAATAATAATAATAATAATAATAATAATAATAATAATAATAATAGTTCAGTGTGACTGTAGCGCCAAACCCACATCACTGTTTTACACACCACTGTTGTTGAAATTAAGCACAGATGACAAAACCTTCCAATCAGTCATCACGTCTAAGGATCTGATATTTGTCTATTAACAAAACCTGAGAATTCTCAGAAACTGCTTTCATTCTACTTTAATGAGTCCAGAGCAGTGGTTCTATCTGAAGTGGTACAATGCAGGTTGCTCGGCTGTTTTAAATTTTCCTAATTGCATTTGAGTGATTACCTCACTGTATTGGCATTGCAAAACCACCAGTTTTTATTTTATTTTTATTTTGCTTGATTTAACTGAGTCAGCCATTTTTTGTGTGTGTCATGGCACAAACCAAATTTTACAGCTGTTTACAGAAACCTCAATATCTCAGTCGTAGAATGGGCCTAGCTCCTTGGAACAAAAACTGATCTCTAGAGCACATTACAAGGTACATGTATATTTTGGACATTCATTCATTTCAAGTCCAAATATAATGCTCAAGATTGCTCAAGGTTCCACTTCTAGGGTCAAATTATAATGGGACGGATTCGAGTCTCAAGATTAATTTTTTTAGGGGGTACCTTGATATACGTATAGTGTGCATGCAGAACACTTCAGGTTTGAGACATCTCTCTCTTTTTTTATTATGGAGATGAGAAAGTGCAATTCTTTTAATTTTCTCCCCAAAAAATGTAAAAAGTTGCGAGATTGAGATTGGAGGTAAACTCTGCAGGAGAGTAGACCTCGAGGACCAGATTTGAAGGACCAGCCTGATCTATCATGTTGGTACAGGTACAGGTATCCGTGAATAGATTTGATCCAAATATTGAAGTACTGCATTCTACAAATGAACAGTGCCATAAACAGAGCTGTGGCATTGTTTTTCCTGTGATAAAAGCAGAGCTGTAGTCACTTACTGCTTGTAGCACAGGAGAAATAAAACTATAGCTCTGTTTATCTATATAAAAAAAATTAAAACTGAGACTCAAACCCTTCCCATTATAAATTGACCCTAAACATGGAACTGTGATTAATCTTGAGCATTACATTTGCACTTCGGTTCAAATGGTCTAAGGAACACAAATGTGCAAAATGTACATTGTGCTCTAGAGATCAATTTCTGTTCCAAGGAGCCAGGACCATCCTGGGCAGTGATACTGAGGTTTTTATAAACAGCTATACAACCAAAATTTGTTGCATGCCATGACATGTTGCATGCCGTCGTAGTTAAACCAAGTAAAATAAAAAATAAAAACTGGTGATTTTGCAATGCTAATACATAGAGGTAATCACTCAAAATAATTTTTTTTTAAAAATGTCAACATAAATGGTCAGGCAACCAACTTCACAATTATTGGACCACTTGAGATGGAATGACCCAGAGTGTTCTTACTGACTCAAATCTGGGTAAAATTAGTGTCACAGCTCAGAGACACACTTTTTTGGATGTGTTTTGGGTGAAACACGTGACTGTGATGTTTTTCATGAGGATCAGAAAGTTGTGGGTCCAAAGGTCTACTTTCTGGGTCATAATGTTTTCACAATGAAGATGATATAACTTAATACTAACTTAATAATAATAATAATAATAATAATAATAATAATAATGATAATAATAATAATAATAATAATGTTTAAGAAAAAATATTACATTCAGTAAAAATTTACTAGAAATGACAGGAGATTGTTCAGATTTTTTTGATGCACTTGAGCCACAAATCACACGTAGCAAAGCTCTTCCTGCCACTTCCTCTAAGGCCATCGTGTCAGAATCTTACCCAGTGCTAGAGGTGCAAAACCACAGACAGGAAGAAAATAGAAAATGTTGTCTGAAACTAAGTTAAGCATGTTGCACAGCCTGAATGTGGAAAAAATTATTTTTCTTTTAGCACGCTGTGACAACAGCCATATCACTGAACTTTTGGTGTTTGAGAGAAAAGTATAACGTTTATAGTTTGTGGTGTTTATGTACTGTCGGACCGACACCCGACGCGCAGGGTAAGAGAATCGCTCCTTCCCCGACTGCCGCACCGGCGCGAAGCGGGCAGACCCGCGCCGGACCCAACACTAACCGGAAGGGCCGTCACGGCGGGATGGAGCCACCCACTCCTCGCCGGCTGCTGATTGGTGAACCTGGTGCGAGATTTCCACCACTCCAGCCCCGGAAGGAGGAAATAAAAGGACGCCCTTCCGCCCATGGAAAACCGAAGACCTACTCGGCTACGCTCCGGCCCAGATGAGGACGACGGCAGACGAAACCAGTGTGACGCTGAGAACCGGCACAGGAAACCGCTCCTTCCCAGCGCTTCTGGGAATCCCGACACACCCCTGAGAACGCCGCTACACCAGCCCCGCCCTCGCCGGGTTTCCCTCACTCAGCCACACACACACACATCCATCCATCCATCCACACACACCGCTTCCGAAGGAAAGAAAATAAACCTTTTTTTTTTTCCACTTCTTCCATCACAACCAGCTTCCCGCCTGTTTGTGCTACGCCTCCCCCGGCTACTCCCGCTACAGTACATATTGTCATATTAAAAAAAAAAAACAACACATTTTGCTTAGAACATTTGGCATATACAGTGTTTAATCTACATACTACACTTGGTTCAAATGACATTATTAAGCTCCATAATCTCACTTTAAAACAAATGATCTTGTAAAATAGTAATATATAGCCTTTGGGAGGTGGCAGAGGTGGTTTAATAACTTTAAACAGTATTAGTATATTATCAAATCAGTATTAGTATATTATCAAACAGTATTAGTATATTATCAAATCTCCTCTTGTTAATGGACAAATCAGCATAACAAAGAAAACATTCGGGATAAAGATATTTTCAAGCAGATTGTTTTACACTTTGTTTCATTGCACAGTCATTTTAATGTAAACTAACCCTAGTATTTAAACTGAAACACTCTCGGTGCATTATGGGAATATCTCGGCCAGCGAGACGACATATAAACACAAAAAGTCTTGTTAGAACAAATTGTACACTTTTTTTTCCACGTTTCTTAAAATGGCCGACGTTATAGTAAGAACACAGACCGGACATTTTTTAAGCATTTGAAACTTGACTCACTTCAGTCCAGTGAGTCACTTCAGTGATTCGATTCTTTCAAATCATCTCTTTAAGTGACTCGAACAATGTGAGTTTTGATTCGTAACTCAAACAGCATCTAGAAAACCACTTTATCATATAAAGATTGGACTTTAAAAAGAAAAGAAAAAATGAAGCTTCATGTGTGCTTGTGAATCGATTCATCTTGTTTCACAAATGAATCTTTTGTCCATCACAAATCAGTAGCTGAAAAAACGGGGCTTCTATATGTAAAGGAAGCATCCATAAAATATAAAGTCCGTGTGTTTGGGTTCAAACTTGCAGCTGTGTGAGGTCATTCGTCTGAGTGGGGTCACTCCGGGTCACAGGTTTGGGGGCTGTAGAAGAGCGTATGTGCTGTTGAGGTTAGTCATCCTGACGATTCCGTTTGTCGCAGTGTACAGGACCTCATCATACTGAAAGAATAACGTGATGTGACAGGATTAATGAACACAACTGGAACTTGTATGTTAACATACGAGGTTAACTCGTATGTTGATGATGAAACACCACAGTGGAAAAAAAACTAAACCATTAAATGCAAATACTTGTAGATGTATTAGTAATATTAAATAAGTAATTATTTTCAAATACACCAAATATATTAACATTAATCTATTTGTTAGCATTTTGTGTCACTTTGTGTGCAAATGCATCAGGACAATTAACCACCATTTCTATTAAATAGATTTTTCCAACACAACTTGGTAAAATTATCTAAATCTGTACAGCATGATGCATCTTTCACGTAAGGAACTTTCTGACTTCACAGCAACAGACACCATGCCCACGACTACACACAATGCCTCAAACGCCCAATTTATCTTATTATCTTCATCTCAATGATTGAAATAAACAACACTGTCAGAATTGTAGTCACAATATGACCTGAACATAAATCAGTTTGTCATATATCAAGGAGGTAACTCTGGACTTCAGTTCCCATCAGCCACTGCACTGTACTACAATATGTCACATGACCACCTGCACCTGAATCACATTTCTGTTCCTCTATATAGCCACTGTTTGTGCTGCTTCCTTGTCTCACGTAATTGTCTTCTATGCTTTTGTCCACGCTTCCATGTTTAGTTTTTGCCACAGTATTTTGCCAAGTTGTCTTAGTGTCTTTGTTTTGTTGTTTGTTCGTTTATTAAACTGTTTAAAAATATGCCATTGCTTCTGCATCAACCTTGAAACGTGACACAGTTTAATTAATGTTATTTAAAAAGTGCTGTTTTTTTTAAAGAGCCAAATCTATTAAAATATCCATACATCCATCCATCCATCTTCAACCGCTTATTCCTTCTATTAAAATATCAAGTTGTAAAAACATTTTAAATATGAATTCACATTTAGAGAAAAAAAAGAAAAATATTTTAGAAAAACGTGTCAGCTTACCAAAGTGATGGTGTTGTCCTGACGCAGCTGTAAACCAGGGTCTGGCCTTTGAGTTTTTGGAGTTCTTTTGCAGCGGCAAACTTTAAAACCTAATATGTCACAATTCATTCAGAACAAACCCAAAAACAACTTATTTACATAATATTATCTAATTATCTAAGATCCCGAAATCACAAGTTCTGAAACTTTTTACATTCAGGGAACCCTTAAACTGTGAAACAGATTTCACGGACCCATCAGGACACTTATGAAAGTGTCTTAAGCTCATCGTTTAAACGTGTACGGCAAGATTTTGGTAATTTTTTGAAACCATATTCCTAAAGGGACCATATTAGGTCCCAGTTATTTTATTATTTATAAGCCGACTTGCATTTGAGCGATTGCGGTTTGGATCAAAGTCAAACAGTATCATAATAAATATTACGGTGATAATGGTGGTCTGTGATTTTCAGGACTGTAGCAAGTTAAAAAGAAAAAAAAATCACAGACCCCACTCTGAGAACCGCTCACTGCTTTAAATAAATAACAGTCATATAGTTTAAACAAACACACCAAAAAAAATAGTAGTAAATTTTACCTTTCTGGTCTCTGGTATATTGAATACTGATCTGCTTTTCTGATAATTCTTTGTTTGATGGATTTGCTTGCCCTGTGTGATATTCTTGGTGATGACCCTGGACTGTTTCTGTACTCTGCCTCCACTAATAAAACTCTCTGTATATAGATCCTCATTCTGTGCCCATGACCACTGTTACACAGATTTTCAGTGGGATTCAGAGCTGGCCTTTGAGCTGGCTGTTTGTTTTTAACAACTCTTGTATTGCTTTGGGAGTGTATTTGAAATTATTGTCCTGCTGAACAGAGAAGTTTCTCCTAAGCTTTTCGCAAGTTTTAGCAGGTTCTCCTGTAATATCCTCATGTATCCATCCATTCTCCCTCATTTTTGACAAGAAGCCCAGGATGAAAAGCATTCCTAGGGCATGATGCCACCACCACTATATTTCACTGTAGGGAGGTGTTAATTGAGGTATGGCCCACGTTAGGTTTAGCCTTCACAAAGTGCTTTGACATTTGCCCAAATGCAGTATCTTGATCTTGGTCACATCACACAACAAAAACACATCTTCAATGGATGACTGTCTTCTTGACCAATGATGTCTATCTAGCCACCACCCCATACAGTCCTCAATTAAATCACAGCTCTTGAAAAGGTTGTCTGGTGCACCTTCACTCTACTCTCAGCTACTGTAATCTGTAACTCAACTCTGTAACTTGGCCTCAGTGTGGTTTCCCTCTCTGTCTTATTTTTGTAGGTTTTGAGTGAAGACCTTCTCTAGGTAGTGCTTCTGTGGTGTGATGCTGCGTCCAGTGCTTATAGTTAGATACAATTTTACACCCTATTCCTAAATTATTTTAACGGCCGGCTGTGCCAAAATGGTAGAGCGGGTTGTCCACTAATCGTAGGGTTGGCGGTGCGATTCCCGGCCCGGGTGACTCCACATGCCAAAGTGTCCTTGGGCAAGACACTGAACCAAATGTTGCTCCCGATGGCAAGTTAGCACCTTGCATGGCAGCTCTGCTACCATGAGTGCGCCATTTACCATTTAATTCAATTGTTTCATCTTTATCTTTCTTAGAATGCTCCTTAGCCTTCTGGGGGTTGAAGACTTTTACACACCACTGTAATTATTAGACAGGCCATATCATTATACTTCATTAAACCCTTTTTTCAACTCCAACACAGCTTCTAATTTGCTGATGAGATCTTCTGCATTCAGACTGTTGTGCCCCACCCTGGAGATTGTGAGTTTTTACATTTAAAACACTAGTGTACTTTTTCCGCTTGATCAAGTCTTTAATTAAATAATCTCACTTTATTCATGAAAAGTACATTTAGTCTACATTGACTGAGTTTCAGGATGCTTTCAAACTGTTGAGTTTGTTCAGTCGAGCTGCAACAAGCAAGTGTGACTAGCGAGGCTGGTGGCTTATAGGCACTTAGCTCATGTGGCCTTAAAGCTGCGGAGAATAATTTTCTGCTGCGTCTGAAAGTTCTAAGACCGCTGCTCACCACTTTGGGGTAACCACTCTGGAAACTGTTGTTAGCCAAAGTGTTTTTATTTGCTTGTGTCATTTTTGGGCCATTTCTACCACTGCTACACCAAACAGCATGACTCAATGACAAACCTGACCGCAGGACTTCCAGTATTCTGTAGAGTGCGGCTCACGTTGCTATCATAACAGAAAGAGAGATGGATCATGGGTAATTTGCCAAGTGGAGTTACAGCATCTGGTGGAAAAGTTCTACATATGTGTGTAGCTGAGTGGGTGAAGGTTCAGGTGGATCACTGATCTCAGAAACATTCACACCTCTTAGAACACCCACAAATAGGAAGTGGCTAGTTCGTTTACTAGCAGTAAATAAAAACGTCTAGTCAGAGCATGCGAACCCACAGCGTGCAGTTCTCTCTCTCACACACACACACACACACACACATGCATGTACACGCACACGCGCACACACACACACACACGCACACACACGCATACACACATACGCACACACACATGCGCGTGTGCACTTACGTGTCTTTTTTCTTCATCTTCTACAAACGTTAATGTGTAAAACCCACAACAAAGCTGACTTCATTTCTGTTTTATATTAAGACGTAAAAGCTTGTGTGCACGCGGAGACCTGTTCACTGCATGGCGTGTTAATTACAGCTGTGATACCAATATGTGATCAGTGCAGTAACATGAGAACCTGCTTTGTGTTTTCACATCCGTTCTGAAGCGCATGTTTACTTCAATATATTTATTTTTATGAGCTGTATTAAGACCTGTTTAGTATCTGTTTAGTAAACCTCAAGAGATTTGTAATGAAACAAAGCTTTAACACAGTCCTGCTAATGTTGTTGATTTACTTGTTTGTTTCCAGAGTAAACCGGGAAGCACCTACAATCTGGCCTACAAGTACAACTTTGAATATGCTGTAGTGTTCGATATCGTGCTGTGGCTCATGATCGTGTTGGCTCTCACCATCATAATCATCTCGTACAACCTGTGGAACATGGACCTGGGCTACAACAACACCATCTACAGCAGGGGTGTCCAATCTTATCCGTAAAGGGATGGTGTGGGTGAAGGTTTTCATTCCATCTGGCACTTTCAGGATAAGATTGGACAGCCCTCATCTACAGGATGACCAGTCAGAAGATCCGCATGGACTAGATGTGCATTCTGTCCTGTTCCTGACCGAGCTACCTGTTGATTCATCTGCATTTATTGTTGTTACTGGACCATAATATATGATACTGATGCTTTTTTTGGTAATATTAACAATAGACAGGAACGTGCAAAGACAATAGGTTCAAAAATGATAGAAATATATATATATTTTTATCTGACATGCAGTGAGTGATGGTGATAGCAAGACAAAACAATAGCCGCGATATTTTATGAAAAATGTGCAGCGATTTTGATGATCTTGTTAGTTTAACTTCAACTGAAACAACGGTTTTCCTCTGTCCATCATGTGACTTAACATTAGTCAAAATAAAACTGTTTCACCAACAAATATGAAACTGGAGACTGGCTTAGAGCAAAGTTCACTTATTACCCAATAAAGTGTTCTATAACGGTCACATGCGCTGTTTACTGTGAAAAGGGAACCTTGGGTCATTGAGTCAGTCATTTTGTGTGTGTATCATGGCATAAACCAAATTTTGCTTATACAGCGGTTTACAGAAACTTCAGTATCTCGGTCTCAGGATGGGCCTAGCTCCAAAAACTGATCTCTAGAGCACATTACAAGGTACAGGTACATTTTGGACATTCATGTTCCTTAGACTTACAACTTAAGGCCAAATTTAATGCTCAAGATTGCTCACGGTTCCACTTCTAGGGTCAATTTATAATGGGAAGGGGTCAAGTCTCAGTTTGAATTTGTTTAGGGGGTACCTACAGTGAGGGAAAAAATCCCCTGCTGATTTTGTACGTTTGCCCACTGACAAAGAAATGATCAGTCTATAATTTTAATGGTAGGTTTATTTGAACAGTGAGAGACAGAATAACAACAAAAAAATCCAGGAAAATGCATGTCAAAAATGTTATGAATTGATTTGCATTTTAGAGTTTCATTTTTATTGAACATTTCTGCTGAACACTTCTGATGAACATTTCTACATTTCTGCTAAACAATTTTGCTAAACATTTCTGCTGAACATTTCTGCTAAACAGAACATTTCTACATTTCTACATTTCTTTTTTATTAAACATTTTTGCTGACCTTCTGATGAACATTTCTGTTGAACTGCTAAGCCTATCTAAATCGCCTTCTCTGTTCTGTTCAATAAATTGATTTGCATTTTAATGAGTGAAATATGTATTTGACCCCTCTGCAAAACATGACTTAGTACTTGGTGGCAAAACCCTTGTTGGCAATCACAGAGGTCAGACGTTTCTAGAAGTTGGCCACCAGGTTTGCACACGTCTCAGGAGGGATTTTGTCCCACTCCTCTTTGCAGATCTTCTCCAAGTCATTAAGGTTTCGAGGCTGACGTTTGGCAACTCGAACCTTCAGCTCCCTCCACAGATTTTCTATGGGATTAAGGTCTAGAGACTGGCTAGGCCACTCCAGAACCTTAATGTGCTTCTTCTTGAGCCACTCCTTTGTTGCCTTGGCCATGTGTTTTGGGTCATTGTTATGCTGGAATACATATCCACGACCCAGTTTCAATGCCCTGGCTGAGGGAATGAGGTTCTCACCCAAGATTTGACATTACATGGCCCCGTCCATCGTCCCTTTGATGCGGTGAAGTTGTCCTGTCCCCTTAGCAGAAAAACACCCCCAAAGCATAATGTTTCCACGTCCATGTTTGACTGTGGGGATAGTGTTCTTGGGGTCATAGGCAGCATTCCTCCTCCTCCAAACACGGCGAGTTGAGTTGATGCCAAAGAGCTCCATTTTGGTCTCATCTTACCACAACACTTTCACCCAGTTGTCCTCTGAATCATTCAGATCTTCATTGGCAAACTTCAGATGGGCATGTATATGTGCTTCCTTGAGCAGGGGGACCTTGCGGGCGCTGCAGGATTTCAGTCCTTCACGGCGTAGTGTGTTACCAATTGTTTTCTTGGTGACTATGATCCCAGCTGCCTTGAGATCATTGACAAGATCCTCCCGTGTAGTTCTGGGCTGATTCCTCACTGTTCTCATGATCATTGCAACTCCACGAGCCCCAGGCCGAGGGAGATTGACAGTTCTTTTGTGTTTCTTCCATTTGTGAATAATCGCACCAACTGTTGTCAACTACTCAACAAGCTGCTTGGCAATGGTCTTGTAGCCCATTCCAGACTTGTGTAGGTCTACAATCTTGTCCCTGACATCCTTGGAGAGCTCTTTGGTCTTGGCCATGGTGCAGAGTTTGGAATCTGATTGATTGATTGATTGATTGCTTCTGTGGACAGGTGTCTTTTATACAGGTAACAAGCTGAGATTAGGAGCACTCCCTTTAAGAGTGTGCTCCTAATCTGAGCTCGTTATCTGTATAAAAAACACCTGAGAGCCAAAATCTTTCTGATTGAGAGGGAGTCAAATACTTTTTTCCCTCATTAAAATGTAAATCAATTTATAACATTTTTGACATGCGTTTGTCTGGATTTTCTTGTTGTTATTCTGTCTCTCACTGTTCAAATAAACCTACCATTAAAATTATAGACTGATCATTTCTTTGTCAGTAGGCAAACGTACAAAATCAGCAGGGGATCAAATATTTCTTTCCCTTACTGTAGATATACGTATAGTGTGCATGCAGAACATTTCAGGTTTGAGACTTCTTTTTTTTTTTTCTAATATGAATTTTTAAAATTTCTCCCCATTTTAGGTTGAATATCTCTGGAGGGGAACCAGATACAACCCTGAATTTTTCACAGAAATAAGTCCTTTATAGTAGCATTCTGCTGAAAATTTGCTAGTTTGAGATTGGAGGTAAACTCTGCAGGACAGTAGACCTCAAGGACCAGATTTGAATTACCAGCCTGATCTATCATGTTGGTACAGGTGTACAGTTGGTATGTGTGAATAGATTTGATCCAAATATTTAAGTACAGCATTCAGTTGGGTGTTTTACAAATGAACATTGGCATAAACAGAGCTGTGGCATTGTTTCTCATGTGATAAAAGCAGAGCTGTAGTCACTTACTTCTTTTAGCACAAGAGAAACAACACCATAGCTCTGTTTATCTATATAAAAAAATAAAATAAGACTGAGACTCAAACTCTTCCCATTATAAATTGACCGTTAAACATGGAACTGTGATCAATCTTGTGCATTACATTTGGTCTTAATTTCCAAGTCTAAGGAACACAAATGTGCAAAATGTACATTGTGCTCTAGAGATCAGATTCTGCTCCAAGGAGCTAGGACCATTCCAAGCAGTGATACTGAGGTTTCCGTAAACAGCTGTATAACCAAAATTTGTTGCGTGACACAAAAATGGCCATCGTAAGTTAATCCAAGTAAAATAAAATAAAAACTGCTGATTTTGCAATGCTAGTACATAGAAGTAATCACTCAAAATCAGAAAGTTGTGGGTCCAAATGTCTATTTTCTGAGTCATAATATGTTCACAATGAAGATGATATAACTTAATACTAACTTAATAATAAAAATAAGTTAAAATAAAATATAAAAACCTTACATTCAGGAAAAATTAACTAGAAATGACAGGAGATTGTTCAGATTTTTTGATGCACTTGAGCCACAAATCACACGTAGCAAAGCTTTTCCTGCTACTTCCTCTAAGGCCATTGTGTCAGAATCCAGTGCTAGAGGTGCAAAACCACATACAAGAAGAAAAAAAATTGTTGTCTGAAACAAAGTTAAGCATGTTGCACAGCCTGAATGTGGAATTTATTTTTTCTTTGAGCAGCTGTGACACCACCCATATCACGGACTTTTGGTGTTTGAGAGAAAAGTATAACAGTTATAGTATGTGGTGTTTATGTATATTTTGTCCCATTAAAAAAAAAACACATTTTGCTTAGAAAATTTGGCATATAAAGTATTTAATCTACATACTACACTTGGTTCAAATGACATTATTAAGCTCCATAATACATACTCCACTTTTAAACAAATGATCTTGTAAAATAGTAATATATAGTAGTTCTCTGCTGCAATTCTGCCTTAATCAGCCTTTGGGAGGTGGCAGAGGTGGTTTAATAACTTTAAACAGTATTAGTAGCTTGTCAAATCTCCACTTGTTAATGCAAAAATCAGCATAACAAAGAAAACATTCAGGATAAAGATATTTTAAAACAGATCGTTATGGGAATATCTCGGCCAGTGAGATGACATATAACGACAAAACGTCTTGCTAGAACAAATTGTATGCTTTTCTTCCATGTTTCTTAAAATGGCCAACGTTCTAGTAAGAACACCGACCGGATGTTTGTTAAGCTTACTTCAGTCCAGTGAGATACTTCAGTGATTCGACTCTTTCAAATCATGTATTTAAGTGACTCAAACATTCGCAACTTAAACAGCATCTACAAAAGCACTTTAGCTTATAAAGGTTGGGCTGTTTTTTTTTAAAAAAAGAAAAAAGAAAAAAGCTTTGTGTGTGCACAAATGAATCATTTGTGAATCGTCCATCACACATCGGTAGCTGAAGTAATGGGGCTTCTTTGTGGATAGGAAACATCCATAAAAATAAAGCCCCTGTGTTTGGGTTCAAACCTGCAGCTGTGTGAAGTCATTCGTCTGTGTGGGGTCACTCCAGGTTACAGGTTCGCGGGCTGCAGAAGAGAGTAAGTGCTGTTGATTGATGTCCTGATGCATCCGTTTGTCCCGGTGTACGGCACCTCATCATTCTGAGAGAATAACGTGATGTGACAGGATTAATAAACACAACTTTAACACATTAACTCGTATGTTGATGGTGCAACACCACAAAAAAAAATCAAATCAATAAATGGAATTACTTGTAGATGTACTAGTAATAACAAATAAGTAATTATTTAGTAATTATTTAGTATAGTAATTACCAAATATATTAACATTACTCTATTTGTTAGCATTTTATGTGAGCAAACTTTTTGTGTCACTTTGCATGCAAATGCATCAGGACAATCTGCTATTTCTATTAAATAGATTTTAACATGTTTTCAAACACAACTTGGTAAACACAATCGTATAAATCTGTACAGCACGATGCATCTTTCACATAAGGGACTTTCCAACTTCACAGCAACAGACACCATGCCCACGGCTACACACAATGCCTCAAACGCCCAATTTATCTTATTATCTTATCTCTTCATCTCAATGGTTGCAATAAACAACACTTTTAACAAGATTAATTGATGATATTTTAGAAGTGTTTTTAAAAAAGAGCAAAATCTATTAAAATATCAAGCTGTAAAAATAGTTTTTATATGAATCCACATTTGAAAAAAGAAAAAAAAATATTTAACAAAAACACGTCAGCTTACCAAAGGGACGTTGTCCTGACGCAGCTGTAAACCAGGGTCTGGATGTTGCCTTCGAGTTTTTGGAGTTCTTTTGCAGCGGCAAACTTTAAAACCTAAAATGTCACAATTCATTCAGAATGAACCTAAAAACAATAAATTTACATAACTTTATTATCTTATTATCCGCGATCCCTAAATCACAGGTTCTGAAAATTTTTACATTCCGGGGAACCTTAAACTGTGAGACAGATTTCACTTATGAAAGTGTCTTAAGCTCATTGTTTAAATGTGTACGGCAAGATTTTGGTCATTTTTGAAACCATATTCCTAAACGGAACATATTAGGTCCCAGTTATTTTATTATTTATAAGCCGACTTGCATTCGAGCGATTGTGGTTTGGATCAAAGTCAAACAGGATCATAATAAATATTACTGTGATAATGGTGGTCTGTGATTTTCAGGACTGTAGCAAGTTAAAAAGAAAGAAAAAATCATAACAGACCCCACTCTGAGAACCGCTCACTGCTTTAAATCAATAACAAAAAAACAAATAAAAATAGTTTTATTTGAAAAATAAAGTCCCGTATGTTCAATACACAATTTTATCTTTGGTAGTTGATGTAGATGTTCCAACATTTACGATTTTTGACTAATTGCTATGGAGAAACATGAAAACTACACTTCATGTTAAAAACTAAATGGAGGAACGGCTAATTAATACGCAGCATCACACCAGATATTGCCTCAATGTTTTCTTATCTGGATAAAAACAATATTGCCGTAACATTCATAAACACACGCTCAGGTTTGTGTTGGAAAATTTCTGATTTCTTGATAGAAAAGTTGACACCTCTTGTGATGGTATTAGGTTCAATGAACAAGGAAGAATGTTTAAACAACATCGTATATTCAGCTTAAGTGTATTCAAAGGGTATTTTATATACTTTAAAATTATGAGATGTTATAGTTAGCTATTAGTGATAATTAGATAAAGTATGTCAACATGTTAAGCCTTTAAACAACAACAACAACAACAACAACAATAAACTTTCTAATTAAGGAGTATTCTGGAGTATATTTACACTCACCCACAATAATAAAAATGACCAGGCAGTTTATTATTCCGAGGATGATGAAGAGACTTTGCCAGAGTTTGACGTCTTCACATTTCGGAAAGACAGATTTTTTTGCGATGTGTTATGTCAGGTGTACAAGTGAAGGAAAACAACAACAACATGTAACAACAACATTTTTTTTTTCTAAATCACAGAATACTGGTTGAAATCTAAACTGATTCAATTTCTTACAGAAATCTTCTCTCAGTAAACTCACCATCTGATTGATTCCGGATGTAAAGTCTGATTCCACTGCTGATGTCGAAAGGTGAACCAGTTTCAGTTTGAGTACAATAATACACTCCTAATTCATTAGTACTGATATTGTGTATAAATAAACTGCTGTTATATTGCATTGAGAAAGTCTTGTTGAAGGTCGTGTTATTGTATTCTGGGGTCGTGGATCTGCTTGAGAAAGAGCGTAATATAAACACTGGAGGTTCTGACGGCTTCATCAGGAACCAGAACACATTACATACAGACACCTCACACTTTAGAGTCACATTTTGTCCCAAATCTACCGACTTCTCTGTGAAACTTTCTGCAGCTCCACAGCACACAAGTAGATCTAGTGATGACAAAACACACACAGGTACACCACAAGGGTTTAGAATAACCTACATGTCATTCCTGCAGAAACTAAACTCAAAAGACAACATTTTAGGTACAGAATCCATGTTGAATCAGAAGGAAGGTGTTTTTACAAAAAAAGGGGTTTTTTTTTTTTTTTTTTTGAATTAAAAACACCGGACACAAGTTTTATAAAAAACCCTCTGAGACTGCGCTGCTTCAGTCAGGAAACACTTCAGTTGAGCTTCAGACGCTGGGGTATACGGAAGTAGGAGCTAATCTTGCTCAGACCACAATGTGCGTGTGTGTGTGTGTGTGTGTGTGTGTGTGTGTGTGTGTGTGTGTGTGTGTGTGTGTGTGTGTGTGTGTGTTTGTGTTTTCCCTCATCTCTCTTGTTTTCTTGCACACCCACAACATTAAAGTGAATTTTCACACGAAAGATCATTCAAGACCATTAGTGCTGTTCTTTTATTTGTAATTGAATTTATTGACATGTTTACTCAGGAATCACAGAAAACATTCAGTTTAGAAAATAAATTTGTACCTTCATACTAAATACAACAAAGTGAGCAGAAGAGTCAAAATGTTCTTCTGTGTTTTACAAAACAGATTCTTTGTGATGAAAAATGATAAGAAGTGTATGCAGATGAAGAAACAATGAGAAAATCATTGTGGAACACAAATAAACAGCAAGGGTATGATTTTTTTTATGAATGCTATTGAAATTGTCAAGCCTGTAGTTTTAATGACAGCCTCTGTTCGATCCTCAACTTGGGTTATGTACAATTATCACAATTTACACTGGTTTTGAAGGTATCGATGTTTGAGGTTTTTAAGAGTTCATGGTTCATATAGAAAATAGCAACTTATACTGTATATGAATGATAAAAAAATTATGAAAAAACCCCACAAGTGATTATTAAAGAAATTTAATATTTGCATGAAAATTTCTTCAGAGGTCTAAAACATAACAAGCAAGAATTATGAATGTTTTCTATTTAGAAATATTTTACTTTCACATGAAAGTGCGAGGAAATGTTTAACATATACTAGGACTTTAAAATTTTATGATTTTAAAATGATTTTAAAATGTCTAATACAAATTTATCCATCCATCTTCAACTGCTTACTCCTTTTCAGGGTCACGGGGAACCTGGAGGACACCCCCGCAGCACAGGGAGAACATTCAAACTCCGCACACACATGGCCCCGGCCGGAATTGAACCCCGGACCCTGGAGGTGTGAGGCAAACATGCTAAGCCATTGTGCGCCCTAATACAAATTTAACCCTTAAGAAATTGTATTCACAGAACTGGAAAAGTTACCCAAATGCCCAGCAGGAGGCGGTCAAAATCAGGGGGGATCGGGACATTTAATTTCCAAGACTTAGTGGGGCGAATGTATATTTGGTTCCCCTATAAAAAGAAATTAAATAAAGGTTTTGACATTGATTTGTGTTGGTTTGGTTTGAGATTTGATGATGTTTATTTCAATATATTGCTGTTGTATTGAAAAATCAGTCTGTGGTATGAGTGGAATGAGGATAGAGGTGAAAAAACTGCTGTGGTATAAGAGGAATAAAACACTCGGGATGTGTATAGGAAAATAATCACATTAACTGCACTTCATGTCACCACACTATCACTGATTCTGATGATAAACTCCTGTGAGAATTTTACTGCAGAAGGTCACACTCTGAGAACGAGTAGCGGGAGATGGAGCTCTACACCTTAGACGTGTGTGAGACGTGTTAGTGAGCAGACTGTAACCGCAATTGTCTAGCACAGCTAAAAAAGAAAACAGTGACCTCTGTGTGTGTGTGTGTGTGTGTGTGTGTGTGTGGGTGGGTGGGTGTTAGACCACAGTGTGAAATGGAATAAACTCCACCACAGTGTAGCTGCTTTCATTATGCGCTTTTGGTAACCAGCTCTGTAAAAGAGCAAAAAAGTCACGAGGACTTTGTGTAGATTTATCTGTTAAATACATTTAAAGTGTTTTTTTTTGTTTGTTTGTTTGTTTGTTTTTTTACTTTAAAACAGGATTTAATACACACTAACACACTGTACACACTAAGGTTGTATATTAACAGAGTGTTAACTGTGTATTTGTATCCAGTGAACTTACCTGTGATCCACTGACTTCTTGAATCTTCACATCAAAGTTTATAGATTTGGTTTTTCCACAGCAGGTAACGATCGAGACTAAAACATCACAATGCAGTCTGAATAAATCGAGCTGACTCCAACACTGATTGTGAGATTTCTGTATATGTATCATACTACTATAAAATAAATAGTAAATAATAATTACAAAATGCAGGAAAGTTTATTCTGAAAATATTACAGCAGAAGTGATTAATCCGGTGCTGAATTCAGTCAGTGTAGAATATATTAGCATTTCTACACACTGGACAAAGGAAATGATTTATAACTCACCTGTGACTGCGACGAGCAGAACACCGTTCATTACTCCTGATATGATGAAGAGATTTCTCCACAGTCTGATCTCCATATCTTTATCAGCGGTCTGATTCTCTGGAAACATGACAAAGATCAGATAGATTAAACGTCACTAGTAAATAAAGCACACAGTGAAATTATAATGAAGTATTGATTTATCTCAGACATTTCCTGTGAATATAATACCTAAATATTCTCTCAGTAAACTCACCATCTGAATGATTCCGAATGGAAAGTCTGATTCCACTGCTGATGTCGGAAGGTGAACCAGTTTGAGTTTGAATACAATAATACACTCCTAATTCATTAGTACTGATATTGTGTATAAATAAACTGCTGATATATTGCACTGAGAAAGTCTTGTTGAAGGTCGTGCTGCTGTATAATGCGCTCGTGGATTTGCTTGAGAAAGAGCGTAATATATACGTTGGAGGTCCTGTCGGCTTCATCAGGAACCAGAACACATCTCTTACAGACACCTCACACTTCAAAGTCACATTTTGTCCCAAATCTACCGACTTCTCTGTGAAACTTTCTGCAGCTCCACAGCACACAAGTAGATCTAGGAAAGAGGAAAAAATACTTCATTGTGGTGATTCTCTGTTCATTAAGAAGTAATACACAAATGTATCAATCAGGAAAGTACTCATTAAATACGATCAGTGATGTAGCTAAAGGAATTAAACTTACAGAAGTGAAGGTGGAGGATCTTCATGATGAAACTTGATCTCTGTTCACAAGTTGTAAATTGTCAGTGAGGAAGCTTCAGACATGAAGATGTTTAGAGCTACAGGACTGAGGGGAAGTGACAGTTCATCTCGCTCTGACCGCAAGGGTTTTGTTTTTTCATCTCTTTGTGATAAAAAGATCAGCAATGACCTCATAGATGTAGAAAAACATCTTCTCAACTTCGCAGTGATAAACAATTATAACTCTATTCAGTTTAGTCTCCCTGGTATAGTGGATTGGTTAGAAATGGGGTGTCAAACTTATTTCACGTAATGGCTCACATTACACTGGAAAATAACTCAGTTTAATGAGCAATACAACAAACAACTCTTCTTAAATGTGTTCATTTATCTGAGAGATACATTCTGAATCCACAAACTGAACTGAACTTATCTCCTACACAACACATGAACACACTGCAGTTCATTACTAAATAATGACTTTCTGATGTCTGGTTGCTGTGAAACCCCTTATTTAACTCTTTTTTTTTTAAGAGACACAGTTACAGTGTTAAATGTTTTCCTTGTTAATGAAGAATTACATCATTAACGCATTCTGTCAGTAGCTGAGTTTACAGAACTGAGTTTGTTGCTGCATTTCCCCCCTAGTGGAATAACACAGACTCACTCTTTAAAAAAAAAGAAGATATTTTTTATTTTATTATTGCGGTCCACAAACAGCAGGGGGAGTCAGTGCTACACTGTGTTTTATACACACACTCCTGTGTTCCTTTCTTTTTTCCTGCCTCTGTTCAGACACGTCTGTATGTGAGCTGGCTCTAGATGTGAATATTTGTGTGTGTGTGTGTGTGTGTGTGTGTGTGTGTGTGTACACGCTTCATCACACCAGTCCATCACTGATTATTTCCCTAGAACAGCACGACACAGTGTTTAATTCTTTACAGATGAATAGAATAAGACACAGTGACACAGGTACAGGTTGGAAAGTGGGACTTTGCTTGAAAGAACACGCTTCATTCAATAGACATTTAACTTGCAGTGGTTTTATGGCCTGGTGTTAAACAATTACAAAGACAGCGAGAGGAGATGTGCAGTAAAGCTCCAGCCATCTTCCCTTCTGAAACATTACACTGTCAGCATCAGCAGCTAAATGTGAGAAACATGGACAAAGGGTTAGTTTGATGATGAAGAGAAAATCTGTGAGAATTTTACTGCAGAAGGTCACATTCTGAGAATGAGAAGCGGGAGATGGAGCTGTACAACTTAGACGTGTGTGAGACGTGTTAGCGTGCAGATTTTAACCGCAATCATGCAGCACAGCTTATGAAAAAATAAAACAATGACCAATGTGTGTGTGTGTTTGTGTGTGTGTGTGTGTGTGTGTGTGAGTGTGTGTGTGTTTGTGTGTGTGTATGTGTGTGTGTGTGATGTGCGTGTGTGTGTGTATGTGTGTGTGTTTGTGTGTGTGTATGTGTGTGTGCGTGTGTGTGTGTATGTGTGTGTGTGTGTGTGTGTGTGTGTGTGTGTGTGTGTGTGTGTGTGTGTGTTACACCACAGGGTGAAATTGAATAAACTGCACCACAGTGTAGCTGCTTTCATTATGTGCTTTTGGTAACCGACTCTGTAAGAGAGCAAAAAAGTCATGAGGACTGTGTGTAGATTTATCTGTTAAATACATTTTAAGTGTGTATTTGTATCCAGTGAACTTACCTGTGATCCACTGACTTCTTGAAGCTTCACATCACAGTCTGGAGAAGTGGTTTTCCCACAGCAGGTAACGATCGAGACTAAAACATCACAATGCAGTCTGAATAAACCGAGCTGACTCCAACACTGACTACGTTTACATTGACAACAGTAATCTAATTATTGACCTTACTCTGAGTAAGATAATAATGTGATTAAAGTGTTTACATGAGTCACTTTTAGAATACTCCGTTCATGTACCCGTTTTACATGCCTCGGAGGAAGCACGATTCAAACCCCCAATCCTTGAGGTGCAAGGCAACAATGCTATGTGTGTTCTCCTACACAACACATGAACACACTGCAGTTCATTATTAAATGATGGCCTTATTTTGTCTGGTTGCTGTAAAACCCCTTATTTAGTTCTTTTTTTTTTTTTTTTTTTTAGAAAGAGACACAGTTACAGTGTTAAATATTTTGATTGTTAATGAAGAATTACATCATTAACACATTCTGCCAGTAGCTGAGCTTACAGTCCTGAGTATGTTGCTCCATTTTGCCCCCTAGTGGAATCACTCTTTTAAAAATATATATATTTTTTATTTTATTATTGCGGTCCACAAACAGCAGGGGGAGTCAGTGCGACACTATGTTTTATACACACACTCCCGTGTTCCGAGTGGAAAAAACACGTCTGTAGGTGAACTGGCTGAGATAAACTGCCTCGAGATGTGAATGAGTGTGTGTGTGTGTGTGTGTGTGTGTGTGTGTGTGTGTTACACCACAGGGTGAAACGGAATAAACTCCACCACAGTGTGAGTTTAAAGTGTTGTTTTTTTTTTTTTTACTTCAAATTAGAATTTAACACACTGTACATACATAACACACTGTACACATTAAGGTTGTGTATTAACAGAGTGTTAAGTGTGTATTTGTATCCAGTGAACTTACCTGTGATTCACATCACGGTTTGATGATTTGGTTTTTCCACAGCAGATAATGATCGAGACTAAAACATCACAATGCAGTCTGAATAAACCGAGCTGACTCCAACACTGATTGTGGGATTTTTAAAATATAATTTTATAAATTTGTATAACACTACTGTGAAATCTCATTTATTCAAATAAATGATAAAATGTTTAAATAATAATTACAAAATGCAGGAAAGTTTATTCTGAAAAAAATACAGCAGAAGTGATTAAACCAGTGCTGAATTCAGTCAGTGTAGAATATATTAGCATTTCTACACTCTGGACAGAGGAAATGATTTATAACTCACCTGTGACTGTGATGAGCAGAACACCGTTCATCACTCCTGATATGATGAAGAGATTTCAAAACAGTCTGATCTCTATTTCTTCATCAGTGGTCTGATTCTGAGGCGCTTCAATCTTACACATTTGATTCTCTGGAAACATGACAAAGATCAGATAGTTTAGACTTCATTAGTAAATAAAGCACACAGTGAAATTATAATGAAGTATTGATTTATCACTGACATTTCCTGTGAAAATAATAAATAAACTCACCAGCTCGAACTATTTTGGTAACGGCTCACATTACACAGTCTAATGTAGAGTGTGTTGGGGAAAAAAACCCAACCGAAATCAGTTTAATGAGCAATCACCAACATCACCAAGTCTTCTTACATGTGTTCATTTATATGCATTTATCTGAGAGATACATCCTGAATACACAAACTGAACCGAACACACTATATCTCCTACACAACACATGAACACACTGCACAGTTTGTTACTAAATAATGTCTTTATGGTGTCTGGTTGCTGTGAAACCCCTAATTTAGTTCTTTCTTCCTTTTTTTTTCTTTTAAAGGGACACAGTTACAGTGTTTCGCATGTTAATGAAGAATTACATCATTAACACATTCTGTCAGTAGCTGTGTTTACAGCCCCGAGTATGTTTCTCTGTTTTGCCCCCTAGTGGAATAACAGAGACTTACTTTTTTTCTTCAAATCTTTCAACTCCATTTCAGTCCACAAAACACACCAGTCCCTCCAGGATTTTGTGATCGCTGAAATGAACACAAAATCAAGAAAACTCCGCAATATTCAGAGGAGCTTGCAATTTTTCAAAATTAGATTTTCCACCAATTTAGGCCAGGGAAGAAACAGTGTTACAGACTGAAACACTGTAGAAGATTAGAAGATGAATTACTATAGAAGAATAATTCACTGGAACATTGTGCATGAGTTGGGAATACAAACCTGAATGGAACGCTAGACACATTCACCCACTGATTCATATCTAGGGGAAACTTTTCTTTGCCACCTATTGGCATGTTTTCTAGAGGTGGGAGAATACCGGAGAACCTGCGACCCACATTGTCTCAGTGAGAACATGCAGAGAAACACGAGCTCAGGTTTGAATCCATGACCTTTCAGTCCAATATTTGCTCCAATGACTCCACAACTACATTGGATTTCTTGTTAACATGACATGAAGCTCTTGCTGGTTTGTTTTTAGGAGCTAACAGCAAAACCTGACTTTACCCTTTGTTTGAGATTGCTGAAAATTTCTCCATTTAAACTTCATTGTCACTGTGACATCAGAGCTGTAGGCAAATAATATATAGCCTCACATATGACAAAAAAACCTCACCAACCATCAAATTAGCACCAGAATCACCAAACACATCACATATATTTCAGCAAAATCATTTTGTGTTTTACAGAACATCCTTACCTTTAACAGGTTTTAGTATATATCCTAAACTTCCTTCAGGAAGATGTGACAGATCCGACTATATTCAGACTATATTCACACATACAACCACATGGCAAAATCAACATAAATAAATAAGTGTAAATGAAAAAAAAAAAAAAAATTTTTTTAATAAAAATTTATTTTTTTTAACATTGCTCATTGCTTATAAACAATGAGCTTAATATTTTATATGATTACCTTTATTCAACAACCTATTCAGTCAGAGTATCTTTCAAATACATTAAAATAAATGCTTAAAGTCAAAGGAAATATCTGGCTAATCTGTTCACTTTCTTCCACAATATATACAGACTGAAATGATGGTAGTGTTTAAGACCATTCAGTAACATTGGTCAATATTCGATTTTCGGTGGCCATTTTATGATATTTACGGCACCTCCTCATACTGAGAGAATAACGTGATGTGACACGATTAATAAACACAACTTTAACACGTTAACTCGTATGTTGATGATGCAACACCACAAAAAAAAACTAAAAAATCATTAAATGGAACTACTTGTAGATGTACTAGTAATAACAGATAAGTAATTATTTACTAATTATTTAGTATAATAATTACCAAATATATTAACATTACTCTATTTGTGAGCATTTTATGTGAGCAAACTTTTTGTGTCACTTTGCATGCAAATGCATCAGGACAATCTGCCATTTCTATTAAATAGATTTTTACACGTTTTCAAACACAACTTGGTAAACACAATAGTATAAATGTGTACAGCATGATGCATCTTTCACATAAGGGACTTTCCAACTTCACAGAACAGACACCATGCCCACGACTACACACAATGTCTCAAATGCCCAATTTATCTTATTATCTTATCTCTTCATCTCAATGGTTGCAATAAACAACACTTTTAACAAGATTAATTGATGATATTTAAGAAGTGTTTTTTTTAAAGAGCAAAATCTATTAAAATATCAAGTTGTAAAAATAGTTTTTATATGAATCCACATTTGGGAAAAAACAAAAAGAAAAATATTTAACAAAACCACCATCAGCTTACCAAAGGGACGTTGTCCTGACGCAGCTGTAAACCAGGGTCTGGCCGTTCGTGGTTTTTGGAGTTCTTTTGCAGAGGCAAACTTTAAAACCTAAAATGTCACAATTCATTCAGAATGAACCTAAAAACAATTCATTTACATGACTTTATTATCTTATTATCCACGATCCCTAAATCCCAGGTTCTGAAACTTTTTACATTCAGGGACCCTTAAACTGTGAAACAGATTTCACTTATGAAAGTATCTTAAGCTCATCGTGTTAAATGTGTACGGCAAGATTTTGGTAATTTTTGAAACCATATTCCTAAACGGAACATATTAGGTCCCAGTTATTGTATTATTTATAAGCGCGTACGTGGTGCGATTGTGGTTTGGATCAAAGTCAAACAGGATCATAATAAATATTACTGTGATAATGGTGGTCTGTGATTTTCAGGACTGTAGCAAGTTAAAAAGAAAGAAAAAATCATAACAGACCCCACTTTGAGAACCGCTCACTGCTTTAAATCAATAACAAAAAAACAAATAAAAATAGTTGTAACTTGACAATAAAGTCCTGTATGTTCAATACACAATTTTATCTTCGGTATTTGATGCAGATGTTCCAACATTTACGATTTTTGACCCATTGCTACGGAGAAACATGAAAACTACACTTCATGTTAAAAACTAAATGGAGGAATGGCTAATTAATACACAGCATCACACCAGACATTGTCTCAATGTTTTCTTATCTGGATAAAAACAATATTGCCGTAACATTCATAAACACACGCTCGGGTTTGTGTTGGAAAATCTCTGATTTATTGATAGCAAAGTTGACACCTCTTGTGATGGTATTAGACTCAATGAACAAGGAAGAATGTTTAAACAACATTGTATATTCAGCTTAAGTGTATTCAAAGGGTGTTTTATATACTTTAAAATTATGACATGTTATATTTAGCTATTAGTGATAATTAGATAAAGTATGTCAAAATGTTAAGCCTTTAAACAACAACAACAACAACAAGAATAACCTTTCTAATTAAGGAGTATTCTGGAGTATATTTACACTCACCCACGATAACAAAAATGACCAGGCAGTTTATTATTCCGAGGATGATGAAGAGACTTTGCCAGAGTCTGACGTCTTCACATTTCGGAAAGATGATTTATAAATCACCTGTAACTGTGACGAGCAGAACACTGTTCATCACTCCTGATATGATGAAGAGATTTCTCCACAGTCTGATCTCCATATCTTTATCAGCGGTCCGTAAAACCCCAAATTTCTTTCTTTTTTTTTTTTCTTTTTTTTTAGAAAGAGACACAGTCACAGTGTTAAATGTTTTGATAGTTAATGAAGAATTACATCATTAACACATTCTGTCAGTAGCTGAGCTTACAGTCTTGAGTATGTTGCTCCATTTTGCCCCCTAGTGGAATCACTCTTTTAAAAATATATATATTTTTATTTTATTATTGCGGTCCACAAACAGCAGGGGGAGTCAGTGCGACACTGTGCTTTATACACACACTCCAGTGTTCCTTTCTTTTTAGAGGAGGAGTGGAAACTGGCTGAGATAAACTGCCTCTAGATGTGAATGAGTGTGTGTGTGTGTGTGTGTGTGTGTGTGTGTGTGTGTGTGTGTGTGTGTGTGTGTGTGTGTGTGTGTGTGTGTGTGTGTGTGTGTGTGTGTGTGTGTGTTGTGTTACACCACAGGGTGAAACGGAATAAACTCCACCACAGTGTGAGTTTAAAGTGTTTTTTTTTTTTAATTTCAAATTAGAATTTAACACACTGTACATACATAACACACTGTACGCATTAAGGTTGTGTATTAACAGAGTGTTAAGTGTGTATTTGTATCCAGTGAACTTACCTGTGATCCACTGACTTCTTGAAGCTTCAAATCACAGTTTGGAGATTTGCTTTTTCCACAGCAGGTAACGATCGGGACTAAAACATCACAATGCAGTCTGAATAAACCGAGCTGACTCCAACACTGATTGTGAGAGTTCTGTATTTGTATCATAATACTATAAAATAAATAGTAAATAATAATTACAAAATGCAGGAAAGTTTATTCTGAAAATAATACAGCAGAAGTGATTAAACCGGTGCTGAATTCAGTCAGTGTAGAATATATTAGCATTTCTACACACTGGACAGAGGAAATGATTTATAACTCTCCTGTGACTGCGACTAGCAGAACACCGTTCATCATTCCTGAAATGAACACAAAATCAAGAAAACTCCGCAATATTCGGAGGAGCTTGCAATTTTTCTAAATTACCACAGATTTTCCACTGATTTAGGTCAGGGAAGAAACAGTGTTACAGACTGAAACACTGTAGAAGATTAGAAGAGGAATTACTATAGAAGAATAATTCACTGGAACATTGTGCATGAGTTGGGAATACAAACCTGAATGGAACGCTAGACACATTCACCCACTGATTCATATCTAGGGGAAACTTTTCTTTGCCACCTATTGGCATGTTTTCTAGAGGTGGGAGAAAACCGGAGAACCTGCAACCCACCCTGTCTCAGTGAGAACATGCAGAGAAACACGAGCTCAGGTTTGAATCCATGACCTTTCAGTCCAATATTTACTCCAATGACTCCACAACTACATTGGATTTCTCCTTAACATGACATGAAGCTCTTGCTGGTTTGTTTTTAGGAGCTAACAGCAAAACCTGACTTTTCCCTTTGTTTGAGATTGCTGAAAATTTCTCCATTTAAACTTCATTGTCACCGTGACATCAGAGCTGTAGACAAATAATATATAGCCTCACATATGACAAAAAAAACCTCACTAACCATCAAATTAGTACCAGAATCACCAAACACATCACATATATTTCAGCAAAATCATTTTGTGTTTTACAGAACATCCTTACCTTTAACAGGTTTTAGTATATATCCTAAACTTCCTTCAGGAAGATGTGACAGATCCAACTATATTCAGACTATATTCACACATACAACCACATGGCAAAATCAACATAAATAAATAAGTGTAAATGAAACAAACCTTATATTCTTGTTACCAATTTAGATGTGTATACACATTGCTCATTGCTTATAAACAATGAGCTTAATATTTTATATGATTACCTTTATTCAACAACCTATTCTGTCAGAGTATCTTTCAAATACATTAAAATAAATGCTTAAAGTCAAAGGAAATATCTGGCTAATCTGTTCACTTTCTTCCACAATATGTACAGACTGAAATGATGGTAGTGTTTAAGACTATTCAGTAACATTGGTCAATATTCGATTTTCGGTGGCCATTTTATGATATTTGTGTGTCTGGTTTAGGTTTTTATCCAGTGATTCTGGGCTCACATATACATATTGAACACATTTAGGTCTCAAGTATGACCCTAACACACCATAAAAACAATTTATGACAGATTTACCCCTATATTTCTCAATAGGTAAACATTGAAACACCACACGGAGGGAGCCTGACTATTGGATGTTACAGCGCTGAGTTGTAGAAAAGCTCCCCTATTGGTTGTCAGGCTTTATGACACGGACTTGTGCATTTACATTACAATTATCCAGTGTACAAGCTTTTATAAATATATCAGAAGTACATTTACACACATCACACTTTGAACAAATATAACATTAAAAAACAGACAAAAGTAATATAATATAATTTTTTATTTTATTATTATTATTTTTTAATCTGGCCAAACTACCGTAAGCAGGGGCAGAAAAGTACAACACTTGCCTGCAGGTCACTCGTCTGTGTGGGGTCACTCCGAATCACAGGTTCGGGGGCTATCGAAGAGCGTATGTGCTGTATGTGTAGGTTAGTCGTCCGGATGCATCCATTCGTCGCGGTGTACTGCACCTCCTCATACTGAAATATTACTGTGATGTGACAGGATTAATAAACACAACTTTAACTCATATGTTGATGATGCAACACCACAGTGGTGAAAAAAACCCTAAATGCAGTGCTTTAATGTGTGAATGTGAAGTATGATAGATACAGCAAGCCATGTATTATATATAAATGTGTATTTTATATATGTATTGTATATATAAAAGAAATCGTCGTTAAATATAAGTGTGAAACAAATATTGGCACCCCGTGAATTCATATGAGAAAAATATATTTGAAGTACACTCCCACTTAAATTTGTACACCTGGGTGACTAGGAACATAAAATTTTTCAACCATGACTTCCTGTTTCAAAGGGGTATAAATATGAGGTAACACACAGGCCAAAATACATTTGTAATTCATAACATTGGGTAAGACCACTGAATGTAGCTGTGATGTGCAGGAATAGGTGGTTGAGCTTCACAAAATGGGAAATGGATATAAGAAAATAGCACAAGCATTGAAAATGTCCATTTCCACCATCAGGGCAATAATTAAGAAGTTCCAGTCAACAGGAAATGTTATGAATCAATCTGGAATTGGACGCGTTCCTGTCTCGTCTCAGCGCACTGTGAAGAGGACGGTTCGAGTGGCCAAAAAATCTCCAAGGATAACAGCTGGAGAATTGCAGAAGTTTGTTGCGTCTTGGGGTCACAAAGTCTGCAAAACTACAATCCGAAATCATCCACATCACCATCATGTTTGGAAGGGTTTCAAGAAAAAAGCCTGTACTCTCATCCAAAAACAAACTCGAACATCTTCAGGTTGCCAGACACTACTGGATCTTCAAATGGGACAAATTCTATGGTCAGATGAAACAACATTAGAGCTTTTTGACAATAAACACAGAGAGGTAGCCATATGGAGAGGACCTGGACATTTTATTAGGATACATGGCATCATGGACTCTATCAAATATCAACAGATATTAAATGAAAACCTGACTGTCTCTGCCAGAAAGATTCAAATGGGCCATGGTTGGATGTTCTAGCAGGACAATGATCCAAAACATACATTAAAATCAACACAAAAATGGTTTACTGAGCAAAAAATCAAGGTCCTGCCATGGCCACTGACCTGAAACCGAGAGAAAACCTGTGGGGTGAACTGATAGAATAGCTTTGGCTTATTTTTATTTTTTAATCGTGGAGATGGATTTTTTTGTTTTTAATCCCATATTTAGCCTTTTTAGTGTGCTCCAGGTCAGAAAACTGTTAACAAAGCTCGTTCATTTAAAATACAAATAAATAAATAAATAAATAATAAAAATAATATAAATTTTCACGTTGAAAACTGCTTTCAAAAGTTTGCATTTTCAGGCTCCAAAACGCTGTTGTTGTGTAAACAGCCTCTAAGCTTTCATTGAGAAATTAATGAGTCAAACATTCAGAATGTGGAGGAGAGAGTCCATTTGGACATTTCATTTATATCCCATAAAGTAAGTGATAATAAAGGGTTTCTCCTTTCATGCCTCGTGAGCAGAGAGATAAAAAGGAATATTTTTCTGTAGGCCTACAATGAGGTCTTAGCCAAGATTATAGAATACATGGCTAAGTTGTGCTAGTGATGTGTCGTTTACGAATGAGTCGGCTCTATGAGGCATCTCCCGTTTTAGTTATTTTTGTGAATTAATACAAGACAGAATAATAGGATGATATTTTAGCCACACTTCATGGCCACATGCACTACTGAATGTTGTGTAGACCTATATGTGCATTTGCTCCGGGTACTCCGGTCCAAAGACATGCATGGTAGGCTGATTGGCGTGTCTAGAATTGTCCGTAGTGTATGAATGGGTGTGTGAGTGACACCCTGTCCAGGTTGTACCCCGCCTAGTGCCCGATGCTTCCTGGAGCCCGACAGGCTCCAGGTTCCCCCGCGACCCTGAAGAAGGAATAAGCGGCGGAAGATGGATGGATGGAAAATGGAACTTTGGTTTGTTTTCCATTCAGTAAAACGGGAATGAACGGTGTTTAAAATTGTACTGCAGCCTGCCACTAGAGGGCCTCCGAGTCATTTTGGCTTCACTTAAACCCCTGTTGTGGCGTCCACATGTAAATTGCTTGAAAGAAACACATAACAACGAATACATTTTGATTTATTTACAGAAAGCCTTTATTTGTCACATATACATTACAATACAGTGAAACTCTTTTCTTCGTTTATCAAAGCGTGTTAGGAAGCAGGCGTCGGAGTGCAGGGTCAGCCATCTTACAGCACCCGTGAAGGGTTAAGGGTCTTGTGTATGGGCTCAACGGTGAAGCCTGGTGATGCTGCAGGACTTGAATCCCTGACCTTCTGATAAGCGATCCAAAACCTTAACCACTGAGCCACTACTACCCATAAAAGCTAATGTACATGCTATTTTTTCCACATTCTTGCACATTCCATAATACAATTAGCAGTTATATTGCTGTCATTTGAAGCTTGAAACTTGATCGTTAATCTGTTTGGCCCTTAACTTTGAAAATTCATTGTTTCCTCTCTTCTTCTCTCTGTGCACCATATTTGATTGGAAGAATGCGGCATTTAATGCATCTAGCTCATCATTATCATTTTATACCATTTCAACCATGTATAAATGCATAATATATGACATAAGATAACATTAAAAAGGAGAAAACTGAATAGGTCACTGCTGTATTTACACATCAGTGCTCATGTTAACATACTGGAGGAGGAGTATGAGCGAATGAAGAGAGGATGAGTCAATTTAGTCCAGTCACTGCAATGTTCACACTGAAGTAGACCAGGATCACCTCACTCAGATGCTCTCAGACTGCTTCTTTTGCTGTGCTCTCACCTGTGTGAAGAACCGCACTCAGGAAGAGTACACACCAGGGTTAGGTTCAAACACAAAGGACGTACATGTAAGAGGACGTTTTCAGACGTACCTCAAACAATTTTGGTTTGTTTGATTATGTAGTGTGAATCCGAACAAAATAACATACAAACTAAAAATAGAAATTTCACTTTGGTTCTGATTAATAGGTGTGAAAGTGGTTTCAGATTCACATGCTCTGTGAAAAGGTTAGTTTTATTTACCATTCTGTGAATTCTGACCCCAATAATTATCTTATACCAGTTTTGCAATGATGTAAGATAATAATGGGTAATTTTCACCCATTCTTCCTGGCAAAATGGAAATAAAAATTACTGCAAACAGTGTCACAATGTACAGTAATAGACATTGCCCTTTCCAGAGGGCATTTTGAACCTCTTGCTTGGTTATCAATCATTCTCATTTGGTAAATGGTAAATGTGCACTTATATAGCGCTTTTATCCACTGTGTCTAATTCACCCATTCACACACACACACCAATGGTAGCAGAGCTGCCACGCAAGGCGCTAGCTTGCCATCGGGAGCAACTTGGGGTTCAGTGCCAAGGACACTTCGGCATGTGGAGTCACCTGGGTCGGGAATCGAACCGCCAACCCTACGATTAGTGGACAACCCGCTCTACCACCTGTGCCACAGCCGCCCCTCATTTGGTAGCCCCTTCAACCAGTAACCAGTTTTAGTAACAGTGAAGAATTACAGTTTGTAAGCAATATATTATATTCTAAGCCATGATTTCTTAGACAGCCCATTTCTTTATGACCCCTTTGGCCTTGTCTCAGTCTTGTCAAACTCATTTTAGGTAATGGCTCACATTACATTTAGTCGTGAGTGAGCTGGGGAGAAAAACAGTTTAATGAGCAATAAGACATCACCAACTCCTCTTACATGTGTTCATTTAGCTGAGAGATACATTCTGAATCCACAAACTGAATTGAATACACACTTTATGTGTAATGAATCTAGAATATATGAAAAGTACTGCTTTTTGAATAAAAAAAATTACTTTTCCTACGGTATTCTAATTTTTATGAGATGCATCTGTACTTTTAGTAGTTGTGAAGCCTTACAGTTTGTACGCAATACAGTATATTCTGAGGCATGATTTCTTAGACAGCCTATTTATTTATGACTCTTTTGGGCTTTTCTCTGTATTTGCCTTTTGCCTAGCCCTTCTGACATCTTCAAAAGGAGGTTCACAACTGGCCCATTCCTTTATCACCCTGACACCGAGGTGCAGTTTGTGGTTGAGGTTGATGCCATGAAAAAAGTCGTAAAAACAATGACTGCAATTTTCAAACAGTGTCATAATGTAATATCCAGCCCAGACATTCCTCTTACAGACCACCAGAGGGCACCCTCTCCTGAATTTTAAACCTCTTCCAGTGGGTGCATACCTCAACTCCTTTCATCCTGGCATGTCAAGGGCAAAGTAGTTACTAGAAAACAAATTTTGTAGGCGGAGAATGTTAAGGGGTTCATCCATCCAAAAAACCCAGTTCAACAAAACAATCTTCAACTGTAAACCCTCCAGATCTGCTCCTTTACCCAAGAAAACACAAATGCTTGATTAAACAATCATTTTTCCCAGCCTAGACTTAAACACTGAGACTATGTCTAAGTCCTGAACACTAATTGGAAGGCTGTTCTATAACTGTGGGTCTTTGTAAAAAGAGGCTCTGATTGAAGTACGCATGGCACATTATAAAAGACCAGAAGTTTGCTCAACCATATTCCTCTCACCAGGTTCCCAAATCTAGATTACCTCCCCCTTTGGAGTTCGAGGGCACACTCCCATAGACTCTTGGGACACTCCTTGACTCCAAGCAGTGTGGTAACATTCTGTAATATCCAGCCCAGATATTTCCCTTCTAGACTGCCAGAGGGCGCATTTCCCAGATTTGTGAATCTCTTCCTTGGTTATCATTCTCATTTATTTTTCAAGCAGTATACTGTATAAAGCACATGTTTTTTGTAGTAATGAAGCCTTACCATTTGCAAGCAATCTAGTACTGAGCCCTGTTTTCTTGGCCAGCCATTTATTTATGACCACTATTGCCTAGCCCCTCTGGTTTGTTACCGTTCTGATCTCTGGTGTATTGAATACTGATCTGCTTTTCTGATAATTCTTTGTTTGATGGATTTGCTTGCCCTGTGTGATATTCTTGGTGATGACCCTGGACTGTTTCTTTACTCTGCCTCCACTAATATAACTCTCTGCATATAGATCCTCATTCTGTGCCCATGACCACTGTGTTACACACAGATTTTCAGTGGGATTCAGAGCTGGCCTTTGACGTGGTCACTGTCGAACATTCACCTTTTTGTTTTTAACAAGTCCTTTATTGTTTGAGCTTGTATTTGAAATCATTGTCCTGTTTAACAGAGAAATTTCTCCCAAGCTCTTACCAAGTTTTAGCAGGTTCTCCTGTAATATCCTCATGTATCCATCCATTCTCCCTCATTTTTGAAAAGAATCTCAGGATGAAAAGCATTCCTAGAGCATGATGCCGCCACCACTATATTTCACTATAGGGAGGTGTTAATTGAGGTATGGCCTACGTTAGGTTTACCCTTCACAAAGCGCTTTGACATTTGCCCAAATGCAGTATCTTGATCTTGGTCACATCACACAACAAAAACACATCTTCAATGGATGACTGTCTTCTTGACCAATGGTGTCTATCTAGCCACCACCATATACAGTCCTCACTTATTCACAGCTCTTGAAAAGGTTGTCTGGTGCACCTTCACTCTACTCTCAGCTACTGTAATCTGTAACTCAACTCTGTAACTTGACCTCAGTGTGGTTTCCCTCTCTCGTCTTATTTTTGTAGGTTTTGAGTGAAGACCTTCTCTAGGTAGTGCCTTCTGTGTGTGATGCGTGCTTCCAGTGCTTATAGTTAGATACAATTTTACACCCTATTCCTAATTTATTTTAACGGACAGCTGTGCGCAAAATGGTAGAGCGCGGTTGTCCACCAATAGTAGGGTTGGCGGTTCAATTCCCGGCCCGGGTGACTCCACATGCCAAAGTGTCCTTGGGCAAGACACTGAACCCCATGTTGCTCCCGATGGCAAGTTAGCATCTTGCATGGCAGCTCTGCTACCATGAGTGCGCCATTTACCATTAAATTAAATTGTGTCATCTTTATCTTCCTTAGAATGCTCCTTAGCAATCTGGGGGTTGAATACTTTTGCACACCACTGTAATTAATAGACAGGCCATATTTTTTCAACTCCAACACATCTTCTAATTTGCTGATGAGATCTTCTGCATTCAGACTGTTGTGCCCCACCCTGGAGATTGTGAGTTTTTACATTTAAAACACTAGTGCACTTTTCCGCTTGATCAAGTTCTTTAATTAAATAATCTCCCTTTATTCATGAAAAGTACATTTAGTCTACATTGACTGAGTTTCAGGATGCTTTCAAACTGTTGATGTTTGTTCAGCCGCAAGCTGTAACAAGCAAGTGTGACTGCGAGGCTGGTCGCTTTAGGCACTTAGCTCATGTGGCCTTAAAGGTGCGGAGAATAATTTTCTGGTGCGTCTGAAAGTGCATAAGACCGCTGCTCACCACTTTGGGGTAACCATTCTGGAAACTGTTGTTAGCCAAAGTGTTTTTATTTGCTTGTGTCATTTTGGGGCCATTTCTACCACTGCTACACCAAACAGCATGACTCAATGACAAACCTGACCGCAGGACTTCCAGTATTCTGTAGAGTGCGACTCACATTGCGGTCTTAACAGAAAGAGAGGTGGATCATGGGTAATTTGCCAAGTGGAGTTACAGCATCTGGTGGAAAAGTTCTACATATGTGTGTAGCTGAGTGGGTGAAGGTTCAGGTGGATCACTGAGCTCAGAAACATTCACACCTCTTAGAACACCCACAACTAGGAAGTGGCTAGTTCGTTTACTAGCAGTAAATAGAAACGTCTGGTCAGAGCATGCGAACCCACAGCGAGCAGTTCTCTCTCTCTCTCACACACACACACACACACAAAACTTACGTGTCTTTTTTCTTCAACTTCTCTAACGTTAATGTGTAAAACCTACAACAAAGCTGACTTCATTTCTGTTTTAAATTAAGATGCAAAAGCTTGTGTGCACGAGGAGACCTGTTCACTGCATGGCGTGTTAATTACAGCTGTGATACCAATATGTGATCAGTGCAGTAGCATGAGAAATTGCTTTGTGTTTTAACATCCGTTATGAAACGCATGTTTGCTTTTGGCCTGTACGTCCATCACGCTAATATATTTGTAGGTAAAGCTGTATCATTATTTTGGTTATCGCCGTAAGCTCCGCCCAGTATTAAGACCTGTTTAGTATCTGTTTAGTAAACCTCAAGAGATTTGTAATGAAACAAAGCTTTACCATAGCATATTTATGATACTGATGCTTTTTTTTTATAATATTAACAATAGACAGGAAAGTGCAAAGACAATAGGTTAAAAAAATGATAGAAATATATATATTTTTACCTGACATGCAGTGAGTGACAGAAAGACAAAATGATAGCAGCGATATTTTATGAAAAATGTGCAGCGATTTTGATGATCTTATTAGTTTAACTTCAACTAAAACTTGTTTTCCTCTGTCCATCATGTGACTGAACTTTAGTCAAAATAAAACTGTTTCACCAACAAATATGAAACTGGAGACTGGCTTAGAGCAAAGTTCACTTATTACCCAATGAAGTGTTCTATAATGGTCACATGCGCTATTTACTGTGAAAAAGGTTTTGAAGACAGTGTGACTGTAGTCTCACTGTATTGGCATTGCAAAACCACCCGTTTTTATTTTATTTTATTTTGCCTGATTTTTTAACTGAGTCAGTCATTTTGTGTGTGTATCATGGCATAAACCAAATTTTGCTTATACAGCTGTTTACAGAAACCTCAGTATCTCGGTCTCAGGATGGGCCTAGCTTCAAAAACTGATCTCTAGAGCACATTACAAGGTACAGGTACATTTTGGACATTCGTGTTACTTAGACTTACAATTTAAGTCCAAATTTAATGCTCAAGATTGCTCACGGTTCCACTTCTAGGGTCAATTTATAATGGGAAGTGGTCAAGTCTCAGTTTTAATTTGTTTAGGGGGTACCTACAGTGAGGGAAAAAATCTCCTGCTGATTTTGTATGTTTGCCCACTGACAAAGAAATGATCAGTCCATAATTTTAATGGTAGGTTTATTTGAACAGTGAGAGACAGAATAACAACAAAAAAATCCAGGAAAATGCATGTCAAAAATGTTATGAATTGATTTGCATTTTAGAGTTTCATTGTTATTGAACACTTCTGATGAACATTTCTACATTTCTGCTAAACAATTTTGCTAAACATTTCTGCTGAACATTTCTGCTGAACATTTCTGCTGAACATTTCTGCTAAACAGAACATTTCTACATTTCTACATTTCTTTTTTATTAAACATTTTTGCTGACCTTCTGGTGAACATTTATGTTGAACTGCTAAGCCTATCTAAATCACCTTTTCTGTTCTGTTCAATAAATTGATTTGCATTTTAATGACGGAAATATGTATTTGACCCTTCTGCAAAACATGACTTAGTACTTGGTGGCAAAACCCTTGTTGGCAATCACAGAGGTCAGACGTTTCTTGTAGTTGGCCACCAGGTTTGCACACGTCTCAGGAGGGATTTTGTCCCACTCCTCTTTCAGATCTTCTCCAAGTCATTAAGGTTTTGAGGCTGACGTTTGGCAACTCGAACCTTCAGCTCCCTCCACAGATTTTCTATGGGATTAAGGTCTGGAGACTGGCTAGGCCACTCCAGGACCTTAATGTGCTTCTTCTTGAGCCACTCCTTTGTTGCCTTGGCCGTGTGTTTTGGGTAATTGTCATGCTGGAATACCCATCCACGACCTATTTTCAATGCCCTGGCTGAGGGAAGGAGGTTCTCACCCAAGATTTGACATTACATGGCCCCGTCCATCGTCCCTTTGATGCGGTGAAGTTGTCCTGTCCCCTTAGCAGAAAAACACCCTCAAAGCATAATGTTTCCACCTACATTTTTGATGGTGGAGATGGTGTTCTTGGGGTCATAGGCAGCATTCCTCCTCCTCCAAACATGGCGAGTTGAGTTGATGCCAAAGAGCTCCATTTTGGTCTCATCTGACCACAACACTTTCACCCAGTTGTCCTCTGAATCATTCAGATCTTCATTGGCAAACTTCAGACGGGCATGTATATGTGCTTCCTTGAGCAGGGGGACCTTGCGGGCGCTGCAGGATTTCAGTCCTTCACGGCGTAGTGTGTTACCAATTGTTTTCTTGGTGAATATGGTCCCAGCTGCCTTGAGATCATTGACAAGGTCCTCCCGTGTAGTTCTGGGCTTATTCCTCACTGTTCTCATGATCATTGAAACTCCATGAGGTGAGATCTTGCATGGAGCCCCAGGCCGAGGGAGATTCACAGTTCCTTTGTGTTTCTTCCATTTGCAAATAATCGCACCAACTGTTGTCACCTTCTCACCAAGCTGCTTGGCAATTGTCTTGTAGCCCATTCCAGACTTGTGTAGGTCTACAATCTTGTACCTGACAAGATGAGGCTTGGAGCTTGGAGAGCTCTTTGGTCTTGGCCATGGTGCAGAGTTTGGAATCTGATTGATTGATTGCTTCTGTGGACAGGTGTTTTTTATACAGGTAACAAGCTGAGATTAGCAGCACTCCCTTTAAGAGTGTGCTCCTAATCTGAGCTCGTTACCTGTATAAAAGACACCTGAGAGCCAGAAATCTTTCTGATTGAGAGGAGGTCAAATACTTATTTTCCTCATTAAAATGCAAATCAATTTATAACATTTTTGACATGCGTTTGTCTGGATTTTGGTAAATGTGCACTTATATAGCACTTTTATCCAAAGCGCGTTACACTGTGTCTTATTCACCCATTCTCACACACACACCAATGGTAGCATAGCTGCCATGCAAGGCGCTAGCTTGCCATCAGGAGCAACTTGGGGTTCAGTGTCTTGCCCAAGGACACTTCGGCATGTGGAGTCACCTGGGCCGGGAATTAAACCACCAACCCTACGATTAGTGGACAACCCGCTCTACCAACTGCACCACAGCCACCCACAGCCCACCACAGCCGATTTTCTTGTTGTTATTCTGTCTCTCACTGTTCAAATAAACCTACCATTAAAATTAGACTGATCATTTCTTTGTCAGTGGGCAAACATACAAAATCAGCAGGGGATCAAATATTTCTTTCCCTCACTGTAGATATACGTATAGTGTGCATGCAGAACATTTCAGGTTTGAGACTTCTCTCTTTTTTTTCTAATATGAGGATGAGATATAGTCCTCTATAGTAGCATTCTGCTGACAATTTGCGAGTTTGAGATTGGAGGTAAACTCTGCAGGACAGTAGACCTCAAGGACCAGATTTGAATTACCAGCCTGATCTATCATGTTGGTACAGGTGTACAGTTGGTATGTGTGAATAGATTTGATCCAAATATTTAAGTACAGCATTCAGTTGGGTGTTTTATAAATGAACATTGTCATAAACAGAGCTGTGGCTCCGTTTCTCCTGTGATAAAAGCAGAGCTGTAGTCACTTACTTCTTTTAGCACATGAGAAACAACACCATAGCTCTGTTCATCTATATATAAAAAAAAAATAAGACTGAGACTCAAACCCTTCCCATTATAAATTGACCGTTAAACATGGAACTGTGATCAATCTTTTGCATTACATTTGGTCTTAATTTCCAAGTCTACGGAACACAAATGTGCAAAATGTACATTGTGCTCTAGAGATCAGATTCTGCTCCAAGGAGCTAGGACCATTCCAAGCAGTGATACTGAGGTTTCCGTAAACAGCTGTATAACCAAACATGGCCGTCGTAAGTTAATCCAAGTAAAATAAAATAAAAACTGCTGATTTTGCAATGCTAGTACAAAGAAGTAAACACTAAAAATCAGAAAGTTGTGGGTCCAAATGTCTACTTTCTGGGTCATAATGTGTTCACAATGAAGATGATATAACTTAATACTAACTTAATAATAATAATAAGTTAAAATAAAATATAAAAACCTTACATTCAGTAAAAATTAACTAGAAATGACATGAAATTGTTCAGATTTTTTGATGCACTTGAGCCACAAATCACACATAGCAAAGTTCTTCCTGCCACTTCCTCTAAGGCCATTGTGTCAGAATCCAGTGCTAGAGGTACAAAAGCACAGACAAGAAGAAAAAAATGTTGTCTGAAACAAAGTTAAGCATGTTGCACATCCTGAATGTGGAACTTTTTTTTTTCTTTGAGCAGCTGTGACACCACCCATATCACAGACTTTTGGTGTTTGAGAGAAAATTATAAAGGTTATATAGTATGTGGTGTTTATGTATATTTTGTCCCATTAAAAAAAAAAACACATTTTGCTTTGAACATTTGGCAAATACAGTATTTAATCTACATACTACACTTGGTTCAAATGACATTATTAAGCTCCATAATACATTCTCCACTTTTAAACAAAGTATCTTGTAAAATAGTAATATATAATAGTTCTCTGCTGCAATTCTGCCTTAATCAGCCTTTGGGAGGTGGCGGAGGTGGTTTAAAGATATTTTAAAACAGAACGTTATGGGAATATCTCGGCCAGTGAGATGACATATAACCACAAAACGTCTTGCTAGAACAAATTATAAGCTTTGCTTCCACGTTTCTTAAAATGGCCGACGTTCTAGTAAGAACATCGACCGGACGTTTGAAATTTGACTCACTACAGCCCAGTGGGTCACTTCAGTGATTCGATTCTGGGGTCACTCCAGGTCACAGTTTCGGAGGCTGTAGATGATTGTGTGTGCTGTTGATTGTCGTCCTGATGCATCCGTTTGTCCCGGTGTACGGCACCTCCTCATACTGAGAGAATAATGTGATGTGACAGGATTAATAAACACAACTTTAACACGTTACCTCGTATGTTGAACACCACAAAAAAAACCAAAAAAATAATTAAATGGAACTACTTGTAGATGTACTAGTAATAACAAATAAGTAATTATTTACTAATTATTTAGTATAATAATTACCAAATATATTAACATTACTCTATTTGTTAGCATTTTATGTGAGCAAACTTTTTGTGTCACTTTGTGTGCAAATGCATCAGGACAATCTGCCATTTCTATTAAATAGATTTTAACACGTTTTCAAACACAACTTGGTAAACACAATCGTATAAATCTGTACAGCATGATGCATCTTTCACATAAGGGACTTTCCAACTTCACAGAACAGACACCATGCCCACGACTACACACAATGTCTCAAATGCCCAATTTATCTTATTATCTTATCTCTTCATCTCAATGGTTGCAATAAACAACACTTTTAACAAGATTAATTGATGATATTTAAGAAGTGTTTTTTTTTTAAGAGCAAAATCTATTAAAATATCAAGCTGTAAAAATAGTTTTTATATGAATCCACATTTGGGAAAAAAAGAAAAGAAAAATATTTAACAAAAAACGCGTCAGCTTACCAAAGGGACATTGTCCTGACGCAGCTGTAAACCAGGGTCTGGACGTTGCCTTCGAGTTTTTGGAGTTCTTTTGCAGCGGCAAACTTTAAAACCTAAAATATCACAATTCATTCAGAATGAACCTAAAAACAATTCATTTACATGACTTTATTATCTTATTATCTAAGATCCTGAAATCACAGGTTCTGAAACTTTTTACATTCAGGGACCCTTAAACTGTGAAACAGATTTCACTTATGAAAGTATCTTAAGCTCATCGTTTAAACATGTACGGCAAGATTTTGGTCATTTTTGAAACCATATTCCTAAATGGAACATATTAGGTCCCAGTTATTTTATTATTTATAAGCCGACTTGCATTCGAGCGATTGTGGTTTGGATCAAAGTCAAACAGGATCATAATAAATATTACTGTGATAATGGTGGTCTGTGATTTTCAGGACTGTAGCAAGTTAAAAAGAAAGAAAAAATCATAACAGACCCCACTTTGAGAACCGCTCACTGCTTTAAATCAATAACAAAAAAACAAATAAAAATAGTAGTAAATTGATAATAAAGTCCCGTATGTTCAATACACAATTTTATCTTTGGTAGTTGATGCAGATGTTCCAACATTTAAGATTTTTGACCCATTGCTACGGAGAAACATGAAAACTACACTTCATGTTAAAAACTAAATTGAGGAATGGCTAATTAATACGCAGCATCACACCAGATATTGCCTCAATGTTTTCTTATCTGGATAAAAACAATATTGCCGTAACATTCATAAACACACGCTCGGGTTTGTGTTGGAAAATCTCTGATTTCTTGATAGCAAAGTTGACACCTCTTGTGATGGTATTAGACTCAATGAACAAGGAAGAATGTTTAAATGACGTTGTATATTCAGTTTAAGTGTATTCAAAGGGTGTTTTATATACTTTAAAATTATGAGATGTTATAGTTAGCTATAAGTGATAATTAGATAAAGTATGTCAACATGTTAAGCCTTTAAACAACAACAACAACAATAAACTTCCTAATTAAGGAGTATTCTGGAGTATATTTACACTCACCCACAATAATAAAAATGACCAGGCAGTTTATTATTCCGAGGATGATAAAGAGACTTTGCCAGAGTTTGACGTCTTCACATTTCGGAAAGACAGATTTTTTTTGCGATGTGTTATGTCAGGTATAGAAGTGAAGGAAAACAACAACAACATGTAACAACAACAAAAAATTTTTTTTCTAAATCACAGAATACTGGTTGAAATTTAAACTGATTCAATTTCTTACAGAAATCTTCTCTCAGTAAACTCACCATCTGAATGATTCCGTATGTAAAGTCTGATTCCACGGCTGATGTCGAAAGGTGAACCAGTTTCAGTTTGAGTACAATAATACACTCCTAATTCATTAGTACTGATATTGTGTATAAATAAACTGCTGTTATATTGCATTGAGAAAGTCTTGTTGAAGGTTGTGTTATTGTATTCTGGGGTCGTGGATCTGCTTGAGAAAGAGCGCAATATAAACACTGGAGGTTCTGACGGCTTCATCAGGAACCAGAACACATTACTTAAAGACACCTCACACTTTAGAGTCACATTTTGTCCCAAATCTACCAACTTCTCTGTGAAACCTTCTGCAGCTCCACAGCACACAAGTAGATCTAGTGATGACAAAACACACACAGATACACCACAAGGGTTTAGAATAACCTACATGTCATTCCTGCAGAAACTAAACTCAAAGACAACATTTTAGGTACAGAATCCATATTGAATCAGAAATGTATGAAGTTACTCACAGAAATGGAGTTTTATTATCCTCATGCTGAATTCTGAACACCGGACACAAGTGTTAAACGCTCTGAGACTGCGCTGCCTCAGTCAGGAAACACTTCAGTTGAGGTTCAGATGCTGGGGTATACGGAAGTAGGTGCTAATCTTGCTCAGACCACAATGTGCGTGTGTGTGTGTGTGTGTGTGTGTGTGTGTGTATTTGTGTTTTCCCTCATCTCTCTTGTTTTCTTGCACACCCACAACATTAAAGTGAATTTTCACACGAAAGATCATTCAAGACCATTAGTGCTGTCCTTTTATTTGTAATTGAATTTATTGACATGTTTACTCAGGAATCACAGAAAACATTCAGTTTAGAAAATAAATTTGTACCTTCATACTAAAATCAAGCCGAAGTGAGCAGAAGAGTCGAAATGTTCTTCTGTGTTTTACAAAACAGATTCTTTGTGATGAAAAATGATACGAAGTGTATGCAGATGAAGAAACAATGAGAAAATCATTGTGGAACACAAATAAACAGCAAGGGTATGATTTTTTTTATGAATGCTTTTGAAATTGTCAAGCCTGTAGTTTTAATGACAGCCTCTGTTCGATCCTCAACTTGGGTTATGTACAATTATCACAATTTACACTGGTTTTGAAGGTATCGATGTTTGAGGTTTTTAAGAGTTCATTGTTCATATAGAAAATAGCAACTTATACTGTATATGAACGATAAAAAAATAATGAAAAAACCCCACAGGTGATTACTAAAGAAAATTAATATTTGCATGAAAATTTCTTCAGAGGTCTAAAACATTACAAGCAACAATTATGATTTTTTTCTATTTAGAAATATTTTAGTTTCACATGAAAGTGCGATGAAATGTTTAAGATATACTAGGATTGATTTTAAAATGTCTAATACAAATTTCTCCATCCATCTTCAACTGCTTACCCCTGGAACTGGAAACCCCCGCAGCACAGGGAGAACATTCAAACTCCACACACACATGGCCCGGCCGGAATTGAACCCCGGACCCTGGAGGTGTGAGGTGAACGTGCTAAGCCACTGTGCGCCCTAATACAAATTTAACCCCTAAGAAATTGTATTCACAGAACTGGAAAAGTTACCCAAATGTACAGCAGGGGGCGGTCAAAATCAGGGGGGGATCAAGACATTTTATTTCCAAGACCTAGTGGGGCCAATGTATATTTGGTTCCCCTATAAAAATAAATTAAATAAAGGTTTTGACATTGATTCGTGCTGGTTTGGTTTGAGATTTGATGCTGTTGTATTGAAATATATTCCAATATATTGCAGTTGTATTGAAAAATCAGTCTGTGGTATGAGTGGAATGGAGAAAGAGGTGAAAAAACTGCTGTGGTATGAGAGGAATAAAACACTTAGGGATGTGTTGATATAGGAAAATAATCAATAACATTAACTGCACTTCATGACACCACCCTGTCACTGATTCTGATTATAAACTCCTGTGAGAATTTTACTGCAGAAGGTCAGACTCTGAGAACGAGTAGCGGGAGATGGAGCTGTACACCTTAGACGTGTGTGAGACGTGTTAGTGTGCAGACTGTAACCGCAATCGTCTAGCACAGCTAAAAAAGAAAACAGTGACCTCTGTGTGTGTGTGTGTGTGTGTGTGTGTGTGTGTGTGTGTGTGTGTGTGTGTGTGTGTGTGTGTGAGTGTTAGACCACAGTGTGAAACGGAATAAACTCCACCACAGTGTAGTTGTTTTCATTATGCGCTTTTGGTAACCAACTCTGTAAAGAGCAAAAAAGTCACGAGGACTGTGTGTAGATTTATCTGTTAAATACATTTAAAGTGTTTTTTTTTGTTGTTGTTTGTTTTTTACTTTAAAACAGGATTTAATAGAACCTAACACACTGTACACACTAAGGTTGTGTATTAACAGAGTGTTAACTGTGTATTTGTATCCAGTGAACTTACCTGTGATCCACTGACTTCTTGAAGCTTCACATCACAGTTTATAGATTTGGTTTTTCCACAGCAGGTAACGATCGAGACTAAAACATCACAATGCAGTCTGAATAAACCGAGCTGACTCCAACACTGATTGTGAGAGTTCTGTATTTGTATCATACTACTATAAAATAAATAGTAAATAATAATTACAAAATGCAGGAAAGTTTATTCTGAAAATATTACAGCAGAAGTGATTAAACCGGTGCTGAATTCAGTCAGTGTAGAATATATTAGCATTTCTACACTCTGGACAGAGGAAATGATTTATAACTAACCTGTAACTGCGATGAGCAGAACACCGTTCATCACTCCTGATATGATGAAGAGATTTCTCCACAGTCTGATCTCCATATCTTAATCATGACAAAGATCAGATAGAATAAACGTCACTAGTAAATAAAGCACATGATGAAATTATAATGAAGTATTGATTTATCAAAGACATTTCCTGTGAATATAATACATAAATCTTCTCTCAGTAAACTCACTAGCTGAATGATTCCGGATGTAAAGTCTGATTCCACGGCTGATGTCAGAAGGTGAACCAGTTTCAGTTTGAGTACAATAATACACTCCTAATTCATTAGTACTGATATTGTGTATAAATAAACTGCTGTTATATTGCATTGAGAAAGTCTTGTTAAAGGTCGTGTTATTGTATTCTGGGGTCGTGGATCTAGCTGAGAAAGAGCGTAATATAAACACTGGAGGTTCTGACGGCTTCATCAGGAACCAGAACACATTAAATACAGACACCTCACACTTTAAAGTCACATTTTGTCCCAAATCTACCGACTTCTCTGTGAAACTATCTGCAGCTCCACAGCACACAAGTAGATCTAGTGATGACAAAACACACACAGATACACCACAAGGGTTTAGAATAACCTACATGTCATTCCTGCAGAAACTAAACTGAAAAGACAACATTTTAGGTACAGAATCCATGTTGAATCAGAAACGTATGAAGTTACTCACAGAAATGAAGTTTTATTATCCTCATGGTGAATTCTGAACACCGGACACAAGCGCTAAACTCTCTGAGTCTGCGCTGTTTCAGTCAGGAAACACTTCAGTTGAGCTTCAGACGCTGGGGTATACGGAAGTAGGAGCTAATCTTGCACAGACCACAAGGTGTGTGTGTGTGTGTGTGTGTGTGTGTGTGTTTTACTCATCTCTCTTGTTTTCTTGGACACCCACACCATTAAAGTAGATCTAGGAAAGAGGAAAAAATACTTCATTGTGGTGATTCTCTGTTCATTAAGAAGTAATACACAAATGTATCAATCAGGAAAGTACTCATTAAATACAATCAGTGATGTAGCTAAAGGAAATAAACTTACAGAAGTGAAGGTGGAGGATCTTCATGATGAAACTTGATCTCTGTTCACAAGTTGTAAATAGTCAGTAAGGAAGCTTCAGACGTAAAGAAGTTTATAGCTACAGGACTGATGGGGAAGCGGCAGTTCATCTCGTTCTGACCGCAAGGGTTTTGTTTTTTCATCTCTTCGTGATAAAAAGATCAGCAATGACCTCATAGATGTAGAAAAACATCTTCTCAACTTCGCAGTGATAAACAATTATAACTCTATTCAGTTTAGTCTCCCTGGTATAGTGGATTGGTTAGAAATGGGGTGTCGAACTCATTTCACGTAATGGCTCACATTACACTGTCTAAAGTCGAGTGGGCTGCTGGAAAATAACTCAGTTTAATGAGCAATACAACAAACAACTCTTCTTAAATGTGTTCATTTATCTGAGAGATACAGTCTGAATCCACAAACTGAACTGAACTTATCTCCTACACAACACATGAACACACTGCAGTTCATTACTAAATAATGACTTTCTGATGTCTCTTTGCTGTGAAACCAATTATTTAGTTCTTTTTTTTAAAGAGACACAGTTACAGTGTTAAATGTGTTCCTTGTTAATGAAGAATTACATCATTAACGCATTCTATCAGTAGCTGAGTTTACAGAACTGAGTTTGTTGCTGCATTTCCCCCCCCTAGTGGAATAATACAGACTCACTCTTAAAAAAAAAAAAGAAGATATTTTTTATTTTATTATTGCGGTCCACAAACAGCAGGGGGAGTCAGTGCTACACTGTGTTTCATACACACACTCCTGTGTTCCTTTCTTTTTTCCTTCCTCTGTTCAAACACGTCTGTATGGGAGCTGGCTCTAGATGTGAATATGTGTGTGTGTGTGTGTGTGTGTGTGTGTGTGTGTGTGTGTGTGTGTGTGTGTGTGTGTGTGTGTGTGTGTGTGTGTGTGTGTGTGTGTGTGTTTGTGTTTAAACGCGTCATCACACCAGTCCATCACTGATTATTTCCCTAGAACAGCACGACACAGTGTTTAGTTCCTTACAGATGAATAGAATAAGACACAATGACACAGGTACAGGTTTGAAAGTCGGCCTTTACTTGAAAGAACATGCTTCATTCAGTAGACATTTAACTTGCAATAGTTTTATGGCCTGGTGTTAAACAATTACAAAGACAGCGAGAGGAGATGTGCAGTAAAGCTCCAGCCATCTTCCCTTCTGAAACATTACACTGTCAGCATCAGCACACTCTGAAGAAGATCACAAAGATATCCATAAAAAGGCTTGTGGCAAACTTTAGTCTCGTCTAAAGTTTGCCACAAGCCTTTTTATGGATATCTTTGTGATCTTCTTCAGAGTGTGCTGAACTAAACAGATATCCATAAAAAGGCTTGTGGCAAACTTTAGTCTCGTCTATCTCGGCATTCTTCTTGCCACTCTTCCATAAAGGCCAGATTTGTGCAGTGTACGACTGATTGTTGTCCTATGGACAGACTCTCCCACCTCAGCTGTAGTTCTCTGCAGTTCATCCAGAGTGATCATGGGCCTCTTGGCTGCATCTCTGATCAGTCTTCTCCTTGTCTGAGCTGAAAGTTTAGAGGGACGGCCAGGTCTTGGTAGATTTGCAGTGGTCTGATACTCCTTCCATTTCAAAATGATCGCTTGCACAGTGCTCCTTGGGATGTTTAAAGCTTGGGAAATCTTTTTGTATCCAAATCTGCCTTAAAACTTCTCCACAACAGTATTACGGACCTGCCTGGTCTTCATGATGCGCTTTCAACAGAACCCTGAGACTATCACAGAGCAGGTGCATTTATACAGAGACTTGATTACACACAGGTGGATTCTATTTATCACCATCAGTCATTTAGGACAACATTGGATCATTCAGAGATCCTCGCTGAACTTCTGGAGTGAGTTTGCTGCACTGAAAGTAAAGGGGGCCGAATAATTTTGCACGCACCACTTTTCAGTTTTTTATTTGCTAAAAAAGTTTAAAATATCCAATAGATTTCGTTCCACTTCACAATTGTGTCCCACTTGTTGGTGATTCTTCACAAAAAAATTAAATTTAATATCTTTATGTTTGAAGTCTGAAATGTGGCAAAAGGTTGAAAAGTTCAAGGGGGCCGAATACTTTCGCAAGGCACTGTATATCCTAAACTTCCTTCAGGAAGATGTGACAGAGCCGACTATATTCAGACTATAATCAGACTATATTCAGACTACTGTATTCACACATACAACCACATGGCAAAATCAACATAAATAAATAAGTGTAAATGAAACAAACCTTATATTCTTGCTACCAATTTAGATGTGTATACACAATGCTCATTGCTTATAAACAATGAGCTTAATATTTTATATGATTACCTTTATTCAACAACCTATTCTGTCAGAGTATCTTTCAAATACATAAAAAAAATGCTTAAAGTCAAAGGAAATATCTGGCTAATCTGTTCACTTTCTTCCACAATATGTACAGACTGAAATAATGGTAGTGTTTAAGACCATTCAGTAACATCGGTCAATATTCGATTTTCGGTGGCCATTTTATGATATCTGTCTGCTCCGGGTTTAGGTTTTTATCCAGTGATTCTGGGCTCACATATACATATTGAACACTTTTAGGTCTCAAGTATGACCCTAAAACACCATAAAAACAATTAGCCTGACTATAGGATGTTACAGCGCTGAGTTGTAGAAAAGCTCCCCTAGTGGTGATCAGGCTTTATGACACGGGCTTGTCCATTTACATTACAATTATCCAGTGTACAAGCTTTTATAAATATATCAGAAGCACATTTACACACGTCACACTTTGAACAAATATAATATTAAAAAGAACAGACAAAAGTAATGTAATATAATTTTTTTATTTTATTTATTTATTTTTTAATCTGGCCAAACTACCGTAAGTGCACAGCAGGGGCAGAAAAGTACAACACTTGCCTGCAGGTCACTCGTCTGTGTGGGGTCACTCCGAGTCACAGGTTCGGGGGCTGTCGAAGAGCGTATGTGCTGTTCAGGTTAGTCGTCCTGATGCATCCATTCGTCGCGGTGTACTGCACCTCCTCATACTGAAATATTACTGTGATGTGACAGGATTAATAAACACAACTTTAACTCGTATGTTGATGATGCAACACCACAGTGGTGAAAAAAACCCTAAATGCAGTGCTTTAATGTGTGAATGTGAAGTATGATAGATACAACAAGCCATGTATTATATATAAATGTGTATTTTATATATGTATTGTACATATAAAAGAAATCGTGGTTAAATATAAGTGTGAAAGAAATATTGGCACTCCATGAATTCATATGAGAAAATTATATTTGAATTATATTCCCACTTAAATTTGTACACCTGGGTGACTAGGAACAGACAATTGTTCAACCATTACTTCCTGTTTCAAAGGGGTATAAATATGAGGTAACACACAGGCCAAAATATATTAGTCATTCAGAACATTGGGTAAGACCAATGAATGTAGCTGTGATGTGCAGGAATAGGTGGTTGAGCTTCACAAAATGGGAAATGGATATAAGAAAATAGCACAAGCATTGAAAATGTCCATTTCCACCATCAGGGCAATAATTAAGAAGTTCCAGTCAACAGGAAATGTTATGAATCAATCTGGAATTGGACGCGTGCCTGTCTCGTCTCAACGCACTGTGAAGAGGACGGTTCGAGTGGCCAAAAAATCTCCAAGGATCACAGCTGGAGAATTGCAGAAGTTTGTTTGCGTCTTTTAATTAGGGTGAGAAAGAGGACAAAAAAAAAAAAAAAAAAAAAAAAAAACACCACAAGTTGTTTTTAAAAGTTGCCAAAAAAAAGCCTGTACTCTCATCCAAAAACAAACTCGAGCATCTTCAGTTTGCCAGACACTACTGGAACTTCAAATGGGACAAATTATATGGTAAAGTATATGGAAAAGTTCCTCATGTACACGGTTAAATATGGTGGTGGCTGTTTAATGTTTTGGGGCTATTTTTCTGCCAGAGGACCTGGACATTTTATTAGGATACATGGCATCATGGACTCTATCAAATATCAACAGATATTAAATGAAAATCTGACTGTCTCTGACAGAAAGATTAAAATGGGCCATGGTTGGATGTTCTAGCAGGACAATGATCCAAAACATACATCAAAATCAACACAAAAATGGTTTACTGAGCAAAAAATCAAGGTCCTGCATTGGCCACTGACCTGAAACCGAGAGAAAACCTGTGGGGTGAACTGATAGAATAGCTTTGGCTTATTTTTATTTTTTAATCATGGAGATGGATTTTTCTGTTTTCAATCCCACATTTAGCCTTTTTAGTGTGCTCCAGGTCAGAAAACTGTTAACAAAGCTTGTTCATTTAAAATACAAATAAATAAATAAATAATAAAAATTATATAAATTTTCACGTTGAAAACTGTTTTCAAAAGTTTGCATTTTCAGGCTCCAAAAACGCTGTTGTTGTGTAAATAGCCTCTAAGCTTTCATTGAGAAATTAATGAGTCAAACGTTCAGAATGTGGAGGAGAGAGTCCATTTGGACATTTCATTTATATCCCATAAAGTAAGTGATGATAAAGGGTTTCTCCTTTCATGCCTCATGAGCAGAGAGATAAAAAGGAATATTTTTCTGTAGGCCTACAATGAGGTCTTAGCCAAGATTATAGAATACATGGCTAAGTTGTGCTAGTGATGTGTCGTTTGCGAATGAGTCGGCTCTATGAGGCATCTCCCGTTTTAGTTATTTTTGTGAATTAATACAAGACAGAATAATAGGATGATATTTTAGCCACACTTCATGGCCACATGCACTACTGAATGTTGTGTTGACCTATATGTGCATTTGACAAATCACGTGTGATAACATTCTCCATTTGACTACATTTAATACATATATTTTAATAACATAGACAAAATAAAGGTGAAATGTAGAATCTGTAAGGTGTGTGGTTGCAATTTAAAAATGTATTGATTTAATTAAATATTTAAAGTTGTAAACATTATTTTGATGAGTTGTGTTGACATAATAATGTTGATAATTACAACAACTTAATATTGTGTGTAATTTAAACTGAACTTTCTGCATTAATTGATTTGAAACAAAATTGAAGTTGTAGTAACTTAATGAAGTTGGCTTGATAGCTTCAAGTCACTAATTTCAAGTCCCCTCCGCTACACATTTAACATACCTGGACAAATTCAGACAGTTAAGACTGTGTTAGAGAACCTGTAGACTGAATAAATGACATTTCAATGTCATTTCAAATTCTACTAAATCAGTCAATTTGGGCATATTGTGATATGACCAATAGTGGACTCGTGCATAGGTTAGGCTACACCTGCTAATCCAGTTGATGGACTATTTTGTACTACTACACATAGCTAATGCTAGTCATATTTAGCAGTGAAATTTGAATATGTGCTCTTTAGTTTACTAAAGCAGTGGATTTGACAACTCTGCTCATCTAGAGAGGGCTTTTCATTTGTGCTATATGAAGGAAAAGATTGATAAAATTTCTGCTTATTCACGTAAATATCAATCTACATTGTGTAATCTAGTTTCATGTAAATCAAATCTTTTGTCATTCACATATATAGCCTTCTAGCTCCATTGTAGTCAGTTTGTTCTTTGAGAAGAATTAGCAGCCTTTGGACTGTGGATAGTTCTATGAGAGATAAAAGCAGTAGAGGCAGAGTGTTTCTTTTTTGTCTATAATGCACATTTCATTCAGTGCTTTTGTGTCTATAAAACCTGCAGAGATGTTAGGTATGAAATTTGTATTGTAAATTACACTGGATTTTAGTTACTGTCATTATACAACTTAAAGTTAGTTATTTTTCCTGGTTTAAAAGGCTGTATTCTATTGGAGAAAAATCTAATTGAAGCAATGTAATTTTTTTATGAACTTGTGTTCATAACTATGTTATTTAAACACATAAAACAAAAATTCCTTTAAAATAATGTGAAAAAACTAGTTGGAACAATTTTTTTTTATGTGTAATCAACTTAAAAACTTGTCTTTATCATACAGATTATTAATTAAGTTTTAATTGAAAATACATTTGATTGTGGAGGAAAAGGTCATTATCTAACTCAGTGTAGTTTGTTGGTTGAAATTAATTTCATTAGAAATTGTCATAACTCAAAATGATTGATGCAAACTGTTGCGTTTATTTTTTGTTGAGCCTAAACATTTGTTTTTAGAATGTATTGACCACCTTCACAGCCATATTAGACCTGTAGTCCAGCAGTCCAGTGAGGTTGATTTGTTTGTAATGGTTTAAGTTTTGGATAGATCAAGCTAAATAAAATGTTGAATACACATGGGTAATAATGTTTGATGTTTTTCCATTATTTATATTTATATTAATAATTCCTTTATTTCCATTATTTTATGCTAAACATAATCCAAAATTATGTACAATCATAGGTTTAGTATAATTAGCCTAGTTTTTATAACTGAACAATTTAAGTGATGTATGTGCACACATACTAATCATAGGTCCAAATATTGCTAAATTTGGCTGAATTATAAAAGCCATTAGTCGTACTGAATGAAGAGTCGTTTGGAACCTTATTGCTGAGCTGAGCCAAATGAATGAACTGGCTCAATAAAAAGAGCTGTTATAACCATAACTAATTTAATCTTTCATTCCTATATGTGTACGTGTCTATAAATCTTTACGTGCCCAGACGTTGCCATGACAACTGGTCACTCATGTCACTTTATATTTATATAATAATATTATAATATAATAATAATGTAACCCCTGTTTTACTAAGTCGAGCAGTGGAAGTTATTTTGGCCTGTGGTATTCATGTTGCTAAATGATGAATAATTTGCTGTATATTACATTTTAAACCTTGTCTATTTCCAGTGATGAATAATTAGCAAGATTTGGTGGTAATATTAGTCTGCACTTATTTTCCAACTTTTTGTAATGTATTTTATATCTATTACAGATGCGTTATCTGAGTCCATCACATTAGAATAAGATGGTGAATAGTTAATGCTGAATTCAGAATTTGCATGGATTACATGTGTCTGGATCGGGCAGCGTTGCATGTTACATAATGGTTTCTTTTGCTGTTGATGTGACATGTTGTTGTGCTGATGTGGATCTCACTGCAGTGACATGTTTGTTAGTTTAGTTCAATTACAGTCTCTCTGCAACATTGTAGTTTGAGTGATTTGTTTCATTTCTGAACTGTGGACTGTTGAATTGATTAGAATAAAGTCGTGTGAGAATATACAAATATATACTATATATAAACACCAGACATCCCAGATCATCACACATCCTGTATCATTATCATGTCTGTCATGTAAATCCCAGTAAATAAACACTTCCTGATTCACCATCTCATGCATCATAAACCTCGACAATACTGTGTTTAGTTTATTTTATTTTATATATAGATCAGGCGTTTCTGAAATACTCAAACCAGTCTGTCTGACAGCAGAAACCACACCACAGTCAGAGTCTCTGAGAGATTTTTTTTCCATTCTGATGTTCAATATGAACGTGGTCTAAAGTTCGTGACCCGTTTCTGTATGAGTGATGGATAACTTTTATACATGTTTACTGTGCATTTAAAGAACAAAAAACACACCATGAAGACTGCTCTAGGTAATACATGTGTGTATACATACATACACACTAATATATATACACTCCGATATACACACACACACTAAGTTCTGCATTCCCACTCTCTTCAGGAAACAAATCTAAAGTGCACTAACCAGGAAACACTCTTACTTCAAACAGACTCTCGTCATAATGTCCGCGTGTGGAAGAATGAACCAGGTGTAGATCAGCTGCTCTGTTACCTAGGAAATGTGTTGCCAAACCGGCGTGGGTGTGGTCACACGTGTGGGCGTGGTCACACGTGATCTCCATCACACACCTGTACTCATAATCATGCTTTCTCAAGTGTTTGATATTAGAACTGACCCCCCCACACACACACACACACACTTTTTATTTTATTTATTTATTTTTAATCGTATTTTATTTTTTACATTTCATTTACTGTAGTTGTTTTTCCAAATAAATGTTTCCTGATGGATCTTTATCATTTGTATGAAGGTAAGTTGCACCAAAGGTCTGAGTTCAAACGCAAAAACACAGTTTTGAATAAACAGTTTTTGAATTGATTAAAGAATAAAACATGACAGGGTGTGATGATACTGGAAAATAATCCACACCAGGATTTTTTTTGTTTGTTTTGTTTTAATAGGTACTCAAAAATACTAAACTCCATATAATCTGTTTTGACATGTTAACTAAATTGCAAAAATAAATAAATTAATTAATCATGTTTCTTTCAATTGCTGCCTTTGATAATTTGTTTGTTAATTCAGTTTTTCATCTTCCTGATGTCTACAGTCACGTTGACTTGATCTAACAAATTTCTACCAAACTAAAGAGACTACTAAAAACAAGGACTCAAACAAGGACATTTTCCACCACTAGAGGGCAGTATTTGTCCAGAATTACTAGTTTTAGTGTAAATCAAAACCTGTAACTGTATTCATGAGCGGACGCCCTCTAGTACATTTTCTAAACCACGCACATTCCGAGGTTACTCTGTGGGACAGGTGGCAAACTTCCATATTAAGTTATATCTAAGTTAATTCAAATTAAGTCAAATATAAGTTATATTTGAGGGGGAAAAATTGTGCTGTTATTTGAAAAGGTTCTCCAACAAATATTTTTTTTCCGATAGGATAAATGTGTTTTTATAAGAGTTCATTTCACATCACTTCATTCATTCATATTGGTTTGATAGTCAAATGATCACTTAGCAAGCTAATTTAAACATCAAAATGAGCAACATATCTGGCAAAAAATCTGTAATCTCAGTAAGAGTTTCAGGTGTGTGCTGGAAAATGTGTATAGGACACTAAGCAGAACACTATTTCTGAAAATAATATGTGGAATTAACTTTTAGGGCGCACGGTGGCTTAGTGGTTAGCACGTTCGGGTCCGGGGTTCGATTCCCGCTGGGGCCATGTGTGTGTGGAGTTTGCATGTTCTCCCCGTGCTGAGGGGGTTTCTTCCGGGTACACAGGTTTCCTCCCCCAGTCCAAAGACATGCATGGTAGGCTGATTGGCGTGTCTAAAATTGTCCATAGTGTATGAATGGGTGTGAGTGGCACCCTGTCCAGGGTGTACCCCGCCTAGTGCCCGACAGGCTCCAGGTTCCCCACGACCCTGAAGAAGGAATATGCGGCAGAAGATGGATGGATGGAAAATTGAACTTTGCTTTGTTTTCCATTCAGTAAAACGGGAATAAACGGTGTTTAAAATTGTACTGCAGCCTGCCACTAGAGGGCCTCCAAGTCATTTTGGCTTCACTTTGTTGTGGCGTCCACCTGTAAATTATGTGAAAGAAACACATAACAACAACGCATACATTTTGATTTATTTACAGAAAGCCTTTATTTGTCACATATACATTACAATACAGTGAAACTCTTTTCTTTGTTTATCAAAGCTTGTTAGGAAGCAGGGGTCGGAGTGCAGGGTCAGCCATCTTACAGCACCTGTGAAGGTTTAAGGGCCTTGTGTACGGGCTCAATGGTGAAGCTGCAGGACTTGAATCCCTGACCTTCTGATAAGCGACCCAAAACCTTAACCACTGAGCCACTACTACCCATAAAAGCTAATGTACATGCTAATTTTTCCACATTCTTGCACATTCCATAATACAATTAGCAGTTATATTGCTGTCATTTGAAGCTTGAAGCTTGATCATTAATCTGATTGGCCCTTAACTTTGAAAATTCATTGTTTCCTCTCTTCTTCTCTCTGTGCACCATATTTGATTGGAAGAATGCGGCATTTAATGCATCTAGCTCATCATTAACATTTTATACCATTTCAACCATGTCTAAATGTATAACATATAACATAAGATAACATTAAAAAGGAGAAAACTGAATAGGTCACTGCTGTATTTACACATCAGTGCTCATGTTCACAAACTGGAGGAGGAGTATGAGCGAATGAAGAGAGGAGGAGTCAATTTAGTCCAGTCACTGCAATGTTCACACTGAAGTAGACCAGGATCACCTCACTCAGATGCTCTCAGACTGCTTCTTTTGCTGTGCTCTCACCTGTGTGAGGAACCGCACTCAGGAAGAGAACACACCAGGGTTAGGTTCAAAACACAAAGGACGTACATGTAAGAGGACGTTTTCAGACGTACAGGTCACTCAAACCATTTTGGTTTGTTTGATTATGTAGTGTGAATCCGGACAAAATAACATACAAACTAAAAATAGAAATTTCACTTTGGTTCTGATTAATAGGTGTGAAAGTGCTTTCAGATTCACATGCTCACATCTGTGAAAAGGTTAGTTTTATTTACCATTCTGTGAATTCTGACCCCAATAATTATCTTATACCAGCTTTGCAATGGTGTAAGATAATAATGGGTAATTTTCACCCATTCTTCCTGGCAAAATGGAAATAAAAATTACTGCAATTTTCAAACAGTGTCACGATGTACAGTAATAGACATTCCCCTTCCAGACCACCAGAGGGCATTTTGAACCTCTTCCTTGGTTATCAATCATTCTCATTTCCTCTTCAACCAGTACTGTACATACTTTTAGTAGTCGTGAAGCCTTACAGTTTGTAAGCAATATATTATATTCTAAGCCATGATTTCTTAGACAGCCCGTTTCTTTATGACCCCTTTGGCCTTGTCTCGGTCTTGTCGAACTCATTTTAGGTAATAGCTCACATTACACTTAGTCTAATGTAGAGTGAGCTGGGGAGAAAAACAGTTTAATGAGCAATAAGGCATCACCAACTCCTCTTACATGTGTTCATTTATCTGAGAGATACAGTCTGAATCCACAAACTGAATTGAATACACACTTTATGTGTAATGAATCTAGAATATATGAAAAGTACTGCTTTTTGAATTTAAAAAAATTCCTTTTCCTACGGTATTCTAATTTTTATGAGATGCATCTGTACTTTTAGTAGTTGTGAAGCCTTTCAGTTTGTAAGCAATACAGTATATTCTGAGCCATGATTTCTTAGACAGGCTATTTATTTATGACTCTTTTGGGCTTGTCTCGGATTTTGCCTTTTGCCTAGCCCTTCTGACATCTTCAAAAGGAGGTTCACATCTGGCCCATTCCTTTATCACCCTGACACCGAGGTGCAGTTTGTGGTTGAGGTTGATGCTATGAAAAAAGTCGTAAAAACAATGACTGCAATTTTCAAACAGTGTCATAATGTAATATCCATCCCAGACATTCCCCTTCCAGACCACCAGAGGGCACCCTTTCCTGAATTTTAAACCTCTTCCAGTGGGTGCATACCTCAACACCCTGGCATGTCAAGGGCAAAGTAGTTACTAGAAAACAAATTTTGTAGGCGGAGAATGTTAAGGGGTCCATCCATACAAACAACCCAGTTCAACAAAACAATCTTCAACTGTAAACCCTCCAGATCTGCTCCTTTCCCCAAGAAAACACAAATGCTTGATTAAACAATCATTTTTCCCAGCCTAGACTTAAACACTGAGACTATGTCTAAGTCCTGAACACTAATTGGAAGGCTGTTCCATAACTGTGGGTCTTTGTAAAAAGAGGCTCTGATTGAAGTACGCATGGCACATTATAAAAGACCAGAAGTTTGCTCAACCATATTCCTCTCACCAGGTTCCCAAATCTAGATTACCTCCCCCTTTGGAGATCGAGGGCACACTCCCATAGACTCTTGGGACACTCCTTGACTCCAAGCAGTGTGGTAACATTCTGTAATATCCAGCCCAGATATTTCCCTTCTAGACTGCCAGAGGGCACACTTCCCAGATTTGTGAATCTCTTCCTTGGGTAACATTCTCATTTTCTTTTCAGCAGTATATAAAGCACATGTTTTTTGTAATAATGAAGCCTTACCATTTGCAAGCAATCTAGTACTGAGCCCTGTTTTCTTGGCCAGCCATCTATTCATGACCACTATTGCCTAGCCCCTCTGGTTTGTTACCGTTCTGATCTCTGGTGTATTGAATACTGATCTGCTTTTCTGATAATTCTTTGTTTGATGGATTTGCTTGCCCTGTGTGATATTCTTGGTGATGATCCTGGACTGTTTCTTTACTCTGCCTCCACTAATATAAATCTCTGCATATAGATCCTCATTCTGTGCCCATGACCACTGTGTTACACACAGATTTTCAGTGGGATTCAGAGCTGGCCTTTGACATGGTCACTGTCGAACATTCATCTTTTTGTTTTTAACAACTCCTGTATTGCTTTGAGCTTGTATTTGAAATCATTGTCCTGCTGAACAGAGAAGTTTCTCCCAAGCTTTTACCAAGTTTTAGCAGGTTCTCCTGTAATATCCTCATGTATTTCATTCCATACATTCTCCCTCATTTTTGACAAGAATCTCAGGATGAAAAGCATTCCTAGAGCATGATCCCGCCACCACTATATTTCACTGTAGGGAGGTGTTAATTGAGGTATGGCCTACGTTAGGTTTACCCTTCACAAAGCGCTTTGACATTTGCCCAAATGCAGTATCTCGATCTTGGTCACATCACACAACAAAAACACATCTTCAATGGATGACTCTCATTTTGACCAATGATGTCTATCTCTCGCAATCTGCGATCGACTAGCGACCGACATTTAGTAGTTCCCAATCAGCGTGGCGTAAGGTCCCTTTCCAGAACTTTCACGCATACCGTTCCCCAGTGGTGGAATGCTCTTCCGATCTCAATCCAGACTGCAGAATCTCTCACTATCTTCAAAAAACAGCTAAAGGCCCACCTTTTCCATGAACACCTAACCAACTCCTAGATAAAGAAAAAAAAACCCACACACAATTAAATTACACCTCTACTCTGTGCACTTTGCTTCCTCTGGTATTCAATTAATGGATCTTGTATAGTAGCACTACTTGTATTGTTCCCTGCTTGATATATCGCTTTGTTTATTTGTAAGTCGCTTTGGATAAAAGCGTCTGCCAAGTGAATAAATGTAAATGTAAATGTAATGTAGCCACCACCATATACAGTCCTCAATTATTCACAGCTCTTGAAAAGGTTGTCTGGTGCACCTTCACCTACTCTCAGCTACTGTAATCTGTAACTCGACTCTGTAACTTGGCCTCAATCTGGTTTCCCTCTCTGTCTCGTTTTTGTAAGTTTTGAGTGAAGACCTTCTCTAGGTAGTGCTTCTGTGGTGTGATGCTGCTTCCAGTGCTTATACTTATATACAATTTTACACTCTATTCCTAATTTATTTAATTCTATTATGTTATCTTTATCTTCCTTAGAATGCTTCTTAGCCTTCTAGGGGTTGAATACTTTTGCACACTGTATTTAGTTATAGTAGTGAGAAGCCATATCATTATACTTCATGAGATCTTCTGCATTCAGACTGTGAAGATTTTCGAGCTGCCAGGAAGTTGCGCCCCACCCTGGAGGTTGTGAGTTTTTACATTTAAAACACTAGTGCACTTTTCCCCCTTGATCAAGACTTTAATTAAAGAAATAATCTCACTTTATTCATAAAAAGTACATTTTAGTCTACATTTACTGAGTTTCAGGTTGCATTCAAATGGTTCAGCTTGTTCAGCCGAGCTCTAACAAGCAAGTGTGACTAGCGAGACTGGAGGCCATTTCTACCACTGCTACACCAATCAGCATGACTCAACGACAAACCTGATCGCAGGACTTCCAGTATCCTGTAGAGTGCATCTCACTTTCCTGTATTAATGCTAGAAGGAGTGGTGTATCATGGGTAATTTGAAAAGTGGAGTTACACCATCTGGTGGAAAAGTTCTATATATGTGTGGAGCTGAGCTGGTGAAGGTTCAGGTGGATCACTGAGCTCAAAAACATTCACACTTCTTAGAACACCCACAACTAGGAAGGTGCTAGTTCGTTTACTAGCAGTAAATAGAAACGTCTGGTCAGAGCATGCGAACCCACAGCGAGCAGTTCACATCACACACATACGCGCATGCACTTATGTATCTTTTTTCTTCATCTTCTATAAACGTTAATATGTAAAACCCACACCAAAGCTGACCTCATTTCTGTTTTATATGAAGATGCAAAAGCTTGCGTGCACGCGGAGATCTGTTCACTGCATGGCGTGTTAATTACAGCTGTGATACCAACATGTGATCAGTGCAGTAACATGAGAACCTGCTTTGTGTTTTCACATCTGCATGTTTGCTTTTGGCCTGGACGTCAGTCATGCTAATATGTTTGTAGATAAAGCTGTAACATTAATTTGGTTATTGCAGTAAGCTCCGCCCAGTATTTAGACCTGTTTAGTATCTGTTTAGTAAACCTCAAGAGAAAACAAAAGCTTTACCACAGCCCTGCTAAATGTTTTTGATTTACTTGTTTGTTTCCAGAGTAACCTGGGAAGCACCTACAATCTGGCCTACAAGTATAACTTTGAATACGCCGTAGTGTTCGACATCGTGCTGTGGCTCACAATCGTGTTGGCTCTCACAGTCATCGTCATTTCGTACAACCGGTGGAACATGGGCCTGGACTACAACATCACCTACAGCAGGGGTGTCCAATCTTATCTGTGAAGGGCCGGTGTGGGTGCAGGTTTTCTCATATATATATATATATATATATATATATATATATATATATATATATATATATATAATAATATATAAATAATAAATATATAAATAATATATATATAAATAATATATATATATATATATATATATATATATATATATATATATATATATATATATATAATTTATTTCTTTTTTGGCTGACATGCAGTGAGTGATGGTGATAGACAGACAAAACGATAGTGGCAATATTTTATGAAAAATGTGCAGTGATTTTGACGATCTTGCTAGTTTAACTTCAACTCTCCCTCCTCTGGTATTTTTTTTACTTCGTCCATCATGTGACTGAACTTTAGCCAAAATAAAACTGTTTCACCAACAAATATGAAACTGGACAAAAGTTCACTTATTACCCAATAAAGTGTTCTATAACGGTCACATGCGCTGTTTACTGTGAAAAAGGAACCTTGGGTTTTGAAGACAATGTGACTGTAGCACCAAACCCACATCACTGTTTTACACACCACTGTTGTTGAAATTAAGCACAGATGACAAAACCTTCCAATCAGTCATCACGTCTAAGGATCTGACATTTGTCTATTAACGAAACCTGAGAATTCTCAGAAACTGCTTTCATTCTACTTTAATGAGTCCAGAGCAGTGGGTTCATTCCATCTGAAGTGGTACAATGCAGGTTGCTTGACTGTTTTTAATTTTCCTAATTTTATTTGAGCGAGTACTTCACTGTATTGGCATTGCAAAACAACCCGTTTTTATTTCATTTTATTTTGCTTGATTTAACTGAGTCAGACATTTTTTGTGTGTGTGTCATGGCACAACATTTTTTTTTTTTGGAACAAAAACTGATCTCTAGAGCACATTACAAGGTACATGTATATTTTGGACATTCATGTTCCTTAGATTTACAACTTAAGTCCAAATTTAATGCTCAAGATTGCTCACGGTTACACTTCTAGGGTCAATTCCGACACAGTGAACCATCAGATCCTCCTGTCTACTCTCTCCAGCCTGGGCATCACTGTAACGGTTCTGTGCTGGGTGGAATCCTATACCTCTGACAGAACCTTCAAGGTATCATGGAGCGGAGGTATTTCTGAAACTCAGCAACTCACAACTGGGACCCCTGTTCCACAGGGTTCAGTTCTGGGTCCACTCCTCTTTTCTATCTACACTACATCTCTAGGGCAGGTGATTGAGTCTCATGACTTCTCCTATCACTGCTATGCAGATAACCTGGCAAAATCTGAGCTTCTTGTCATCCCAGCATGTCCCTCAATCAACCACAACCTCACTGTACAACTCAGCTTACTCACACTTATGCCAACCAGGATGGCCAGGAACCTTGGGGTTATTCTTGATGACAGCTTGACCTTTACAGACCACATCTCAACAACTGCAAATTCCTGTAGGTTCATCCTGTACAACATCAAGAAAATCCAACCATACCTCACCAAACAGGCTACACAGATACTAGAACAGGCTTTTGTTATCTTTAAACTGGACTACTGCAACTCACTGCTTTCAGGCCTCCCAACCAGCTCCATCAAACTCCTTCAGATGATTCAGAATGCTGCAGCGCGCCTCGTCTTCAACCAGCCCAAGAGAACCCATGTCACACCCTTCTTCATCTCCCTCCACTGGCTTCCTGTAGCTGCGTACATCAAATTCACGGCCTTGATGATCACCTACAAGACCTTGTCAGGAACAGCACCCTCCTATCTCAACTCTCTCCTGAAGGCCTATGTTCCCTCTTGCAATCTGTGATTGATTAGCGACCGACGTTTAGTAGTTCCCACTCAGCGTGGCACAAGGTCCCTTTCCAGAACCTTCACGTAAACTGTTCCTCAGTGGTGGAATGCACTTCCAATCTCTATCTGGACCACAGAATCTTTCACCATCTTCAAAAAACAGCTAAAGACCCACCTCTTCCGTGAACACCTAACCAACTCATGAAAAAAATTTATTGCAATTACACCTCTAGTCTATGCACTTTGCTTATTGTGGAACTCAATTAATGGACCTAGTATGGTAGCACTACTTGTATTGTTCTCTGCTTGATATATCGCTTTGCTTGTATTTTTCTCATTTGTAAGTCGCTTTGGATAAAAGTGTCTGCTCAGGGAATAAATGTACATTTAATTTATAATCGTAATGGTTCGAGTCTCATTCTTAATTTTTTTAGGGGGTACCTAGATATACGTATAGTGTGCATGCAGAACATTTCAGGTTTGAGACTTCTCTCTTTTTTTATTATGCAATTTTTTTTTATTTCCCCCCATTTCAGGTTGAATATCTCTGGAGGGAGACCAGATACGACCCTGAATATTGCACAGAAATAAGTCCTCTTTAGTAGCATTCTGCTATAAAAGTTGCAAGTTTAAGATTGGAGGTAAACTCTGCAGGACAGTAGACCTCAAGGACCAGATTTGAAGGACCAGCCTGATCTATCATGTTTGTACAGGTGTACAGTTGGTATGTGTGAATAGATTTGATCCAAATATTGAAGTACTGCATTCTACAAATGAACAGTGCCATAAACAGAGCTGTGGCATTGTTTCTCCTGTGATAAATGCAGAGCTGTAGTCACTTACTGCTTTTAGTACAGGAGAAATAACACCATAGCTCTGTTTAACTATATATAAAAAAATGAAAACTGAGACTCAAACCCTTCCCATTATAAATTGACCCTAAACATGGAACTGTGAGCAATCTTGAGCATTACATTTGGACTTAATTTCCAAGTCTAAGGAACACAAATGTGCAAAATGTAGATTGTGCTCTAGAGATCAGATTCTGCTCCAAGGAGCTAGGACCATCCTGGGCAGTCATACTGAGCTTTCCGTAAACAGCTGTATAACCAAAATTTGTTGCGTGCCATGACACAAAAATGGCTGTTGTAGTTAAACCAAGTAAAATAAAATAAAAACTGGTAATTTTGCAATGCTAATACATAGAGGTAATCACTCAAAATAAAATAAAAATATAACATAAATGGTCAGGCAACCAGCTTCACAATTATTGGACCACTTGAGATGGAATGACCCAGAGTGTTCTTACTGACTTAAAACTGGGTAAAATTTGTGTCACAGCTCAGACACACACTTTGTGTCATTTTGGACACGTGGTTGAAACACGTGACTGTGATGTTTTTCATGAGGATCAGAAAGTTGTGGGTCCAAATGTCTACTTTCTGGGTCATAATGTGTTCACAATGAAGATGATATAACTTAATAATAATAATAATTTAAAATAAAATGTAAAAAAAAAACAAAAAAAAAAAAAACACTTAATTCAGTAAAAATTAACTAGAAATTACAGGAGATGGTTCAGATTTTTTTGATGCACTTGAGCCACAAATCACATGTAGCAACGCTCTTCCTGCCACTTCCTCTAAGGTCATTGTGTCATAACTTACCCAGTGCTAGAGGTGCAAAACCACAGACAGGAAGAAAATAGAAAATGTTGTCTGAAACAAAGTTAAGCATGTTGCACAGCCTGAATGTGAGATTTTTTTTTCTTTGAGCAGCTGTGACAACAGCCATATCACAGACTTTTAGTGTTGGAAAGAAAAGTATAACAGTTATAGTATGTGGTGTTTATGTATATTTTGTCCCATTAAAAAAACCACACATTTTGCTTAGAACATTTGGCAAATACAGTATTTAATCTACATACTACACTTGGTTCAAATGACATTATTAAGCTCCATAATCTCACTTTTAAACAAATGATCTTGTAAAATTGTAATATATAGTAGTCTGGAGGTGGTTTAATAACTTTAAACAGTATTAGTAGCTTATCAAATCTCCTCTTGTTAATGGACAAATCAGCATAACAAAGAGAACATTCGGGATAAAGATATTTTCAAACAGATCGTTTTACACTTTACTTCATTGCACAGTCATTTTAATGTAAACTAACCCTAGTATTGAAACTGAAACACTCTCTGTGCATTTTGGGAATATCTCGGCCAGCGAGACGACATATAACGACAAAAGTCTTGCTAGAACAAATTGTACGCTTTTCTTCCACGTTTCTTAAAATGGCCGACGTTCTAGTTCTAAACTTGACTCACTTCAGTCCAGTGATTCACTTCAGTGATTCGATTCTTTCAAATCATCTCTTTAAGTGACTCGAACAATGTGAGTAATGTGCTGGTGAATCGATTCATCTTGTTTCACAAATGAATCATTTGTGAATCGTCCATCACATATCAGTAGCTGAAGAAATGGGGTTTCTTTATGGATATGAAACATCTATAAAAATAAAGTCCCTGTGTTTGGGTTCAAACCTGCAGCTGTGTGAAGTCACTTTGGGTCACAGGTTCGGGGGCTGCAGAAGAGCATATGTGCTGTTGATGTTAGTCGTTCTAACGCTTCCGTTTGTCGCGGTGTACTGCACCTCATCATACTGAAAGTATAACGTGATGTGACAGGATTAATAAACAAACTTTAACTCATTAACTCTTATGTTGATGACGCAACACCACAGTGGGAAAAAAAACGATCATTAAATGGAAGTACTTGTAGATGTACTAGTAATGATAAATATATTTATTTCCAAATATACAAAACATTTTAGCATTAATCTATTTGTTAGCTTTTTGTGTGAGCAAGTTTTAATCCTGTAAACAATTTCTAGTTTACAGAGTAAACTTTTTTCAAATTTAATAGGCATTTAAATAGATTTTAACACGTTTTCCAACACACCTTGGTAAAATTATCTAAATCTGTACAGCACGATGCATCTTTCACGTAAGGGACTTTCCGACTTCACAGCAACAGACACCATGCCCACGACTACACACAATGCCGCAAAGGCCCAATTTATCTTATTATCTTATCTCTTCATCTCAATGATTGAAATAAACAACACTGTCAGAATTGCAGTCACAAAATGACCTGAACATAAAATCAGTTCGTCTATATCAAGGAGGCAACTCTGGACTTCAATTCCCATCAGCCACTGCACTGTACTTCAATATGTCACATGACCACCTGCACCTGAATCACGTTTCTGTTCCTACATATAGCCACTGTTTGTACTGCTTCCTTGTCTCACGTATATCAAGAATGAAAAAAAAAACACATGAAAAGCAATTTAATTGATGATTTATTATTATTATTATTATTATTAAAGAGCAAAATCTATTAAAATATCAAGTTGTAAACAATCATTTTAAATATGAATTCACATTTGGAGATAAAAAAAAAAAAAAAACTAAATAAAAATATTTCAGAAAAACATGTTAGCCTACCAAACGGGCGTTGTCCTGACGCAGCTGTAAACCAGGGTCTGGATGTTGCGTTCGAGTTTTTGGAGTTCTTTTGCAGCGGCAAACTTTAAAACCTAAAATGTCACAATTCATTCAGAATGAACCCAAAAACAATGACTTTTTTTTTTAAACATGACTTTATTATACACCTAAATCACAGGTTTTGAAACTTTTTACATTCAGGGAACCTTAAACTGTGAAACAGATTTCACGGACTCGTCAGGACACTTACGAAAGTGTCTTAAGCTCATCGTTTAAACGTGTACGGCAAGATTTTGGTCATTTTTTGAAACCATATTCCTAAACGGAACATATTATGTCCCAGTTATTGTATTATTTATAAGCCGACTTGCATTTGAGCGATTGCGGTTTGGATCAAAGTCAAACAGGATCATAATAAATATTACTGTGATAATGGTGGTCTGTGATTTTCAGGTCTTTAGCAAGTTAAAAAGAAAGAGCGGTCTGAGAACCGCTCAGTGCTTTAAATCAATAACTGGCCTATAGTTTAAACAAAAAAAAAATCAACATTACTAAAAATAGTAGTAAATTGCTAATAAAGTCCTGTATGTTCAATACACAATTTTATCTTCGGTAGTTGATGCAGACATTCCATCATTTACGGTTTTTGACCCATTGCTATAGAGAAATGTGTAAAACTACACTTCATGTTAAAATAAAATGGAGGAACAGTTAATTCATACGCAGCATCACACTAGATATTGCCTCAATGTTTTCTTATCTGGATTATTTTTTTTAATTGCCATTTTATAAACATTTATAAACACACGCTCGGGTTTGTGTTGTATATTTTTTCTCTCTCTACCCACTCTAGCAAAATTGACACCTCTTGTGATGGTATTAGATTCAATGAACAAGGAAGAATGTTTAAACAACATGGTATATTCAGCTTAAGTGTATTCAAAGGGTGTTCTATATACTAAAAAAATACAACATGTTTTAGTTAGCTATTAGTGATGATCAGATACAGTATGTCAACAGGTTAAGCCTTTAAACAACAACAACAACAAGAAGAATGATGTTTGTATATTCTGTTTCTAATTAAGGAGTATTCTGGAGTATATTTACACTCACCCACAATGACAAAAACGACAAGACAGTTTAATATTCCGAGGATGATGAAGAGACCTTGCCAGAGTCTGACATCTTCACATTTATCTGCTGTCTGATTTGTCTGCTGCTCAAACTCACACGTCTGATTCTCTAGAAAGAGAGTTTTTTTTGCAGTGTGTTATGTCAGGTATAGAAGTGAAGGAAAATATGTAACAACAACAACATTTTTTATTTCTATTTCTAAAACACAGAATACAGGATGAAATCTAAAAATTTCTTACATAAATATTCTTTCAGTAAACTCACCACCTGAATGATTGCAGATGTAAAGTCTGATTCCACGGCTGATGTCGAGAGGTGAACCAGTTTCAGTTTGAGTACAATAATACACTCCTAATTCATTAGTACTGATATTGTGTATAAATAAACTGCTGTTATATTGCACTGAGAAAGTCTTGTTGAAGGTTGTGTTATTGTATTCTGCGCTCGTGGATCTACTTGAGAAAGAGCGTAATATAAACACTGGAGGTTCTGACGACTTGATCAGGAACCAGAACACATTACTTACAGATACCTCACACTTTAGAGTCACATTTTGTCCCAAATCTACCGATTTCTCTGTGAAACTTTCTGCAGCTCCACAGCACACAAGCAGATCTAGTGATGACAAAACACACACAGATACACCACAAGGGTTTAGAATAACCTACATGTCATTCCTGCAGAAACTAAACTCCAGAGACAATATTTTAGGTACAGAATCCATGTTGAATCAGAAACGTATGAAGTTACTCACAGAAATGAAGTTTTATTATCCTCATGCTGAATTCTGAACACCGGACACAAGCATCAAACGCTCTGAGACTGCGCTGCCTCAGTCAGGAAACACTTCAGTTGAGCTTCAGACGCTGGGGTATACGGAAGTAGGAGCTAATCTTGCTCAGACCACAATGTATGTGTGCGTGTGTGTGTGTGTGTGTGTGTGTGTGTTTACTCATCTCTCTTGTTTTCTTGCACACCCACACCATTAAAGTGAATTTTCACACGAAAGATCATTCAAGACCATTAGTGCTGCGCTTTTATTTGTAATTGAATTTATTGACATGTTTACTCAGGAATCACAGAAAACATTCAGTTTAGAAAATAAATTTGTACCTTCATACTAAAATCAAGCCGAAGTGAGCAGAAGAGTCAAAATGTTCCTCTGTGTTTTACAAAACAGATGCTGTGTGATGAAAAATGAAAATCTTTGAGGAATGCAAATAAACAGCATGTGACTTTTTTATGAATGCTATTGAAATGGTCAAGCCTGTAGTTTTAATGACAGCCTCGGTTTCATCCTGAACTTGGATTATGTACAATTATCACAATTTACACTGGTTTTGAATGTATCAATGTTTGAGTTTTTAAGAGTTCATGGTTGAATTGTAGTAAATTTTAACAAATGTGATATTATGATCATTTTACCTATTCAAATGTATGTAAATATTCAATGATTTACATAATTATATTTGAATGATAACATCTGTTTATATACTACAGCCATAGCCTGTATTTTTCATCAAACCTTTGGAGGGGGGGACGGGGGACGTCGTAAATAAAGGTAAAGGTCTGAAATTTTCCAGTCAGAATGAAGAGAAGCGCCCCTAGTGGTGGCCAGGTTTTATGACATGAAGTATAAATTCAATATAAAAAACACCACAAAAAAATTACTTATACTGCATATTATAAAAAAATATATAAATATAACAACTTATACTATATATTAACGATAAAAAAATTATGGGAAAACCCCCACAAGGGATTACTAAAGAAATGTTATATTTGTATGAAAATTTGTCTAAAACAATTTTTGTCTGTTTAGAAATATTTTAGTTTCACATGAAAGTGTGTTGAAATGTTTAAGATATGCTAGGACTGCATTGAAAATGTCTAATACAATTTTAACCCTTAAGAAATTGTATTTACGGAACTGGGAAAGTTAGCCAAATGCCCAGCAGGGGGCGGTCAAAATCAGGAGGGATCGGGACATTTTATTCCAAGAGCTAGTGGGGCGAATGTATATTTGTTTCCACTATAAAAATAAATTAAATAAAGGTATTGACAGTGATTTGTGTTGGTTTGGTTTGAGATTTTATGCTGTGGTATTGAAATGTGTGTCTGTGGCTGAGTGGAATGGGGATAGTGGTGAAAAAACTGCTGCGGTATAAGTGGAATAAAATGATAAATGGTAAAGGTAAACTTGGGGATGTGCTGATATAGGAAAAAAAATCAATAACATTAACTGCACTTCATGACACCACCCTGTCACTGATTCTGATTATAAACTCCTGTGAGAATTTTAATGCAGAAGGTTACACTCTGAGAACGAGAAGTGGGAGATGGAGCTCTACACCTTAGACGTTTGTGAGATGTGTTAGTGTGCAGACTGTAACCGCAATCGTGTAGCACAGCTAAAAAAGAAAACAGTGACCTCTCTGTGTGTGTGTGTGTGTGTGTGTGTGTGTGTGTGTGTGTGTATGTGTGTGTGTGTGTGTGTGAGTGTGAGTGTTAGACCACAGTGTGAAACGGAATATACTGCACCACAGTGTAGCTGTTTTCATTATGCGCTTTTGGTAACCAACTCTGAAAAAGAGAAAAAAAGTTGTGAGGACTGTGTGTAGATTTATCTGTTAAATACATTTAAAGCGTTTTTTTTGTTTGTTTGTTTTTTACTTCAAAATAGGATTTAATACACACTAACACACTGAACACTCTAAGGTTGTGTATTAAGAGATTATTAAGTGTGTATTTGTATCCAGTGAACTTACCTGAGATCCACTGACTTCTTGAAGCTTCACATCACAGTCTGGAGGTGTGGTTTTTCCACAGCAGATAACGATCAAGACTAAAACATCACAATGCAGTCTGAATAAACTGAGCTGACTCCAACACTGATTGGGGCATTCTTTTTTCTTGTATTTTGTTAGATTTTTGTTTCCTACAACTCAAAAATCATTTATTCATCCACTTTCTGTAGCGCTTATCCTACACAGGTTTGTGGGGAACCTGGAGCCTGTTCCAGGGAACAAGGTGGGGGACACCTTGGACAGGGTGCCAACCCATCGCAGGGCACAATCACACTCAAACACTACGGACAATCTGGAAATGCCAATCAGCCTACAATTCAAGTCTTTGGACTGGAGAGTAAAACCCCCAAATAACGAGGAGAACATGCAATCGGAGGAGGTACGATTCGAACCCCCAATCCCTGAGGTGCGAGGCAACAATGCTAACCTCAAAGCCACCGTTACCCCCTCTTTTATTCACATAAATGATCATATATTTAAATAATAATTACTAAATTATGGAAAGTCCAATATTAAATTCTATAAGTGATTATATATAAAACAGAAGATATTACAACTGGAGTAAATTTACACTCACCTGCAACTACAGAAATAGTTTATTGTTAAACAATCGGTTTATTGTCTGTCATCTGTGTATGTTTCTGTGTTTTTGTTTGTGTGTCTGTCGTATTATTTCATACGCGCACGATGTATATTTATGTTCAAAGCAGACTTTTCTGTATATGTTATATATATCAGATATACAAGTAATGGCAAAATAATTAATAACAAAAAAAGTTTAGTTTTTTTTTTAAATCACAGAATACAGGCTGCAATCTAAAACAATTAAATTTCTCACAGACATTGTCTCTCAGTAAACTCACTAGCTGCATGATTCCGGATGGAAAGTCTGATTCCACTGCTGATGTTGTAAGGTGAACCAGTCTGAATACAATAATACACTCCTAATTCATTAGTACTGATATTGTGTATAAATAAACCGCTGTTATATTGCAGTGAGAATATTTTGCTGAAGGTTATTTTACTGTATTCTACGCTCATGGATCTACTTGCGAAAGAGCGTAATATAAATACTGGGGGTTCTGACGGCTTCATCAGGAACCAGGACACATCTTTTACAGAGACCTCACACTTTAGAGACACATTTTGTCTCAAATCTACCGACTTCTCTGTGAAACTTCCTGCAGTTCTACAGCACACAAGTAGATCTAGGAAAGAGGAAAAATACTTTGTTGTGGTGATTCTCTGTTCATTAAGAAGTAATACACAAATGCATCAATCAGGAAAGTACTGATTAAATACGATCAGTGATGTAGCTAAAGGAAATAAACTTACAGAAGTGAAGGTGGAGGATCTTCATGATGAAACTTGATCTGTGTCCACAGGTTGTAAATTGTCAGTGAGGAAGCTTCAGACATGAAGTTTAGAGCTACAGGACTGAGGGGGAAGTGACAGTTCATCTTGCTCTGACCGCAAGGTTTTTTTCACCTAATATGTGTAGAAAAACATCATCTCAACTCCCCAGATGATTTCTGGAGGCATTTCACAAAATCGCTGAATTTATTTAGTAATAAACAATTATAAGTCTATTCAGTTTAGTCTCCCTGGTATAGGGAATTGGTTAGGGTCGGAGTGTAGAGCTCAATTTAGGTAACGGCTCACATTACACAGTCTAATGTTGTGTGTGCTGAGGAATAAACCCAACCTAAATCAGTTAAATGAGCAATCACCAACATCACCAACTCTTCTCTTTTTTTTTTTTGCCTTTGTTTATTTATTCATTTTCATATGATTCATTTACATGTGATTCATTTACATATGATTCATTTTCATGTCATTCATATTCATGCATGTGATTCATTTACATGTAATTCATTTTCATGTGATTCATTTACATATGATTCATTTTCATGTGATTCATTTTCATGTGATTCATATTCATGCATGTGATTCATTTACATGTAATTCATTTTCATGTGATTCATATTCATGTGATTCATTTATATATGATTCATTTTCATGTGATTCATTTACCTTTTCTCCCCTCCCTTCCCTTTCCCAAATATTTCATTGAGAAGAAAATACCCCCCATGGCTACTCAATAGCTATCGCTGGTTATATAAAAATTATAAAACCCAAGAACTAAAGTAAAAATAAGAATATAAATAGCCAATTGGAGCTGAAGAGGGACACACACCCAAAGTCTCGATAAAACAAAGGAGACAGCAGTGTATCACCCCTAGGGTTGTCCACAATGTGGACCTAGAGTAAGCTAAACAAAATTACAAAAAAAAAAAAATTCCAACTCTTCTTACATGTGTTCATTTATCTGCATTTATCTGAGAGATAAATCCTGAATACACAAACTGAACTGAACACACTATATCTCCTACACAGCACATGAACACACTGCAGTTCATTACTAAATGATGGCTTTATGGTGTCTAGTTGCTGTGAAACCCCTTATTCAGTTACAGTGTTAAATGTTTTGCTTGTTAAAGAAAGAATTACATCGTTAGCACATTCTGTCAGAAGCTGAGTTTACAGCCCTGAGTTCATTTCTCCATTTTGCCCCCTAGTGGAATAACAGAGACTTACTTTTTTCCCCTCAAATCTTTCAACTCCATTTCAGTCCACAAAACACATCTGTTCCTCCAGGATTTTGCGATCGCTGAAATGAACACAAAATTTTCACAATTACCGCGGATTTTCCACAGATTTGGGTCAGGGGGAAGACAGTGTTACAGACTGAAACACTACTGAAGAGTAATTACTGTAGAAGAATAATTCACTGGAACATTGGGTACGAGTTGGGAATACAACCCTGGATGGGATGCTAGACACATTCACCCACTGATTCATATCTAGGGGCAACTTTTTATGTTATGTTTTCTAAAGGCGGGAGAAAACCGGAGAACCTGCGACCCACATGGACTCGGTGAGAACATGCAGAGAAACTCGAGCTCAGGTTTGAATCCATGAGCTTTCAGTCCAATATTTTCTCCAATGACTCCACAATTACATTGGATTTCTTGTTAACACGACATGAAGCTCTTGCTGGATTGTTTTTAGGAGCTAACAGCAAAACCTGATTTTTCCCTTTGTTTGAGATTGCTGAAAATTTCTCCATTTAAACTTCATTGTCACCATGACATCAGAGCAGTAGACAAATAATATATAGCCTCACATATGACAAAAAAAACCCCACCAACCATCAAATTATCACCAGAATCACCAAACACATCACACATATATCAGTAGAATCATTTTGTGTTTTACAGAAAATCCTTACCATTAACGGGTTTTGGTGTAAATCCTCAACTTCCTTCAGGAAGATGTGACAGATCCGACTATATTCACACGTACTACCACAAAATCAACATAAATAAATAAGTTTAAATTAAACAAAAAATTCTTGTTACCAATTTAGATGTGCATACACATTGTTCATAAACAATGAGCTTAATATTTTATATGATTACATTTATTCAACAAACTATTCTATCAGAGTATCATCCAAATACATAACAAAAGCTTCATTTCAAAGGGAATATCTGGCTAATCTTTTCACTTTCCTCCACAATATGTACAGACTGAAATGATGGTAGTGACCATACAGTAACACTGGTCAATATTCGAGTTTTGGAAACATCCATTTTGTAACATCCGTGTGTCCCGCTCCAGGTTTAGGTGCTTACCCAGTGATTCTGGGCTCACATATACAATCCTGAACACTTTTAGGTCTCAAGCATGACCCTAAAACACCCGAAAAACAGTTAATGACAGATCTATTGCTATATTTCTCATTAGGTAAACATTGAAACGCCACACGGAGGGAACCTGATTGTTGGATGTTAAAGCGCTGAGTTGTAGAACAGCTCCCCTAGTGGTGGTTAGGCTTTATGACACGGGCTTGTGCATTTATATTAGGGTTGCACAATTAATCGAATAGTGATCTCGATTACCATTTTTGACTGCCCACGATTAAATGAGCATGATCAACTGCGATATTAACGTTTAAAGTTCGTCCACTAATAGAAAATTCAAATCAAGCGCTTGCTACACTTACAGCCAATCACTATAGAGTCAACCGAACAAGTGTGAAAATACTGCAAAGAAGCCATTATGATGACAAGTAACACTGTACATCATCTGCTTCAACTTCCCGATCTCACAACCGCCAACTTTTATTGATCCCAAAAAAATGACCTAAACTTGCACCAGATATCACTAGAAAAGTCAACTCCAGTTTCCATGTTTTGATTTAATCCCCCAAAACACAATATTATCAGCAGACATGGACACTGTAATGGGGGCACCGATCTAAAACGAACAATTGATAAACAAACAAACATAAAACTAATCAAATGCAAAGACAAAAAATGTGCTTAGTTATAAATAAATAACTGAATATAAAAATAGATATTATAATAACTTCATAACATAAATAGAATGAGAAATTAAATAATGGTCAATTACTATGGGTTGCTTTTAATATCAATTTGACATTAAGTTTAGTTCACTATTTCCTTAGAAAGCTATTAGCCTTTTTCCTAATATGGAAATGCTTGTGTTAATCTACTTTTAATTTTAATAAAATAAACTTACCCAATCACATCCTATATGAGATTATTCAGATATATACACAATATACAAAGAGCGGATTGAGAACTGACTCCAGCCCAGAAATATGATAGTGGAAAATGTCTAACAGTGTAGCTTTAAATATATTTAAGAGGAGCAGACTTCAAACACTGAATATTGATGTTTAATGTATTTTTATTTACAAGGTGGAACAGGTAAACAGTTGTTTTTTTGCATACAGTCTGTAAAATTAACTGAAAATATATCAGAATGTAAATTAATGTGTCATGGCTCACACTATGTTCCTAAACATCATAATTGACCAGCTCAAGTTCTCTCATGTCTACTTGTGTTATATTGTGGCATGAGAAATAAATGTGAAAGTGCAATAAATATATGCTCTCACTAAAATCAATGAATAATCAAAATCTTACTATTGATCAAAATAATCGGGATTATCATTTTGGCCATAATCGTGCAGCCCTAATTTACATTACAATTATCGAGATTGTTTTACATGTGATTAGGCGCATAGTTAAGCTAAATAAACTTATATGTAAACTTTTTTTGGCCACAAGCTTCAGGATTTGAAGTTTAAAAGGAACTTTGGACAGTAAAATACTCGTTATTCTTTAAACTATATTCTGAGTATAGAGCAGCTCTGTGTGAAATGTACTGTTAAGATAAAACAGTGGTTCTCAAACCGGGCTATAATGTGCATGTGAGCATCAGAACTGAACCATAGAGCAATGTAAGAAGGTGGCCTGGTCTGATGAATCATGTTTTCTTTTACATCATGTGGACAGCTGGGTGCGTGTGTGTGAGTCACTTACCTGGGGAAGAGATGGCACCAGGATGCACTATGGGAAGAAGGCAGGGGCAGTATGATGTTCTGGGTAAAGTTCTGCTGGGAAACCTTGGGTCTTGGATTTCATGTAGATTTCACTTTGACACGTAATACCTACCTAAACATTGTTGCAGATCAAGTACAAGCCTTCCTGGAAACGGTATTCCTCAATGTCAGTGGCCTCTTTGTGACCTTGATGGGTCAGAGCTATTTTATTGTGTAAGGGGGATATACACAATATTAGGCGGGTGGTTTTAATCTTATGGCTGATCGTTGCATAATGGAAATATCAAGTCTGCAAACAGCACACAAGGATATTCAGAAAAAAATGTTGCGCAGGAGACAATGGGTATAAGAAACACACTTAAGAGATACAGGAAATGACTGTTTTGGCATTAAACAGGATGTGACTCTATAAAGGCACCTCACTGCAAGTTCCATGAGACCAGAACATGAACGATGAGCAACAAAACAGTAAGTTCTCGACACAATTCTACTGTGTGTTGTGTTAGAAGGCATTTAACCTCGTTTTCTTATGAAAAGGGAAGCTGTAAGCAGATACCGCAATAAAACGAGGTGTTAATATATTACACAATTGTTCAAAATCTTCTTTTGCCCGACTTGAATGTTGCTCATGTTTGATGATAGAGATATGCTGATGTTTATTTATTGATGTTACTAACAGTCACCTTTAGCAAACGTGCTGTTCCTGAGCTTCGAACTGAACAATGTAGTGTTTTGGGGTTTTTCCCAAACAGAAATTGTACTGATATTTTTGGACGAATAATTTAACATACACTTGCTGTAGTAATAAAAAAGTTAACAGGCACAAAGCCAGTCATACATCAATAGGGATGACAACACAATGACCTTTTGAAAATGACGCATTTTAAATGATTTTTTAATGGGAATAATACGGTTAAAGGCGTGTTACTCTAAAAAGCTCTTCAAGTTCTAAATGTGAACTTCCACGAAAGTATAGTAGAGGAAGCGAAAGTGACGAGGCATGTGATCATCTATCATATTCAGATTACATCCTTTTCAAAAAAGGGGTAGATATAAAAAGTTCATCAGCCTAAATTGTCATCTGTTAACATAATAATACAACAGCATTTTAGTCATAATATTTTTATTTCTTCATAAAAGCAGTGCAAATAAATCCCAGAGCTTTACAAACCATTTCCTAGTTACCTTCAAGGCCATTATGTAGGACAAAGCATAGAAACAAAGGAGTGTAGCTATTATTAATACCAATTAAGAAAGGACTTGAAAAGGATCATTTAATATATTTAACAAATAAAAAAAATTTTTTTAAAGCAATATTACATACCTTGGACAAATACTGACAAACTGGGTATTAAAAGATATAAATACAAAACAAAAAAAACACAATGGAAATAAATAAGCCAATAATAGGTGGTATAAAATTCATTTATCTTAAACTAAAATAATAATAATAAACATGAAACATCATCGTCATCATCATCCAAGTTAAATTTTGTATTACACTATTTCGCGTGGACTTCAGACCCTGTTTTAGCTACTAGAGGCCAAATGTAGAGATGCACACAGTCATTTTATAACAATAAACTTTCAACAAAAACAATGTTCTTTGGTTAAAAGAAATTTAAAAAATGGAAACAAGCTGCTATTCCTGAAAATAAAATTGTTTGGGTTGACACAGACGGACGGACAGACGTTAGATCATTAGCATTACTTTGGTTGCTTTTTGGATGTAGGACTATTATTAATAGTCTCACAGTTCATGAGATTCAATGCTTCTGCTATAGTGCCACCATTAGGATCCGATCGGGACCATCTTTCTTGCCTGGGTTCAGACACAAAGTACTACATCTGTATGATGTACAGTTTGGTCTACACAATTTATTTCAGCAGGGAATCAGCTAATGAACACTGTTTGGAAAAAATAGTAAGAATGAATCTAAACAACCCCATGCAATTCAACAATTCAAAAAAATCATCTTTTTATGAAGGGTGCCAAAAATTCTGGACTGCGTAACTGGCCATATCAGACCAAAGTGCAAATGCATGCCAATTACTTTGTTTGTAGTCACTGCTGGTTTGCACAACAGATGCACCAGGAGATTGTATCTTTTTAGGGACCGACAGAAGTGGTTCCGTGTTTAAAATGAACTAGGCAGTGGAATACATCCTTGGTGTGGATGTAGCTAGCTTACGAGGATAGATTATAGCTCGCTAGTATGCTCTGAAGCGTATTGTTAAAGATGTCTTTTGATGGTCAAATGCTGGTTACCACTAGATCAGCAGCCCTACTGAGTCACCTTCCCACCTGAGGCTACTAGTCTGTCCACCACTGCTACCAATCATATAAAACTGTAATACATTATGTAAACAACTGATCTGAACTATAAATGTAAAATAACTGTTTGCAACGAATCCGATTCCAATCTAGTGCAACGTCCTACTCTCAGGCAAAGCTCTGTCTTTTTATTTATTTTTTTCTCTAATTAAACCGACAAAACCAAAATGTGCAGTTTCACTTATTACTCCTGGCTGAGTACTACCACGTCCACCTCAGGTCATGGACTTCTGCTTTTGGGAAATCAGTTAGTTGTGCATGACGGCTGCAGAAATTTTGTCTAATGCTTAACCTGTTCAAGAAAAAGAAATGAGATTATTGCCTCTTATTGATTACAGGGTGTCCCAAAAGTCTCCATACATAGGGCAAATTAACACTTTTTTTTTTTTTTTTGGAAAGCAAAATTTTACTTTCTTTGTAAACACACAAGGAGTCATCTCTGCCACTTGTGATAACGCATCTGGAGTTGCAATTACATGCTTGTTAGCCAACCATGGGAATGATTTCAATATGCCCACACATACATACACACACACACACACACATATGCATATATATATACACACACATATACATATACATATATATATATATATATCTCATATTGGTCACTGGAATACAACATGGCACCTCATGGGTGGGGGGTCGGCCTGTCTTCTCAGAACATATGCCGCACACTGCATCAAATTGGTCTGCATGGCTGTCATCCCAGAAGGAAGCATCTTCTAAAGATGACGCACAAGAAAGCCCCCAAACAGTTTGCTGAAGACAAGCAGACTAAGGACATGGATTACTGGAACCATGTCCTGTGGTCTGATGAGACCAAGATAAACTTATTTGGTTCAGATGGTGTCATGCGTGTGTGGCGGCAACCAGGTGAGGTGTACAAAGACAAGTGTATCTTCCTTACAGTCAAGCATGGTGGTGGGAGTATCATGGTCTAGGGCTGCATGAGTGCTGCCAGCACTGGAGAGCTATAGTTCATTGAGGGAACCTTGAATGTCAACATGTACTGTGACAAGCACAGCATGATCAGTTTGGAGTATTCCAGCATGATATCGACCCCAAACACAGCTCCAAGATGACCACTGCCTTGCTAAAGAAGCTGAGGGTGAAGGTGATGGACTGGCCAAGCATGTCTCCAGACCTAAACCCTATGGAGCATCTGTGGGGCATTCCCAAACAGAAGGTGGAGGAGCACAAGGTCTATAACATCTCTCTGTGATGTCTTCACGGAGGAGTGGAAGAGGACTCCAGTGGCAACCTGTGAAGCTCTGGTGAACTCCATGCCCAAGAGGGTTAAGGCAGTGCTGGAAAATAATGGTGGCCACACAAAATATTGAGTCTTTGGGCCCCAATTTGGACATTTTCACTTAGGGGTGTACTCACTTTTGTTGCCAGCGGTTTAGACATTAATGGCTGTGTGTTATTTTGAGGGGACAGTAAATTTCCACTGTTACACAAGCTGTACACTCACTACTTTACATTGTAGTATAGTGTCATTTCTTCAGTGTTGTCACGTGAAAAGTTATAATCAAATATTTACAAAAATGTGTGTGTGTATGTGTGTATGCATGTAATGTAATTATGTATATATATATTATATATATATAAACTAATTATGAAAACTTTTGGAAGACTTTTGGGATGTCCTTTAGATAAGTGCTACTATAAACTTAGTGAAGAAAAGCTTGGATAGCTGTTTTTTCCACACACTGGGCTTCATGAACTCTTCAGTATGCGAGGCTGCGCAGCAGAACACATATGAGCAGAAATAGTGATGTACCGCTTGCTGTCTTCATGTTGCCACTGTTTCCCGGCTTAAGCGTCGGTTCTAAGACTCTTGTTTCTGCTGTATCTACACACAAAAAAGAAATCCCACAGCAGGTCGGTAAACACCACCATAACATTTTCAATATAGACCTCGTACAAAACAGTTGTCTAAAGTCCCACATAGAAATCATTGATGCACAAGCGGTGGTGGTTTCCATCATACATTGACTTTTTCACTTACCTAATTCACCCACACTGAAATGCCAAGGCAAAAGGAGATGAAACTTCTTACACAGTTTCTGAGGTTTTGTTGACGCATTCCAGAAAAAGATAGATAATTGAAAATTATACCGTTTTTTTTTTTTAAAGACCATACATACACACCTTTAAACTTCAGTTGTACAAAGACAGTAATGGAGTTAGGAATGTGGCAACTGTAACGTCCCAGATCAGTGGGTTTCACATCACGCAGTCTGATGGAGTAATTCCCTTTTTCGAACTCTAATGGAAAACTGTCGACTCTGTCCTTGTACGCAGCATCCTGGTCATGAAAATCCACTTTACCCGTGATGATGTCATACACCGACTTGCTGTTTCCATCCCGCCAGAACACATCCTTTTCATAGCGTCTGACTGAACACGGTAAGATCACAGAGCCTCCGAGATCAGCTTCAACTGTAACGATCTGCGCCGACGCTTTATGAAAAAAAAAAAAAAGATTAAAAAACCCACAGACACAATTGTGGGTACAAACAGGAAGTCAAATAAGCCTTCTCAGCATATTGAACTTAGAAATTTAAGTGAGGTTAAGTACTTACCTTTATCTATCACAAGAAGAAGGGCAAACAGCACATAACTTCTGTGGAAAAACAGACGGATGGAACTGTAGGACAGTTTTTTAGTACATCTACGCATTATAAGAGCAGCAGTATACGGGTTTAATTATTTGGTTAAAGAATATATTTTAAAATCAAACTCTATCCATATACACACACACACACACTGTGTATATTTATCAGGGGTGCCCACATACTTTTAGGCTTATAGTGTATATCGTATTCATCGCATCTTGGTATGGTGGGACACCTCAATGCTTGAGGTGATAATACTCCAGGACTCATTCTTTACATAAGCTAATCTTCTCCTAGGTGTAATAAGTGATACTCCAAGAAAATTAAAAGTAAACAATCCAGCCTCCAGCATAGGGCATGTTCAGATATGCTCCTTGCCTGAAGATACGAATCTCGTTTTGGAAAGAAGACAGGATGATGGTGGTTAAACATAAACCTAACTCACACCTGGTTTATGCAAAACCTGTCAGTCATTTCAAACACACCTCTGCCACGCCCAGTATTCCTGAATAAATCATCATCAAGCTGTTTCACAACACTTTTCTGACTGTATATATACAGGCTCAGGGGATTCCCCATGATGCTCCAGTGAAGGCTGTTTTCTCCCAGTGTAGCATTAGACTATATATATAAAATTCGTTTACTTGTTTAAAACACACAAATGATGTAGTAATTTCTCAGAAGCTCACACTTGGTGTGCTGGTAACTAGATACAGGTAGAGTAGCAAATCACAAACAACAACAACAACAGAATTCGTTTCGTTTCATTCGTATTTAACCGACGAGTTATATTTGAGATAGAGCACGCAGTAATTGGTTGGATATACATGTTTTAAATAATGAAAATTATCTAGCTTGTGGGGAAAGAGGAACCGCCTTATATCCTGCTATGTTTTAAATGTTGGGTTATAACGGTACTCCATAGTTAGCTTTGTTTAGCCTTGTCTTTCCAAGGCCTTTATTTTTATTTATTTTTATTTTTTTTAAATGCTTACAACCCTGATTTAACGCGTCACATTAGAACATTTCTTACACCTTACAAACCTTATTTCCATGATGGAAAGAAAAATATCCAAAACACACCCAAAAAACCCCGAACAATAAAAGGGATAGCGGTCAGTTACACCTACAGCACACGGAAACTACAACTGCGCATGTGCGCGTGATATTTCTCACGAGGCATTTTACTATTTTTTATATATATATATACACATTTCTTTGACATTAGTCTATTATTATTATTATTATTATTATTATTATTATTATAAATTAAGTTATATTATTTCAGAGTTTTGTGCTCGTCTTTTCTCTCTTTCTCTTACAGTTGATTTTATTTTTAGCCATTTATTGACACACACATACACACACACACACACCTTTTTTTTATACATACATACATAATGTTATTTCAGTTATACTGTTTTAGTATTACTGCATGTAATATTTTTATGGACTTTAGTGCCACTGATAAGCTATTCTTTCTATTCAAACAACTCCATAAAATAGCAGAGTAAATATAACAACAAATACACACTAATGAAACAATACACATTAAACTTAAGCTAGTAGTTTACATTGCTGAAACTGACTGATGTTCGTTTGCAGTTTGGGATTATTAGAATAGCTACTATTAATTTTAAGTATTGTACTTAAATATATATATTTTGTTTATATATATATATATATATATATATATATATATATATATATATATATATATATATATATATATATATATATATTACACAACCCTGTTCAAATGGCAGGTTTTTGTGAGGGGGAAATAAAAGGAAGTAAAATGAAACTTTAATAAAAAAAGATCATTTATCTAACTGTCAATGTGAATTACAACCTATAAAAAAATTAAGAAACTTTTAAAGGAACAAAAATTACAATGACCTGATTGCACAAGTATACACACCCTTTTGTAACTGAGGAGGGAAGTATGTTCAGGTTCAAGGATGTGATTATTATGGGCTAGTTAACAGGACAGTAAAAAGAGATATGAAGGACTCAGCCATTCTCTAGTGAAGATGACGGAAACGTTCACAAACTTGACCCTAAAGATGCTTTCATGATGTTGGAATTGTAGGCTACAATAATGATTAATTCTTTTGTGTGTGTGTGTGTGTGTGTGTGTGTGTGTGTGTGTGTGTGTGTGTGTGTGTGTGTGTGTGTAATTCTGGGATATACGGTTACTGCAGAAGATAAACAATAAAATAACTTTTTAAAACTGAACATTTAGTGGTGTTTTTTTACGGAAGCCCTAAGCGGCCACACATTATGATTTTTTTTCTGTTGTTTTCTCGTGATCTCGACATATCCAAAATAATAATAATAATAATAATAATAATAATAATAATAATAATTCTCACAACGTCATTTTATCCTGAGAAAATCTGCCGCTTTGTGAATGGGACTGGTGTTACATGCATGCTGGCATCTTCTCTATCCTGAATGTAATAATTGCCCGCTGTAGAGATGGACTATATCTCTGCATTAAGAGAGAACGATGACCCCTTCTCAAGTGTCAGACACTAATATGGAAGTCGTCAGTCCTGCAGGGATGATTATTTTTGTAGGCCACCCCACAAGTTACCATCACCCCGGTTCCCTCGACCAATAGCCAATAGGATTTCTCCATTGGCTTTTGGATTATTGCAGAAAATAAACTCTGACCCATAAAAGTTTCTGATTCTTACACGTTTCGTTCATTAAAATAAGATTAATAAGATTTTGAAGCCTATACACTCGCCAGACGTAAAAAGCGAATGTTAGGCTATAAACAAACTACACCACGGTCACATGACTTCAACGTCACCAACGCGACGCGTTTGAGTTGTAAGAGTGTGAGTATAACCACAACGAGGCGTGATGACGTATAATGTCCGCGACAACCTCTGTATTGGGATACCATTTAGCCACGTATTAGCAACCGTCTTTTTAAATACACGTAAAAGCATTTAAATAAATCATGAGTGGGGTATTACTGATGTCGTAATATAAAACGTGAACATATGTTGAGCTTGTGTTAACCACAGACCTTAGTTCAGGCATTTAACCAAAAACCCATTCAAAAACCCCACTGACAAACATGCAATGATGTAATAGGTAGATTCACTGATACACTGAGTCTGATTAGGGGGGAGTTTAAATTTTGCATGGACTATGTTGCAATAACAATGAGGAGGCTATGGGAATATGTCTTAGTATCTCCATGTCAGTATACTGTTATTGCCTTTATTATTAAAAAGTACGTGAAAGATGTAAATTAAAATATTTCACAAGCCTACTCTGCATCTGTGATTCCCATCCATTTAACAACTGGCAAAGACGAAATAGTAATTAAAGATGTTAATTGATGAACTAATCATTGATCCTTTTTACCACTGAATTATCCTGAATTTGTTATGATATATACAAAACCAAGCAACTCTATCAAAAGTGACAAAATATTAATTTATTACACATTACAACATTGTATAAAACATTTAACAGACTATGTTACACAAGTTCACACAAATCTCAATTCAGAGATGCTATACACTTGTTCCAACAATTCATTTAAAAACATCGGTTCAGAAAGAGAATTTGATCATGAGTAAGACATCACCTGAACTGCAACGGATCCTTTTCAGCATCCCCGGTGATCCAGATTTATGTAAAGCTGCTTTGTGACAGTGCCCTCATAAAATAATGTGCTGTACAAATCAAATCAAATGAAACTGATCCGTGCTCAGTACTTAATTCTTTGAAGGATAAATGATTTAAGAAAAAAAAAAGCCAGCCTCCAGTATTTTTCTAAAATTTTTGTCAAAATATCACTTTTTTTAAAAAATGGATTGTACATGTTAAAAAAACAATAACAATTATTCCAATCTTTTTTTATATACATAAATCACAAAATGTAAACATTCCAGCTAAACCATTTCAAATAAACTTCAATGTATAAAATTCAACAAGTGGTCAAATATATGCTACAGCAAAGCCATACACCCAGTCCCAACAGAGCTGTAGAGAAACGCAAAGAGTGTCTTCTGACTCCATTTGTTTGCACTAATTTCTGCTGTAGAAATCTTATTGAAGGCTCTATAGGGGAAAAAAAGAACAAAACAGAAATTCTATTATTCAAGTGTGTTTAACGTTTACTTGGGCATGTGCATCATCTACACCAGGGGTGGGCAACCTTATCCGGAAAGGGCCGGTGTGGGTGCAGGTTTTCATTCAAACCAAGCAGAAGCCGCACCTGGATCTATTGAAAGCCAAGATCAACTGATTAAACAGGTGGAATCAGGTCTGCCTCCTGCTTGGTTTGAATGAAATCCTGCACCCACACCGGCCCTTTCATGATAAGATTGCCCACCCCTGACCTACACAGTGGTGACTCTATTGTATATTAAAGGGATTGTGGATTATAAGGAACAAGCACTGAACAAGAGACACAGATTATGTTGTGCTCCTGAAATCCCAAATCTAACAAATTTTGAAAAGAAAACATTACTTTCAGCAAGTAAACTAAAAGCTGGTACAAAATAAATACCCAACACCCATACACACCTTTAATCTTCAGTTGTACATGGACCGTAATGGAGTTAGCAAAGTGGCATCTGTAACGTCCCAGATCAGTGGGTTTCACATTAAGCAGTCTGATGGAGTAATTCCCTTTTGCAAACTCTAATGGAAAACTGTGGACTCTGTCCCTGTACGCAGCATCCTGGTCATGAAAATCCACGTCACCCATGATGATGTCATACACCGACTTGCTGTTTTCATCCCGCCAGAACACATCTTTTTCACAGCGACCGACTGAACACGGTAAGATCACAGACCCTCCGAGATCAGCTTCAACTGTGACGCTCTGCGCCGACGCTTTAACAGACAGCGGAGGAAAGAAAGACTTACAATAACAGGAAGTATATATTTCGCACACCTCAGAAAATGTGAAAGTGTGTTAAATTCTTACCTTGGTCTATCAGACATGTGAAGAACAAGCTGAGACAGGTTCTGTAGGAAAAAAAAATTATAAAACAGAAATCACACACATTTTCAGGTGCAGCAACTTTTAAACATCGGGCTAAAACACTAGAGGAACCTGATGTGGTCTTCTGTAATTGCATGTTCTGAGATGCTTTTCTGCTCACCATGGTTGTAAAGAGTGTTTTTTTTAGTTAGTTAGTTATCATAGCCTTTTAGTCATCTCCAAACAGTCTGAACAATTTCTTCTTATCCATAAGATATTTCCTCCACCAGGACCACCTCTCACTTTTTTTTTAATCCTGGGTTTGTATTATTTTTTTTAATAACCATTGACTAAAATTTGCTCTGTGTAAAAACACTGTGCCTTTATGATAGCTTTATTAATTTTAAAGCAGAAAAAAAAAATTCCTTCTTCTCCAGGATGGTGTGGGCTTTTACCTAAATTCTACTTAGTCGGTAAAATGACTGGAAAAATAAAATGGTGTTTTTAATGTAAGAGAAACAGGTGTTAAGTGTCTGTTACTTAAATATATACTATAATTGTACTAGAACCAGAACGTGGGTACGAGCGGCCGAAATGGGTTTTCTCAGGAGGGTGGCTGGCTTTTCCCTTAGAGATAGGGTGAGAAGCTCGGCTATCCGAGAGGAACTCAGAGTAGAGCCACTGCTCCTTTGCGTTGAAAGGAGCCAGTTGAGGTGGTTCGGGCACCTGGTAAGGATGCCCCCTGTGTTCCAGGCACGTCCAATTGGGAGGAGAACTCGGGAAAGACCCAGGACTAGGTGGAGAGATTATATTTGCACACTGGCCTGGAAACGCCTCGGGATCCCCCAGTCAGAGCTGGTTAATGTGGCTCAGGAAAGGGAAGTTTGGGGTCCCTTGCTGGAGCTGCTGTCCCCCCGACATGATAACGCATAACGGTTGAGGATGGATGGACTATAATTGTTTTATCTGTTTCATCAGTTCTACCTCCAGTTTAATTCTCAGTCTCTTTATACTTACTTTATTTATAATGATAAAGTAACATGCAATACTAGACGTGTAAACTGCATCCAGAAGGGACAGGTGAAGAGCATCATGCCAGTAAATTAGTTAGATTTTTTCTCTATGTAGAGTTTTCCAAATCGTGTACCCCTATACCCATAGTAAACAAAAACGCTGTAGTGACTTCTTTCCATTTCTTCAGAGCCAAGTTCACATTAATCACCTATGGAGAAACCCATAAAACACAACTCAATCTTTACTTTAATCATCAGTAACATTTTTAAGTAATTTCGTGGTAGCATATTTCTTCATGACATCTAGAAATCACATTTCAATAACAGGATTTGTTAAATAAATAAATAAATAAATAAATAAATAAATAAATAAATAAATAGAATGAATAATATAAACAAACATCCTATAATTAATTTCTAACAGCACTAATCAACATTAAACAAGTTTTACAAAATATTCCATATTTTAGAAATTCATAACCGGTGTTTTCTAGAATTCTGTGTAAACAGATTCAGCACAAATCACAGCAAAAACACGTTTTGTTTTATCTAGTCACAGTAACATCTTTACACACACTGCATATGCATCATACACATGTGGACTGTATTATTAATCATAACTTCAAAACCTTCTGAATGAAAGTAGTCAAAGCACACGTCGTCTCAGCTGCTACACAGAATTAACATAACTTCATTATGTGGCTAATGGGCATATTTTTATTCTCTATGTAATAAAGGCCCAGATCTATTTGATATTGATAGATAGATCTATATTTTGCAGCACCAAATTTGACTGAAAGCATAAAATTAACGGTTAGTTTTCGTTAGTTACTTAATATATAAGTCGTTAGATCTAGAATTCCCTATAAAGTAAGATTATTTGATGAAGAATAATAAATCGTAATGAGAGAGATGATGTGAGTAAATTAAATATCATTTAAACGACATATATTAAAAGAAATATTTCAGAAAGCAGCCACTATATTACCCACATGTAGAGAATAGCCTATACAGCCTTGTGCATTTATATTTATAGGCTACTTATATCTCTTCTACGTAACTATAAAATTTATTCGAGCAGCTTTTCTGCAACAAATTTCTTACATATACTAAATGCTACTTAATTCATTTTTTGAAATCAATAATATTTGAAATCAACAACACGCACTGAATGATCCCAAAACTTACCTGAGTATGAACGGCAAGCGATTTAAATTCTTCTTCGTCGCTTTCTTCTTTTGAATTCACTGTCGGTTGGTAAACAACTTGAGGTGCATTACCGCCACCTAGTGGACTGGAGCGTGGCAGCAGCATACGCATACATTGATTATACAGTAGGATAAGATATCAAGGTCAACTGAAATTGTAAAAAATAATGACACTATATTCCCGAAAATAATATGTGGAGAACTTTAAAATGGCGTGAAGAAATTGATTGTTTCCCAGTTATTGTAGTTACTTGGGAATCAACGGGGTTCAAAACTGTACTGCATCCAGCCACTAGAGGGCCTCAGAAACAGTTTGGCTTCACTTTAAACCCCCGTTATGACGTCTGTTATGAAGTCTTTGAAAGAAAACACAGATCAAAGTTCCAGGTTAAAAACAAGAAGGCGGTGTGGTTTCGTCCCAAACAATAAAAACACACTATAGAAGGGGTGTCCAAACGTTTTGTAAAGAGGGACAGATTTGGTGAGGTGAAAATGTGTGGGGGCCGACCATTCAGCCTGACATTCTTTGAACCATTAACATTAAATGCAAATGAACTATTTCATGAAAGTATTATTGCAAATGGCATGTTTTCATTTCTTCACACAGAACACAAATAAATCTAACCAAGTTTTTTTTTTTTTTTTTTTAACCAAAATCACTCTGCCTTCAATATTTGAAGAGCAAAGAAAATGAATAAAATGTCTGTCAGGGGAAAAAAATAAAAAATAAACTTTTGGGAAGATTAAACATATTTGTATTTATTTGAAACGTTACATATTATTCACTATTAAATGCTCACTGTAAACTTCTAAATTCAAAACATGTGAACAGGAAAATAACACCAACACTTATCTTATTCAGAAGTACAAAACACTGAGGGCTATATGAATCCTTGTATCACTCGTTCTTTCATTTTTCAACTGAACATCAAAAAACAAAAATATGCTATTTTAATTTCGAATTGGATATCAGAAACAAAAAAGTTTTTATTATTATTATTATTATTTCAGTTTTAGGCTTGGATCGAAAATACAAAATGGACAAATGTGCTGCTGGACCGAATTTGATTTTAATATTTAATTTGTCGTGTTTACGAGACCCAGTTTGATGGTCAACTCAAAAACAACAGAACAAATGATACACGGATTAAAAAAGACTCGGCGCATATTCAAAACTGTGGATTTGATCATCACAAAATAAATCAATACACTGACAGTTTAGAATTTATTAACCTCAGAAGAATAAACAAATAACTTTCCTGCAATAATGTGAGATCTCGACTGCAGCAAATATACCAGGTCTGGCTCAAAAACTGTGGATTTTGATGCGCAAGATGTCACGCAGGTGAGAGTCACTTAGTCTCGTCCTCACGCGGTTCTTGTTCATGTTTATAATGTGGGAAATGTGTTGTGTTGGGCTGCGTTTGTAACAGGTGCCTTTGGAAAAGTAACAGTTTGGTCCCAAAGGCTTTGTTGTGTGAATATAATACTTTGTTGTGTGAATACCAATGCATTTTGCCCCTGAAGGCTCATGTTCAGTGCGTTCAGATGTTGTGTTATGTCAACTAAAAATCCAAAATCAGCCAGCCAAACAGGATCAGATAGTTCTAGCAAAAAGCTCCAAAACACCCACTTCGCTCAGGGGCGCTTTTCTTTCTCGGATGTTCACGGTACAGTGGGAACGGTACTCCAGTCCAGGAGGTGGCAGTAATACATTTTGTGTACGATGTGAGGAGGAAGAAGAAGTAGGCGAAGATAAACCCGAAACAACATTAGCTTTGGGTTAGCTTAGCATTGTAAATCCCCGCGGCTGCTGTAAACAAACTAGTCTTTGAAACGCAACAACAGTTTTGCCTAGTAGCATTTCTTTCTAACGAGCCATCGGCCCGACGTCGTAGACCACTGCGTTGTAATGACATTATTGTTCAGCTAGCCGCGTTTATATACACACACCAAGCACCAGCGCAGTGAGCGTTAGCAGCCAGCTAGCTCAGTGATGTCGTGCTTTAATTCGAGCAGTGCGGATTAAATGAACGGATACATGTCTGAAAGTGAAGGAGGGGGAAGTGTTTAAAACCGCAGACCAGGAAAAAGGTATCCACTGCTCATCTTATTAGAATCATTTCGCCGTGAAAAACACTAAAGTTGCTATTGTTTCATGAAACGATCAACTTCACACATATTAGCGCTAGTTTGTTATTATCGCCTGGTTTGTTCATTGTGAAGCAAAAGAAAAAAAAACAATTAATCTTTGATGTTTTTGTTGTGTTATCATTTATTAAGATGGGAACTCCGTTTAAGATCCCGAAGAAGAAACAACCAACGGAGTCCTCCATCATTCGCATGACGTCACCTCTCTCGCGGCTTCAGGATGACGTCACGCCCAAAGTATGCCGCTTGTGATGTCGGTGTATGCTTTCATGGCATTAACTCTGAGCTGGTTTTTGAGGGTCATTTTGTAGTCATGGCCAGAAGCGTCGTGGAGTGTGTTCGTAAAAACTCCTATAACGCACCGCGTGTACCGGGTTGAACGATGTACAGAGTACCCATAATGCACTGGTGCAGTCGGGTTCCATCAGAAGTGGCGTAATTAGTTGAATGGAGTCGACTGGTGTGCCGTTTAACCGTCACATGATCTCATTATAAATATAAGAGGACAAATGGAGCTATCGAAACCAGTCCGGGACAGGGGCGAGTTCTGGAAAAGTCCCGAGTCAATCAGAGTTTGCTTAGAACGTGGTCCCAAACTTTGTGGCTTTGAGTAGACGAGGAAGTGACCAGGAAAAGAGGGGATTAAATAGCGAAGAAACAAAGATTCCAAGGGTGACTCTGAACATGATGCTACCATCCCCGTGCTTCACACCGAGGATGACATAACATAGCAATGTGTACCGAGCCCGGAAAGCTTAATTTGGCCAAATTCCGGCGTCCAGGATGCTTTGTTCTGTGAAAAGCTTCACCAGTCTGAGCTGTGGATCTCTCCAGCTCCATCAGAGGTACCCTTGGCTTCCTGGTTGCTTCTTTGACTAATATTATTTCCATTTTTAAATAAAAGATATAAGGTCGCTCTGCAAAATGTTGACCAAACCGTGACTCGTACTATTTCCAGAACTTCGTCCCCAGGTTTGTTTTGCTAGCTCCTTGATTTTCATGATGCTGTTTCGCACTGCCGTGAGAACGGTCCTGTGTGTTTATATTGGACGCTTGATTGGGAGCCACCCTTAACGTCTGGATATCTCCTGTCTCGCAGTTGCCCTGGATTCGAGACACTTTGAGTGGGCAAAAGTCGAACGGAAGCGTCTGCGTCAACGGGAGAAGAGAAACGAAGCCTGGAGCTACCGGCGTAGACCGGTGAGAGAACTTGAACGCTGAAATAGAAGTAGATAATACTAAACTTCTGTGGGATGCCACCAGGGGGCAGTGCTGGCTTGAAACGCGACCCAACACATTGCCTATGTTCTGTATTTATTCAATTAAACTGGACTTGTGTTCGTTAAACCGAATATAAAACCAGACACCAGATGGCGGTGTTCACTTACATTTTTGTAAATTTGACATAATTAAAAATTTGTTTGTATTGGACAACATTGAGCTTTTAAGTAAAAGCGATTGACATAATGTTCTTTCCAAGTATTGTGTATGTGTGTGTGTGTGTGTGTGCCGTGTTTGTTTCAGATGGAGACCCAAGAGAGCATCAGATAAGCTGTGCCAGCGTGAGGACGACAAACACACACCTGCAGCTAAGAAGCAGTGGGGTGAGGGATGAAACGAAACACACACCCAGAGGTCAAAGTTCAAGGTTCCAAACAGAACGTGGTTCAGGTTTTGTCCCAAATGGGAAAAAAAATAAAAATGAATCACACGCACGGTTCTGTCGAACCATGCTGCCAGGCGTCACGTGTTTCAAAATGGCTGCCTCACATTTATAGTTTTGTTTGTCTTTTTATTTTATTTTCAGTTTGCTCGCTGTATACATTTTTATAACTGAATGTTAAAAGCGCACGCAGGTTTTTTTTTTTCCTCCCACATTTTTCTCAAAGCACACACCGTGATCCATTTAGCAGCGACGCCAACTTCTTTTGACGCGCGACGAAACCCGGCCTTCGTATCTGGCGTGAATTACCGCGCCGCTAACGAGGAAAACTTGCTTATGTGCGCTTTAATGAGGTCTTAAAGTTGAAAATTTGCCCTCTTTCTTTCTTTTTTTTTTTTTTTTTCTTCCCCCCCTCCTCTGTCCTCGTTTCCTCATTTTGCTGGAAGACTGCAGCATTTTTTCCAGGCCTCATATCACTGATAAAGAAACTTGTTTAACTTTATAGAGTTTTAAACGAGCGTCCTGCAGTTTTCTTCTTCAACGTTTCTGTTCCGTTCTCTGTGGTAGTAAATTCACAGCTTGTGTTTGTCTAAACGCAGCTTCACTTTGTGGCAGTAAATTAGACACATATTGGTTTTCAATAAAGTTTTTTCACTTTTGACATCTACTAAACTCTGTCTTTGAAGTTTTTTTGACTTAGGCTAAAAAGGTTGATCTTATCCACAAGAGTTGTAAACGCGCGAGTATAAACACAACGAGGCTGTAGTAGCCTAGATGAGATTTCCTGTTCGGCGTGATGACGTTTAATGTCCGCAACAAGTAGGATAGTAGGATAACGTTTAGCCACCTGTTAGCAACCGTCTTTTTCGAGATACAAAGAAAAACACACAAAACAAACAAACAAACAAATAAATCATGAGTGGGTATTACTGATATATTTTATGTTGTAATATAAAACGTGAACATATGTTGAGCTTGTGTTAACCACAGACCTTATTTCAGGCATTTAACCAAAAACCCATATATATATATATATATATATATATATATATATATATATATATATAAAACATTACACAACCCTGTTCAAATGGCAGGTTTTTGTGAGGGGAAAAAAAAATAAGTAAAATGAAACTTTAATAAAAAAATCATTTATCTAACTGTCAATGTGAATTACAACGTATAAAAAAATTAAGAAACTTTTAAAGGAACAAAAATGACAATGACCTGATTGCACAAGTATACACACCCTTTTGTAACTGAGGAGGGAAGTATGTTCAGGTTCAAGGATGTGATTATTATGGGCTAGTTAACAGGACAGTAAAAAGAGATATGAAGGACTCACAGCCATTCTCTAGTGAAGATGAGGGAGACGTTCACAAACTTGACCCTAAACATGCTTTCATGATGTTGGAATTGTAGGCTATAATAATGTTTAATTCTTTGTGTGTGTGTGTGTGTGTGTGTGTGTGTGTGTGTGTAATTCTGGGATATACGGTTACTGCAGAAGATAAACAATAAAATAACTTTTTTAAACTGAACATTTAGTGGTGTTTTTTTACGGAAGCCCTAAGCGGCCACACATTATGATTTTTTTTCTGTTGTTTTCTCGTGATCTCGACATATCCAAAATAATAATAATAATTCTCACAACGTAATTTTATCCTGAGAAAATCTGCCGCTTTGTGAATGGGACTGGTGTTACATGCATGCTGGCATCTTCTCTACCCTGAATGTAATAAATGCCCGCTGTGGACTTTATCTCTGCATTAAGAGAGAACGATGTCCCCTTCTCAAGTGTCAGACACTAATGTGGAAGTCGTCAGTCCTGCAGGGATGATGTATTTTTGTAGGCCACCCCACAAGTTACCATCAGCCCGGTTCCCTCGACCAATAGCCAATAGGATTTTTCCATTGGCATTTGGATTATTGCAGAAAATAAACTCTGACCCACAAAAGTTTCTGATTCTTACACGTTTCGTTCATTAAAATAAGATTAATAAGATTTTGAAGCCTATACACTCGCCAGATGTAAAAAGCGAATGTCAGGCTATAAAGAATCTACACCACGGTCACATGACTTCAACGTCACCAACGCGACGCGTTTGAGTTGTAGGAGTGAGTATAAACACAACGAGGCGTGATGACGTATAATGTCCGCGACAACCTCTGTACTAGGATACCATTTAGGCACGTAAAAGCATTTAAATAAATCATGAGTGGGGTATTACTGGTGTAATTTATGTCGTAATATAAAACGTGAACATATGTTGAGCTTGTGTTAACCACAGACCTTAGTTCAGGCATTTAACCAAAAACCCATTCAAAAACCCCACTGACAAACATGCAATGATGTAATAGGTAGATTCACTGATACACTGAGTTTGATCAGGGGGGAGTTTAAATTTTGCATGGACTATGTTGCAATAACAATGAGGAGGCTATGGGAATATGTCTTAGTATCTCCATGTCAGTATACTGTTATTGCCTTTATTATTAAAAAGTACGTGAAAGATGTAAATTAAAATATTTCACAAGCCTACTCTGCATCTGTGATTCCCATCCATTTAACAACTGGCAAAGACGAAATAGTAATTAAAGATGTTAATTGATGAACTAATCATTGATCCTTTTTACCACTGAATTATCCTGAATTTGTTATGATATATACAAAACCAAGCAACTCTATCAAAAGTGACAAAATATTAATTTATTACACATTACAACATTGTATAAAACATTTAACAGACTATGTTACACAAGTTCACACAAATCTCAATTCAGAGATGCTATACACTTGTTCCAACAATTCATTTAAAAACATCGGTTCAGAAAGAGAATTTGATCATGAGTAAGACATCACCTGAACTGCAACGGATCCTTTTCAGCATCCCCGGTGATCCAGATTTCTGTAAAGCTGCTTTGTGACAGTGCCCTCATAAAATAATGTGCTGTACAAATCAAATCAAATGAAACTGATCCGTGCTCAGTACTTAATTCTTTAAAGGATAAATGATTTAAGAAAAAAAAAAGCCAGCCTCCAGTATTTTTCTAAAATTTTTGTCAAAATATCACTTTTTAAAAAAAATGGATTGTACATGTTAAAAAAACAATAACAATTATTCCAATCTTTTTTTATATACATAAATCACAAAATGTAAACATTCCAGCTAAACCATTTCAAATAAACTTCAATGTATAAAATTCAACAAGTGGTCAAATATATGCTACAGCAAAGCCATACACCCAGTCCCAACAGAGCTGTAGAGAAACGCAAAGAGTGTCTTCTGACTCCATTTGTTTGCACTAATTTCTGCTGTAGAAATCTTATTGAAGGCTCTATAGGGGGAAAAAAAAGAACAAAACAGAAATTCTATTATTCAAGTGTGTTTAACGTTTACTTGGGCATGTGCATCATCTACACCAGGGGTGGGCAACCTTATCCGGAAAGGGCCGGTGTGGGTGCAGGTTTTCATTCAAACCAAGCAGAAGCCGCACCTGGATCTATTGAAAGCCAAGATCAACTGATTAAACAGGTGGAATCAGGTCTGCCTCCTGCTTGGTTTGAATGAAATCCTGCACCCACACCGGCCCTTTCATGATAAGATTGCCCACCCCTGACCTACACAGTGGTGACTCTATTGTATATTAAAGGGATTGTGGATTATAAGGAACAAGCACTGAACAAGAGACACAGATTATGTTGTGCTCCTGAAATCCCAAATCTAACAAATTTTGAAAAGAAAACATTACTTTCAGCAAGTAAACTAAAAGCCGGTACAAAATAAATACCCAACACCCATACACACCTTTAATCTTCAGGTGTACATGGACAGTAATGGAGTTAGGAATGTGGCATCTGTAACGTCCCAGATCAGTGGGTTTCACATCACGTAGTCTGATGGAGTAATTCCCTTTTGTAAACTCTGATGGAAAACTGTGGACTCTGTCCTTGTATGCAGCATCCTGGTCATGAAAATCCACGTCACCTGTGATGATGTCATACACCGACTTGCTGTTTTCATCCCGCCAGAACACATCCTTTTCATAGCGACCGACTGAACACGGTAAGATCACAGAGCCTCCGAGATCAGCTTCAACTGTGACGCTCCGCGTCACCGCTTTAACAGACAGCGGAGGAAAGAAAGACTTACAGTCACAGGAAGTATATATTTCGCATACATCAGAAAATGTGAAAGTGTGTTAAATTCTTACCTTGGTCTATCAGACATGTGAAGAACAAGCTAAGGCAGGTTCTGTAGGAAAAATTTTTTATAAAACAGAAATCACACACATTTTCAGGTGCAGCAACTTTTAAACATCGGGCTAAAACACTAGAGGAACCTGATGTGGTCTTCTGTAATTGCATGTTCTGAGATGCTTTTCTGCTCACCATGGTTGTAAAGAGTGTTTTTTTTAGTTAGTTAGTTATCATAGCCTTTTAGTCATCTCCAAACAGTCTGAACAATTTCTTCTTATCCATAAGATATTTCCTCCACCAGGACCACCTCTCACTTTTTTTTAATCCTGGGTTTGTATTATTTTTTTTAATAACCATTGACTAAAATTTGCTCTGTGTAAAAACACTGTGCCTTTATGATAGCTTTATTAATTTTAAAGCAGAAAAAAAAAATTCCTTCTTCTCCAGGATGGTGTGGGCTTTTACCTAAATTCTACTTAGTCGGTAAAATGACTGGTAAAATAAAATGGTGTTTTTAATGTAGGAGAAACAGGTGTGAAGTGTCTGTTACTTAAATATATACTATAATTGTACTAGAACTAGAAAGTGGGTACGAGCGGCCGAAATGGGTTTTCTCAGGAGGGTGGCTGGCTTTTCCCTTAGAGATAGGGTGAGAAGCTCGGCTATCCGAGAGGAACTCAGAGTAGAGCCACTGCTCCTTTGCGTTGAAAGGAGCCAGTTGAGGTGGTTCGGGCACCTGGTAAGGATGCCCCCTGTGTTCCAGGCACGTCCAGTTGGGAGCAGAACTCGGGAAAGACCCAGGACTAGGTGGAGAGATTATATTTGCACACTGGCCTGGAAACGCCTCGGGATCCCCCAGTCAGAGCTGGTTAATGTGGCTCAGGAAAGGGAAGTTTGGGGTCCCCTGCTGGAGCTGCTGTCCCCCCGACATGATAACGTATAATGGTTGAGGATGGATGGACTATAATTGTTTTATCTGTTTCATCAGTTCTACCTCCAGTTTAATTCTCAGTCTCTTTATACTTACTTTATTTATAATGATAAAGTAACATGCAATACTAGACGTGTAAACTGCATCCAGAAGGGACAGGTGAAGAGCATCATGCCAGTAAATTAGTTAGATTTTTTCTCTATGTAGAGTTTTCCAAATCATGCACGTACATACCCATAGTAAACAAAAATGCTGTAGTGACTTCTTTCCATTTCTTCAGAGCCAAGTTCACATTAATCACCTATGGAGAAACCCATAAAACACAACTCAATCTTTACTTTAATCATCAGTAACATTTTTAAGTAATTTCGTGGTAGCATATTTCTTCATGACATCTAGAAATCACATTTCAATAACAGGATTTGTAAAAATAAATAATTGAATAAAAAGAATGAATAATATAAACAAACATCCTATAATTAATTTCTCACAGCACTAATCAACATTAAGCAGGTTTTACAAAATATTCAATATTTTAGAAATTCATAACCGGTGTTTTCTAGAATTCTGTGTAAACAGATTCAGCACAAATCACAGTAAAATCACATTTTGTTTTAACATCTTCACACACACTGCATATGCATCATACACATGTGGACTGTATTATTAATCATAACTTCAAAACCTTCTGAATGAAAGTAGTCAAAGCACACGTCGTCTCAGCTGCTTCAGAGAATTAACATAACTTCATTATGTGGCTAATGGGCATATTTTTATTCTCTATGTAATAAAGGCCCAGATCTATTTGATATTGATTGATAGATAGATCTATATTTTGAAGCACCAACTTTGACTGAAAGAATAAAATTAACGGTTAGTTTTCGTTAGTTATTTAATATATAGGTCGTTAGATCTAGAATTCCCTATAAAGTAAGATTATTTGATGAAGAATAATAAATCGTAATGAGAGAGATTATGTGTGTAAATTAAATATCATTTAAACGACATATATTAAAAAAAAAATTTCAGAAAGCAGCCACTATATTACCCACATGTAGAGAATAGCCTATACAGCCTTGCGCATTTATATTTATAGGCTACTTATATCTCTTCTACGTATCTATAAAGTTTATTCGAGCAGCTTTTCTGCAACAAATTTCTTACATATACTAAATGCTACTTAATTAATTTTTTGAAATCAATAATATTTGAAATCAACAACACGCACTGAATGATCTCAGAACTTACCTGAGTATGAACGGCAAGCGATTTAAATTCTTCTTCGTCGCTTTCTTCTTTTGAATTCACTGTCGGTTGGTAAACAACTTAAGGTGCATTACCGCCACCTATTGGACTGGAGCGGGCAGCAGCAAACGCATACATTAATTATATAGTAGGATAAGATATCAAGGTCAACTGAAATTGTAAAAAATAATGACACTATATTCCCGAAAATAATATGTGGAGAACTTTAAAATGGCGTGAAGAAATTGATAGTTTCCCAGTTATTGTAGTTACTTGGGAATCAACGGGGTTCAAAACTGTACTGCATCCAGCCACTAGAGGGCCTCAGAAACAGTTTGGCTTCACAGTTTGGCTTTAAACCCCCGTTATGACGTCTGTTATGAAGTCTTTGAAAGAAAACACAGATCAAAGTTCCAGGTTAAGAACAGGAAGGCGGTGTGGTTTCGTCCCAAACAATAAAAACACACTATAGCAGGGGTGTCCAAACGTTTTGTAAAGAGGGCCAGATTTGGTGAGGTGAAAATGTGTGGGGGCCGACCATTCAGCCTGGCATTCTTTGAACCATTAATATTAAATGCAAATGAACTATTTCATGAAAGTATTATTGCAAATGGAATGTTTTCATTTCTTCACACAGAACACAAATAAATCTAACCAATTTTTTTTTTTTTTTTTTTACCAAAATCACTCTGCCTTCAATATTTGAAGAGCAAAGAAAATGAATAAAATGTCTGTCAGGGGAAAAAAATGAAAAATAAACTTTTGGGAAGATTAAACATATTTATATTTATTTGAAACATTACATATTATTCACTATTAAATGCTCACTGTAAACTTCTAAATTCAAAACATGTGAACAGGAAAATAACACCAACACTTATCTTATTCAGAAGTACAAAACATTGAGGGCTATATGAATCCTTGTATCACTCGTTCTTTCATTTTTCAACTGAACATCAAAAAACAAAAATATGCTATTTTGATTTCGAATTGGATATCAGAAACAAAAAAGTTTTTTTAATTATTATTATTATTTCAGTTTTAGGCTTGGATCGAAAATACAAAATGGACAAATGTGCTGCTGGACCGAATTTGATTTAAATATTTAATTTGTCGTGTTTACGAGACCCAGTTTGATGGTCAACTCAAAAACAACAGAACAAATGATACACGGATTAAAAAAGACTCGGCGCATATTCAAAACTGTGGTTTTGATCATCACAAAATAAATAAATACACTGAGAGTTTAGAATTTATTCACCTCAGAAGAATAAACAAATAACTTTCCTGCAATAATGTGAGATCTCGACTGCAGCAAATATACCAGGTCTGGCTCAAAAACTGTGGATTTTGATGCGCAAGATGTCACGCAGGTGAGAGTCACTTAGTCTCGTCCTCACGCGGTTCTTGTTCATGTTTATAATGTGGGAAATGTGTTGTGTTGGGCTGCGTTTGTTACAGGTGCCTTTGGAAAAGTAGAAGTTTGGTCCCAAAGGCTTTGTTGTGTGAATATAATACTTTGTTGTGTCAATACCAATGCATTTTGCCCCTGAAGGCTCATGTTCAGTGCGTTCAGATGTTGTGTTATGTCAACTAAAAATCCAAAATCAGCCAGCCAAACAGGATCAGATAGTTCTAGCAAAAAGCTCCAAAACACCCACTTCGCTCAGGGGCGCTTTTCTTTCTCGGATGTTCACGGTACAGCGGGAACGGTACTCCAGTCCAGGAGGTGGCAGTAATACATTTTGTGTACGATGTGAGGAGGAAGAAGAAGTAGGCGAAGATATACCCGGAACAAGATTAGCTTTGGTTTAGCTTAGCATTGTAAATCCCCGCGGCTGCTGTAAACAAACTAGTCTTTGGAACGCAACAACAGTTTTGCCTAGTAGCATTTCTTTCTAACGAGCCATCGGCCCGACGTCGTAGACCACTGCGTTATAATGACATTATTGTTCAGCTAGCCGCGTTTATATACACACACCAAGCACCAGCGCAGTGAGCGTTAGCAGCCAGCTAGTTCAGTGATGTCGTGCTTTAATTCGAGCAGTGCGGATTAAATGAACGGATACATGTCTGAAAGTGAAGGAGGGGGAAGTGTTTAAAACCGCAGACCTGGAAAAAGGTATCCGCTGCTCATCTTATTAGAATCATTTCGCCGTGAAAAACACTGAAGTTGCTATTGTTTCATGAAAAGATCAACTTCACACATATTAGCGCTAGTTTGTTATTATCGCCTGGTTTGTTCATTGTGAAGCAAAAGAAAAAAAAACAATTAATCTTTGATGTTTTTGTTGTGTTATCATTTATTAAGATGGGAACTCCGTTTAAGATCCCGAAGAAGAAACAACCAACGGAGTCCTCCATCATTCGCATGACGTCACCTCTCTCGCGGCTTCAGGATGACGTCACGCCCAAAGTATGCCCCTTGTGATGTCGGTGTATGCTTTCATGGCATTAACTCTGAGCTGGTTTTGTCTGAGGGTCATTTTGTAGTCATGGCCAGAAGCGTCGTGGAGTGTGTTCATAAAAATTCCCATAACGCACCGCGTGTACCGGGTTAAACGATGTACAGAGTACCCATAATGCACTGGTGCAGTCGGGTTCCATCAGAAGTGGCGTAATTAGTTGAATGGAGTCGACTGGTGTGCCGTTTAACCGTCACATACTCTCATTATAAATATAAGAGGACAAATGGAGCTATCAAAACCAGTCCGGGACAGGGGCGAGTTCTGGAAAAGTCCCGAGTCAATCAGAGTTTGCTTAGAACGTAGTCCCAAACTTTGTGGCTTTGAGTAGACGAGGAAGTGACCAGGAAAAGAGGGGATTAAATAGTGAAGAAACAATGATTCCAAGGGTGACTCTGAACATGATGCTACCATCCCCGTGCTTCACACCGAGGATGACATAACATAGCAATGTGTACCGAGCCCGGAAAGCTTAATTTGGCCAAATTCCGGCGTCCAGGATGCGTTTGTTCTGTGAAAAGCTTCACCAGTCTGAGCTGTGGATCTCTCCAGCTCCATCAGAGGTACCCTTGGCTTCCTGGTTGCTTCTTTGACTAATATTATTTCCATTTTTAAATAAAAGATATAACGTCGCTCTGCAAAATGTTGACCAAACCGTGACTTGTACTATTTCCAGAACTTCGTCCCCAGGTTTGTTTTGCTAGCTCCTTGATTTTCATGATGCTGTTTCGCACTGCCGTGAGAACAGTCCTGTGTGTTTATATTGGATGCTTGATTGGGAGCCACCCTTAACGTCTGGATATCTCCTGTCTCGCAGTTGCCCTGGATTCGAGACACTTTGAGCGGGCAAAAGTCGAACGGAAGCGTCTGCGTCAACGGAAGAAGAGAAACGAAGCCTGGAGCTACCGGAGTAGACCGGTGAGAGAACGAACTTGAACGCTGAAATAGAAGTAGATAATACTAAACTTCTGTGGGATGCCACCAGGGGGCAGTGCTGGCTTGAAACGCGACCAAACACATTGCCTATGTTCTGTATTTATTCAATTGAACTGGACTTGTGTTCGTTAAACCGAATATAAAACCAGACACCAGATGGCGGTGTTCACTTACATTTTTGTAAGTTTGACGTAATTAAAAATTAGTTTTTATTGGACAACATTGAGCTTTTAAGTAAAAACGATTGACATAATGTTCTTTTCAAGTATTGTGTATGTGTGTGTGTGTGCGCGTGTTTGTTTCAGATGGAGACCCAAGAGAGCATCAGATAAGCTGTGCCAGCGTGAGGACGACAAACACACACCTGCAGCTAAGAAGCAGTGGGGTGAGGGATGAAACGAATCACACACCCAGAGGTCAAAGTTCAAGGTTCCAAACAGAACGTGGTTCAGGTTTTGTCCCAAATGGAAAAAAAATTAAATAAATGAATCACACGCACAGTTCTGTCGAAGCATGCTGCCAGGCGTCATGTGTTTCAATATGGCTGCCTCACATTTATAGTTTTGTTTGTCTTTTTATTTTATTTTCAGTTTGCTCGCTGTATACATTTTTATAACTGAATGTTAAAAGCGCACACAGGGTTTTTTTTTTTTCCACCCACATTTTTCTCAAAGCACACACCGTGATCCATTTAGCAGCGACGCCAACTTCTTTTGACGCGCGACGAAACCCGGCCTTCGTATCTGGCGTGAATTACCGCGCCGCTAACGAGGAAAACTTGCTTATGTGTGCTTTAATGAGGTCTTAAAGTTGAAAATTTGCCCTCTTTCTTTCTTTTTTTTTTTTTCTTTCCCCCCCTCCTCTGTCCTCGTTTCCTCGTTTTGCTGGAAGACTGCAGCATTTTTTCCAGGCCTCATATCACTGATAAAGAAACTTGTTTAACTTTATAGAGTTTTAAACGAGCGTCCTGCAGTTTTCTTCCTCAACGTTTCTGATTTTGCAAAAAAAAAAAATCAGCCCAGTTGCGATCAGATGCCTTGGTATCAGACGGAAAAAAAAAATGGCACTTCATTTTTACCACGAGTAAAAATCTTTCCTTTTTCTTTCTGTTCTTCAGGACTTGGCACACAGTCGTCTCAGCCCGAGGACGAGGAGGAGAGGAAGAAGGCTGCGTCACCAGTCAGAGAAACAAAGAGCGCAAACACGCAAGAGTCTGTGGTGAGATTTTTACTCTTGAAAAGGTTCTTCTTTAAAGCATTAACATGCCGGTTATTCCTCATTTAAATAGTAAACCATGCAAATTGGCGCATATTTAATTAAACAGTGGCTCATTTGCATAAATGCATGATGTTAAGAATATCCGCAATCAAAGAATCCAATCAAATGAAGGGAGAGACCAGAACGACCCCCCCACAACCCCCCAATGAGATATATTGGGGGTCTTTTAGAATTTTGTGTTTAGTACCAGAATTGACTCTCTTAATTGTCTCTTAAATTAAGTTTAGTACTCAGAATTGAAACTCTTTTATTTCTTTGTGCTGAAGAGTACGGGTGTAGCGGACAAGCAGAACGGACAGAGCACACAGTCTTCGTCTCGCGCTCCCGCCGAGGGCAGCGTGCCGGCGAAGTTATGGAGGACACCGAAGGACACGCCCGTCCCATCGGGTTCGGTCCGACAAGCTGCCGGCGATGGTCCTTACGCCAGGAGCAAGCTCCGGCTGAGGCTTTCATACAAAACGTACCGGAGCGCCAAAGCAAGCTGTGCAGAACCCAGTGCGTAAATGAAATTCTCCTTCCTTCTAGATTTGTTTCCACAATCCAACGGGGCGTGGCCTAATGTTCGAAGGCGGGGCTCCTCTTTTAATCATGACGTACAGTTCGGAAAGCGATCCATATACGTTCGTTAAGTGAATCGATGATTTTAAAAAAAAAAAACATTTTTTTTAATACCATCAGTTCTCTTCAAGCTCACAGGTCCAGAGATCGACGTTGCAGAACCGTTTTAACGCACTCGCTCCGTAGAGGAGTCCGAGTGTGTTTCCTGGAAGCGTGACTGGAAAAAGTGTTCAGCCTCAATTTAGGACGAAATCGTGTTGTTTGTTTTTTTTTTTTTTTTTTTAAGTGCTTTTTTTTCCCATTCGGAGTCATTACGGCACACAGGAATAGGAGTAGGCGTGAGGGCTGAAGTCGGGCTTAGCGTGAGGAAGCAAAACGATACACAACTAAATTAAATCCTTGAAAAAATAAACACGCTTTTTATTTTTTATTTTTTTATTTTTTTTATATGGTGTCCAAGTTCGGAAAACATCTCGTGAATTTCCCCGTCAGTTACAGGAATCTGACGCTACACCAGACCCTGATTCTGATTTGAGTGTATATTCACATCACTGAGCCTCACGGAGCCAAACAGTTCCTGTTTTCTTTCCCCGGTTTTCCTCACAAGCTTCTGTTGTGTTATTATCCCAATATAATATCAAACATAATCAGAAGCACATTTAATAATCTCTGAGTACTCGAGGCGGAGATGTACCGTTGAGCTCAGCGCGATGAGAAATCACATCTGTGGCCAGCAGTAATCCCCAAGCTATTATTTATTTATTTTTATTTTTTTAGAACCGTAATCCATTTTGGTTTGGCGTCTGGTTCCGTGGAACGCGATCCGGCCGTTATTTACCTCCAGTTTCTCTCGTTTCTCCACCACGTCTCTCTGGCGAACGTGTCGCCAGCGCGTCATCGTGTTCCGAGTTCGTTTCACATTCTTTTCGTTCGTTCGCTGAAGATAAATTCGCACTTTTAATATCGGTGTAATGTCCGTGTTGACGTTCCTGTAAAGCTGCTTTGAGACGATGTCTGCTGTAGAGAGTGCTGTACAAATACAGTTGGATTGAATTCGCAATTAAGTAGCGTTCTTATGAAAAGGCCGACTTGTTCAGTCGTTAGTGAAAACTTTTTGTTAGGTAGGCGAGACGTTTGAGGATGGGAAAAGTTGTCCTGTGTTGAGTTTATCACGCTGTGATTGTTCATGTACGTCCTGCAGTTGTTCTGTCCAGTGGTGATGAAGACGAGGGAGAGGATGAAGCACGCGGTGATGCTCGACTAAATCCAGATCTACAGGTGAGTGTTTGAGTCAGTGTTCAGAGCCTTTATGTCTTCTAATTACAACAATCAGACATTCTGTTAAATACAACACTGAACTGTGTGTCTGATTCTCCATCTGTCTCTCTCTCTGTCTGTCTCTCTCTCTGTCTGACTCTCTCTCTGTCTGACTCTCTCTCTGTCTGACTCTCTCTGTCTGACTCTCTCTCTCTGTCTCTGACTCTCTGTCTGTCTCTCTCTCTCTCTCTGTCTGTGACTCTCTCTCTCTGTCTGACTGTCTCTGACTCTCTATCTGTCTCTCTCTCTCTCTGTCTGTCTGTCTGTGACTCTCTGTCTGTCTCTCTGTCTGTCTCTGACTCTCTCTGTCTGTCTGTGACTCTCTCTCTCTCTCTGTCTCTTTCTCTTGTTCTCTCTATTTCTCTCTCCCTCTCTTCTGTCTTTCTCTACATATATATTTTTTTTCGTTCTCTCTGTCTCTCAACATGTCATTTTCTGTCTCACTCTATTTGTCGCTGTATTTCTGTATTCTCTTTTTTTTCTCTGTAAATGTATTTCCATCTCTCTCTCTCTCTCTCTCTCTCTCTCTCTCTGTTTTTCCCTCTCTTTGTCTCTCCTTCTCTTGGTCTCTCTCTTTTCTCTCTCTATCCTCTCTCTATCTCTCTCTCTATCTATCTGTCTCTGTCTCTCTCATATAGAAAAGCCAAAATATTATTTCAGGAGGTCCGAGTTCATCTCCTGCCATGATGGAACTCGCCTTCTCCGCTCTGTACTTTGGCACAACGAGGAGTTACGCTGATGGACCCATCATGGTGAGAGTGTGTGTGTGTGTTTCACACAGACGTGTATGTTCCTTATTTTCATGTTCCTCTGTTCTAGCTGTTTCTGCATGTTCTACTAAAGGACGTTCCAATGTTTGTTTGTTTTTTTTTGTTTTTTTCCCTTCCGGAATTTTAATTGATGCAAGTCAGGAAACGAAACGAATCAGGCGTCGCGATGGATCAGAAAGAAAGAACGAGTATTCAGAGACGAACAGGCTTGATGTTCCCACATCAAAGTGAAGTTGTTAGAATCCACACATGTGTTAGAAATCCAGCTGTGGCCTAGTGTCCATCAGAGCGACACTTTTTCAGCTTCAGACTCGTCTCAGAGGTCAAAAAGGTGTGCCTTGTAGTTTGAAGTGTAGAGTAATGCCTGACACACACTAACTGCGCGTGTGTGTGTGTGTGTGTGTGCGCACGTGCATGTATTTTGTACATTTTATTGACTTTGAAACGGTTACAGCCGGGTGCAGGACACACACACACACACACACACACACAGGGACAGACTGGACGTTCTCTCTGCCTTTGTGTCTGGAGTACAAACTGAACCACAAACCAATAAATGGAGAAATAAACAAGAGTAAGAGGGGGTGTATAAACTTACTGAGATCTAGCACTATGCTGTCTTCCATTTGTCAGCTCATTATGTGCTCTGACGTCATCACCTCATCTCTCTCTCTCTCTTTCTCTCTGTTCTTTTGTAGATCACAGAAGAGTGCATCTCGATTCGACTGAAAGGTAAACACAAACAAACGGTGACGTGAATTTAAAAGCTACAGACAAACAGGAAGTGACATCACCGGTTTTGTCTCTTCTAAAGCTCGATTTGAAACCGTGTTACCTGTCTGTCTGTTCGTCAGGGTCAGGAGCGGAGGGTGACGGCAGGTGCGCAGCGCTGTGCGTGGTTCCCTCGGAGCTGCGAGCATATGGCGTGTGGGATGCCGCCGGCAGCGGTTTGATGGAGCTGCACGACTCTTCCTCCTCCCTCGTGTTCTTCGCTCTGAGCGATGCTCAGGCCCGACTGCTGCACACCGAGCTCTCGGCGCTACATGAACACACAGCAGGTGAGATGATAAAAATACGCCTCAGCCGAGAGACGCACACCTTACACATACGTCTCATCAAGCGTCCTCCTTTAGCCCCGCCCTGCCCGTTCATATTGGTGCACCTGATTGGCCGATTGGACGAGCTGCAGGAAGCCACCTTAGCATCGCTGATGGAGATGATGGCTCTGAGGAGCGGACACCCGTCCCTGGGAACAGCTCTGTCGCGGGAGGAGGGGCTGAAACGGGTTGTGTGCCACCCTCACAGTGCACATTTCCTCACCCTGCTGGGGAACAAAGTAACCAATCGGGTAAGCCCTTACTCCTACACCCAGCCTTTATATCCAGGTGCAGTAAGATCGTGTCGAAACTCCTGTAGAACATTTCAAATTGTCGTTTTTAACAACGTCTTTTTCAAAACTCCTTAGTCATATAACGCATGCGTGAATATGAATCACATGAAAATGAATCACAAGCATGAATATGAAACACATGTAAATGAATCATATGTAAATGAATCACATGTAAATGAATCATATGAAAATGAATAAATAAACAAAGGCAAGTCATATAACGCTACATCTTCACGTTCGGAGCTCTGATTTGTCTCATGTTTGTTTACAGGAGAGCCACAACGGCACCAGAAGCAGAAAACTACCCGAGGTTACGAATACCAGGCACACACTGCGCAGCCATACAAGACAGCCAAGCATGCCCAAAAGGTGCACTAGGATTAACCCTGTATTCATTTTGCACAAATCACTCCATCACCTGTTGAAAAAAAACAAAAACATCTTTTTACTTTGAGCTATGCTAACCGAATTCCTTGGTTCCTTTGCTTGCTTTTTTTCACAACCTTTGTTTTACTAATTGCTCTTCTTCCCTTGCGGCTGGCAGGTTCCTAGGTTCCCTTATTTCCTTTGATTCCATGGTTTATTTGGTTCCTTGGTTCCATTATTTCCATTTCTTCTTTCTCAGTTGCTTTAGTTTTCTTGTTATGCTTAATTTGCTTGGTTCTGTCGTTACTTTGTTTCAAAATTACACTTGGTTCTCTTAGTCCCTTGCTGGTGGCATTTTCCTAGGTTCCTCAGTTCCTTCATGTACTTAGGTTTCTTCCATACTTCAGTTTTTTTCTGGTTTCTTGGTTTCCTAATCTCCTTTCATTTCTCCATTCCCTCATTTCCCCATGTTCCGTGGTTCTTGTTCCTTTGCTGCATTGTTTCCCCAGGTTCTCTTGTTTTCCTCAGCTCCTTTGCTACCTTGTTTTCCCAGACTCCTGGGTTCTCTTGTTTTCCTTGGCTCCTTTGTTACTTCGCTTCCCCAGGCTCCTGGGCTCTCTTGGTTGTCTAGTTTCCCCAAAGTCTTAGATGCTTTGGTTTCCCTTGCTTTGATTGGTATCTTCGATCTGTTGTTTCCCTTACTTTGTTGTCTGCCCAGGTTCCCGGGTCCTCTTCTCTATCTGAGTTCCTCGCAGCCTCGTTTCCCCAGGCTCCTTCATTGTCTTCTTTCCATTGGTTCCTGGGTTCTTTTTTTCCCTCCATTCCTCGGTTGTCTAGTATCCCCAAAGTTCTTGATTCTCTGCTTTGCCTTGCTTTGCTTGGTTCCTGGGGTCTCTTGTTCCACTTGGTTCTGTCATTTTCCTGGGTTGCTTGTTTTCCCTTTGTTACCTTTTGACCCCCTGGTTCCCTCCTTTCCTTCGGAGCCTTTCTGTTCCCCCAATTACTTTTGTTCCCTTGTTTTCTACTTTTCTTGGCTTTGTCTGTTTGAGCTTGAGCTTGCTCTGCCCACGATGTTTGCTCATGTTGTTGTGATATGAGCTGTACTGTGGACTCTAATGATGATTACTGGAACAGAAATTAAATACACCCCCTCGTACTGTTTGATAATAGTGATTAAGCTGATTCAGCACTTTGTGCTTTGCTTGGCGCCAAATATCTGGGCTGTACTGGAAACTTTTTCGTGTCACTGCTTTAGGTCTTTCCATGAAGTTTCCACTTTTGAAAAGCTTTTGAAGTTGGGGTTTGATTAGTAAACCAATACTGCCATGCATGAGTTTTGCAAAGGAATTTCAGTTTCCAAAAAAGTTGCCCAGAATATGACAAGTTGGTGTTTTATGATGACTCAACATTCTTATTGTAACTGTGTGTGTGTGTGTGTGTTTACAATATGGTATCAGGTTAATTCAGTACCCCCCTCCACCCTCAAAAGGCGGCATCACCGTGACAACCGAAGACCTGGAGTGCCTTAGGGACGGCGAATTCCTCAATGACGTCATCATCGACTTCTACCTCAAGTGAGTTCCATCAGCCGATCGAATCCTGTGATGTTTTGAAATTTTTTTTAATCATATTGTAATAAATTTCATTAACTCAAATAAAAGTTCTCTCCCTAGGTACCTGCAGTTAGAGAGAGCGGATCGGGACGTGGCCAACAGGTCGCATATCTTCAGCAGCTTTTTCTACAAGCAGCTCACACGCAAAGCCAATAGCAGCGAGGAGGCCGGCTGCACGTGAGCAGCATGCACACGCACACTTTCACACATGCACACTTTATGTAAGCCATGACATGTTAACGCGTATGTACGTAAATATAAACCACATAAACATACATTCACAATATACAGTATATGATGCATGCTGTATAAACCGTTCCAGTCTGAATGTAAACACATGACTTGTGTGTGTATATGTGTGTTTGGGTCTCACAGAGCGCAGTACAGACGCCATGCGAGAGTGAGAACGTGGACCAGAAACGTCGACATCTTCAGCAAAGACTACCTCTTCATACCTGTCAATCAGAAGTGAGTGGGTTTTGGAAAAGCGTGTTTGACTGGCACTTTCCGATGAAGTCATCCCGTTCCGTAGAGACGTACAGTGAGAGAAAGAAGTATTTGATCCCCTGCTGATTTTGTACGTTTGCCCACTGACAAAGAAATGATCAGTCTATAATTTTAATGGTAGATTTATTTCAACAGTGAGAGACAGAATAACAAGAAAAAACTTGATTATAAATTGATTTGCATTTTATTGAGGGAAATAAGTATTTGACCCCCTCTCAATCAGAAAGATTTCTGGCTCCCAGGTGTCTTTTATACAGGTAACGAGCTGAGATTAGGAGCACACTCTTAAAGGGAGTACTCCTAATCTCAGCTTGTTACGTGTATAAAAGACACCTGTCCACAGAAGCAATCAATCAATCAGATTCCAAACTCTCCACCATGGCCAAGACCAAAGAGCTCTCCAAGGATGTCAGGGAACAAGATTGTAGACTTACACAAGTCTGGAATGGGCTACAAGACCATCACCAAGCAGCTTGGTGAGAAGGTGACAACAGTTGGTGCGATTATTCACAAATGGAAGAAACACAAAAGAACTGTCAATCTCCCTCGGCCTGGGGCTCCATGCAAGATCTCGTGGAGTTGCAATGATCATGAGAACAGTGAGGAATCAGCCCAGAACTACATGGGAGGATCTTGTCAATGATCTCAAGTCAGCTGGGACCATAGTCACCAAGAAAACAATTGGTAACACACTACTCCGTGAAGGACTGAAATCGTGCAGCGCCCGCAAGGTCCCCCTGCTCCAGAAAGCACATGTACATGCCCGTCTGAAGTTTGCCAATGAACATCTGAATGATTCAGAGGACAACTGGGTGAAAGTGTTGTGGTCAGATGAGACCAAAATGGAGCTCTTTGGCATCAGCTCAACTCGCCGTGTTTGGAGGAGGAGGAATGCTGCCTATGACCCCAAGAACACCATCAAACATGGAGGTGGAAACATTATGCTTTGGGGGTGTTTTTCTGCTACAGGGACAGGACAACTTCACTGCATCAAAGGGACGATGGACGGGCCATGTACCATCAAATCTTTGGTGATCACCTCCTTCCCTCAGCCAGGGCATTGAAAATGGGTCGTGGATGGGTATTCCAGCATGACGATGACCCAAAACACACGGCCAAGGCAACAAAGGAGTGGCTCAAGAAGAAGCACATTAAGGTCCTGGAGTGGCCTAGCCAGTCTCCAGACCTTAATCCCATAGAAATTCTGTGGACTGAGCTGAAGGTTCGAGTTGCCAAACGTCAGCCTCGAAACCTTAATGACTTGGAGAAGATCTGCAAAGAGGAGTGGGACAAAATCCCTCCTGAGATGTGTGCAAACCTGGTGGCCAACTACAAGAAACGTCTGACCTCTGTGATTGCCAACAAAGGTTTTGCCACCAAGTACTAAGTCATGTTTTGCAGAGGGGTCAAATACTTATTTACCTCATTAAAATGCAAATCAATTTCTTTGTCAGTGGGCAAACGTACAAAATCAGCAGGGGATCAAATACTTTGTTTCCCCTCACTGTAGGGGCAAATAAGGCAAACAGCAATGGCAGAACTTGTACAGTGTGTTCTCTTTCTAAATAAATAAATAAAACAAAACAACAAGTAAACATTTGCACATTCTCATGCACAGTGTGTCCTGATGTTTTAGGCACTGATCATATGTCAGTTAGGACGGTGAGTCTTGTCCTGTGGAATGTACTGAGCCTGTTGAGATTATACAGCAGACATTAGGTGTCCGTGTGTAACATCTCTCTCTCTCTCTCTCTCTCTCTCCCCCCGCCCCAGAGCCCACTGGTACCTTGTAGTGATCTGTTTCCCGGGTTTGCTGGAGCCCGAGTGCGTGCCGTGGAGGAAAAGCCAAACAGGTGCTCTATATATATATACACACACACACACACACACACACACGTCTAATCTAATTACTTTCAGCAGCCATGTTCCCCATATGTGTCTTGGTTGTCTCCCGGAGGTGTAAGAACATCTCGTTTCGGTCTGAAATGACAAGATGACGTAAACACATACAGTCACGGAGAGACTGGAACACACACACACACACACACACACACACACACACACACACGTACTTCCTCATACGCTCATTTATTCCATTTATCCCAAAAATCCGAAAGTCTCCATCACCCTGTACTGCAGTTCATCATTCTCACAAATAAAGAACCCATATGGGACACACTCACGTACACAAGTGTATGGTCCTAGTGATCACCAGTAGAACAAATATTTATGAATAAATAAATAATGCAACTAGTACGTCTTTTTCCATTTATAAGCGTCACGAGGAGAAGGTTTTCTACTCGTCTTTTAGACTGTAAAGGACTTAAAAGGCTGGATGGGTGAAAAATGTCCTCCAGCTAAATGAGAAAAAGACGTGACTCGATCCTGTTTGGTCCTTGACGTGTGTCAGAAAGTCTTAGCCGTAGTCTGGGCCCGCTACAAGACAACATTCTTACGCAGGTCAAAGTATCTGGGGGTGAGCTTCGATTCGGATTTAAATCAACTCCGTTGTCGGAGACTTTGTGACGTTTGAAAGGTCTTGCGACTGTTATTCATTCTTTTATTTCATCAAGGCTTGATGACCGCTCGATTATATTTTCCTCCCCAGAGTGACTTACTATTCAGGAAATAGAAATATTTCAAAGCACATGCTCACCCTGACTTGTCGAGACACAACCATCAACGGGTTTGAGTTAATAATTCACTCAGTGACTCATAAGCATTAGCATAAGCATATAAACCGCGTGTGTGTGTGTGTGTGTGTGTGTGTGTCTTTTGCAGGAAGTTCGGTTGATCCAAAGGGCAAATCAAACGACGGCACTCTTAAATCCAGCGATCATCCGGTAAACAAAGACAAAAACACACACACACAGAGCTTTTTAAGGACAGCCTGTGAAAACCTTGGATCATCCCCAAACCTCAGGAAATCCGTTCTTTATAGAAAAGCACGACTTGAACACAAGCGCTAAATATTGATATTATAATCGGACGTGTAAAGGCAAAGCAAGTTTATTTGTTTGCTTTTTTTTTTTTTTGGATTGATTTTTTTTTTGACTCAAACACTTTACCAGGCAGTATTTACAGGAGGCCGTCATCGTCAAGCCGAAGAAAACGACCGATCGTCTCCAAACATGTTTCTAAAGTTTGGGGAATTTTCCAAATGGCCTTGTTGTCTAAAGCCTCGACATGCCTTCTTTTAGATGCTCCTGATCAGGGATCTTAGTTTGGAATGCTATAGAGAGAAAAAATTTATTTTTTATAAAGAAGATATTTATTTTCTCTTTCCAATCAAAATGTATAGTGTGTGTGTGTATATATAAATATATATATATAGAATTGGACTCTTGGTGTCTTGTTCAAATACAAATGTGTGTGTGTGTGTGTGTGTGTGTGTGTGTGTGAGATTCAGGACTGCACAGTGCTCACCTGCCAGAGGAACATGGTCACCAGAAGGTACGAGAGCAATCAATCAATCAAAATAAAAAATGACAAACTTTGCTGGTTGTCACTGTTGCCACGGTAACAGCCCTCAGTCACCTGTATGTTACTACGTGCACTTGAGCACATGTTGGAGTTCAACACGCATGGCTTCAGCAAATCCAGCTCTTAAACAACAGAGACAGGCATGGAGGGTGAGTGATGATCTGATTATTCTCTCTCTCTCTCTCTCTCTCTCTCTCTCTAGGCCTTGCATTCTGATCATGGACTCTCTGAAGCTGTCCTACCACTATCGCATCTACACGCTGTTACAAGAGTGAGTTTGCTGTACAACTTGACAGCAGGTTGCACTGAACATTTTGACTGTTGCATTTCTCCTCTTATGATCTCAACAACCTGTACAACGTGGCCACAATCCAACGACACAGACAGACTTAGGGCCGAGAACGTGGGTGTACTTATAATTAAAGGCAATGAACAACACTGGACTTAGCACACAAACCTGAGGAACGCCAGGATCGAATAGAATAATAAGCAGTGACATATTCGCTAATCCTGATTGAGACAAGTGTTTTCCAGCTTATTGCTCGTCGAGAGTGGGTTTGTACTAACTGTTCTAGCTTCTAATTACGGAAGGTGGCGCACAGTGAGCCTTCAGCACAGCTTAGCTTAAAGGGAAATATTCGTTTTCAAATGAAGGAGAGAATTTTGGTGCACTCTGTTCTTTACAACATGGCTTCCGTTCATCGATGTTTGACGGCATTCGTTGATGAACAGCCACCACAGCATCTCAACGCGGTTGTGGTCTGGACTTCCAGCACCAAATGTTTCGTCTTCTTTATCCGTTGAGATGTCAGTTCGCCGGTTTGCCTTGGTTGGTTGTGCTGTTGCCGTCCCAAATCGATGAGTATGAAACAGTCGCTTCTCTGAGGTCATGGCTGATGTCCTTTCTTCTTGCCATGATGCAGACACACCCCCGAGTGCTACAGGACACCATCTGGTTAAATAAAAAACCGATTAGGAGACAAGTGTGCTTTTCCTTTTTTTTTAAACTATGGCGCACCATCAGGGGAGTGTTTTATATATATATATATATATATATATATATATATATATAAAATAAACGTCTGATACTTTCGTTCCGAAATGTATTTATTAACTGTGGAGACTCTCCACGCCCCATTATGTCTCTCTTTCTGTAGCACGCTAGCAGAATTTATGGAGAACTGTTCCTACGACAATAAAAGCCAGAACGGCACAAGTTGTCTTCTATAATGAAATTGCTTTCAGACGCGAAAAAAAATGGCTTTATTTATTTTTTGCCCTTGACGCGGTCTCTGCTTTTATGCCACACACGTGGGTTTGAGATGGAACACCGCGATATGCATCGCCGTGCGATTCAGACCCGTCGGGTATAAAAACGCCTAATCAAAAACCAAACAGCTGTAAAAACAGGAGATCTGGCAGAGGAGGTACGCTCGGGGGTTACTCGAGTACATGTGCTTTTATGAGCGTGTGAGGAATTTCATGGGTGAATAAAAAAAAATCAGTATATATTTTAAAAAAAGTGTCTCTCTGATGTACGGTATAGCGACTATGGAATGATCATTTATTTATCCATTGTTATAATCTGTCCCTATGCTCCGCCCACTCAGGTACCTCCAGGTGGAGTGGGAGGTGCGGAGAGGAACCTCTCGAGTGTTTAATAACAACAGCATTAAAGGGAGCCTCTGCAAAGCGCCACTGCAGGACAACAGCAGCGACTGTGGCCTTTACCTGCTGCAGTACGTCGAGAGTTTTCTGCAGGTACGTGCGCACACACGTATATTGATCAGTCTGGACAACTCTTAATCGTAATGGCGATTAAAGAGCGTCCTGATGTCTGGGGAAACAGATCAGACATCACTCGCTGTCCTGACGCGTTTTTCGCGCGCGTCATCCGAGACGCATTTAACCGTCCTCGTCTGTCCTTTTCAGAATCCGATCGTACACTTTGATCTCCCGCTCCGGCTCGAACGCTGGTTTCCACGGCAGCAGGTCCGACGGAAGAGAGCGGAGCTCCGCGAGCTGGTGCTCCAGCTGTACCAGGAGCGAGGGGGCGGAACCGTGCTAACGTGATCGGAACGAGCGGTCGGACTGTTCGGAGCGGGACGATCGTCTGTACCACGGCAACACGTGCGCAGGACGTGATTTATACGATCGCCTTCCTTTAATTCCACGACGCACTGAAATCACCTTAGTAAAGATGTTCAAACGTGTGTGTGTGTGTGTGTGTGTGTGTTTGTATGCGTGTGTAAACACTAAATTGTGCAAAGGGAACGAAAAGAAGTAAGAGTGCGTAAACACCGTTTTACCAAGATGCGAAGTATATTTGTATTTCCTGTTAATTTATTACATTTGTATAGCTTGTGTTTTAATATAAGAAAGCAAAAATAAAGATGATAAAGAAATGTAATGCTTCTAAAAAGTCGTGTGCGACTTTATTTATTTATTTATTTGTTTGTTATAATCAATGTTGTGTGTGTTAACAGTGTTGCAAATGTTTGGCCACACACTTCCAAACCCTTCCAGGCATCATAAAGCTCATACAATGTTCAAAATATTTTTGGCTTCTTTTCTGATTACTTGCGCAGCTGCAAACAATAACAGCCGGTCTTCGGTCCATGTTAAGATCTTTCTGTTTTTTGTCCATCACAGAAGCGTGTGTGTGTATGGGGTGGTTGTTTAAATGAATCCCTGGAGCCTTTTGCAATGTGTGTGTGTGTGTGTGTGTGTGTGTGTGTGTGTGTGTGTGTGTGTGTGTGTGTGTGTGTGCTCTTCCTGCTTACAATGAAACCCCACACAAGCTCCACTAGGGGCAAGTTCACTCTCCGCACAATGCTTTTCATCATGCATGTGTCGGAGTAACGTGTGTAAGCCACATGTAAGCTCGAAGAATTAATGAGCAGGTTAAAGTTATGAAGCTTTTTGTTGTTGTTTAATTGGATGCTAATTGCAACATTGTGGCTGCATCGAACGCCGTCCTGGGAAATGGAGCCGGGTAACGTCCATGATGAACGTCGCCTTTGTGCTAATTACAGCTAATCAAAAGAAGCTGCTGGGTTCCCTCAAGAGTCACGACTATAAAGCGTATAAAATCGTAGGATTTTATAAGAAACGGCTTTAATTTTAAGACAAAAAAAAAATTAAGTCAAGGGTTACAAGCGTTCATTCAGGTCCAGTAAGAATGTCATTGTGGTCACAAAGGCATAGAAAAGGATTTTAGGGAGACCCATGTGGACATGTGAACACAAATGGTATATGAGAACTCCAGCTCAAACCCTCAGTCCTGGAACCCTGCTTACAATGAAATATATAACCATATGTAAAAAAAAAAAACCTAAAAATCAGATCCATGAATCAGCACTTTCCAACTAATGCAACACCTCGTCCTAGACGTGTTTGTGCATGTATGTATTCCTACTCTCACTCCATCTCCTGTAGTAGAGGGATTGAGCTGGGATTGGAGCGTCTCCTCTATAATTAGATGTGACGTCGCTGTAGTCTGCGCTCAGAGCTGCTCTCCTGAGCACAGGTCACAGAGGTCACGGAGTTCTGCTGCCGTGGATTCGCTAATCAGGGCTAGTCTGTGAGATTAGGGCCAAATTAGGTCCTCCGCCACAGATGGGATCCAACCCTCCCTCGTGTCTCCGCCCTAATCCAGAATTACCGCAAGAAGGTTTTGATGATGATTCTGAAAGTTTCCCGGTACTAAGGATATGGACCGGTCCCTGCCAGTAAAGTCTCAGAAGATAAATACTCAGTTAATCCTCATGAAAAATTATCATTTTTTCCCCTCTATGGGGAGAAGATGTCAGTACAACAGAACCTGCACTATCGCCATATTGAATAGTTGGTTTGTAAAGGTTCTATGTATAACCCGACAACATAGGGGTTCCCTTTGAGGTTCCAAGCAGAACCCCTTCCAGAACGGTTATCCATAATAATAATAATTTCAAACTATGCTCATAGAAAGGGTTCTTCATTATTCCTTCAATAGGAACGCTTAAAGGATCTATCCAGAACCGGCCAACACATTTGTTTTCCCTTTCAAAGAAGGACTCAAGTAGAACAAAGATATCATTTTTGGCCACCAACAAGAACCACCAAGGAACATAGTCCTAGTGCAAGTTCTGTAAAGCACCTGTTCTTTAGGGGTTTTTTTGTCATTTGATAGGAACTTTTAATGGCTCTGTATTGAACCCTCCATCAGATGTTCCAAGTGGAGCGCCTTTGAAGAGCCAGAATTGTTAGAGATCCTAAAAACTCCATTTCCCCACTACACTCTTAAAATGAATGGTTCTTCAGATTGTTCTGGAGGGAACTCTTAAAGGCTCTATGTTAGAAGGTTTTTTTGTTTTGTTTTTCACTTTCAGTGAAGGTTAACCATCCAAAGAACTGCAGAGAAACCCCGTCTTAGTTTTAGAGATACAACCCATGAGGGAACTCTTAAAACCCTTCAACAGATGCTTTTTCAAAAAGGTAGTACATAGAAGCTAGAATCATTAGCCATCCGGAGAACAGTCGACGAACCCAGACTTAGTGTAAGCTAGGTTCTTGTATCACCCTAAAATGTTCTCTTTTTTGGGTAGGAAGTCTTAGATTCGACACAAAATCCCTCATCAGATGTTTCTACCCTTTCTTAAAGAGCTAGAATCATTAGCCATTCACAGAACCACAGAGGAATCCAGTCTTAATGAAGGTTCTATGTAGCATCCTAAACCATTCTTGGATTTGCTCCTTTCATGGCAACTCTTAAAGCCTTTATGCAGAACCCTCCATCAGATGTTTATATCCTTTCAAAAACAGGTTTCGCATAGAACACTTTTAGATAGCTGGAACCTTCCGAGGTACCCATTTATAATGCAGGTTCCGTGTAGCACTTGTTGCTAAGAAACGGTTCCAAGTAGACCCTTTTTGGAAAGCTAGAACTGGTAACCACTCCAAGAACCACATAGGAACCCAATGTTAGTGCTAATGCTATGCTAAAGGATTGTTCGTTTTTTCCTTTGGTTTGAACAAAAACGACAACCAGAACACGTGCCATCTGAATATTCTTCCCTTATTAATATTTAATACGTTGGGTCTGAGTGGTTCAGTGGCCTGTATTTCCTGCAGCATCTGTGACTCCTGCACCTGCTTTCCTCAGAGGACTTAACAAATAGGATTAACACTGAAAAACCTCTGTGAAGACCCGTCTGCCGAGCAGAGTCGGTGCATCAGAGGGACCTGTAAGCATGTGGTTTCGTGAACTGTGAAATGCTAGTTCGACACTTTTTTTAAGCCAGTATGCAGATTACCATGTGCGTAAGATCGTAGTGAATTCATATCAAGAGGTTGGAATCAGGTTTAGACGATACAATGGCGGATATGCAGTGGAAATATATTTGGTGGATGCTGATGGTCTTGCTTTTGACAGGACACCTCTACGTTGACGCAGGTGTGTATTCCATCATTGTAAATAAATAAGAAATAAATAATTCAGAAAAGTATGGAAGCCCTGAACTGCACCATAGGAGTTGAAGTGGCATATTTTGACTAAATAACTTTCAATGTAGTATCGCTTTAATAACGCCATATTTTGACTTAAAAACTATTAGTTTGGACTTAATACATCATTATTTTTACTTCATGTCTAATATTTCAACTTTTTTACTATTTCAAGTTACTGCGCAAAGCTTATTTCGACTTCTATGTAAGAACTCGTTGTTTCGACTTAGGATCTCATTATTTTTGCTTTCGTGTCTCATTATTATGACGTACGATCCCATTATTTCAACATATTGTGCTGCTAACTTCTTTCCGAATGCAAAGAAAATAAAAATAAAAGGCCAATTCACTGAAGGGGAAAGGACGTGGCATGTGAAAGAGACATTTGTTTCTGTTAGTGTTTACTTTTGTTTTGTGCCTTCAAACTTCAATCTAGGCAAAAATACAATGTGAATTTACAAACCTCGGTTTCGTGAACCGATAGAAAACAAGAGGGTGGCGCTGTGGCCTCTGGTTGATAACAGAGCATGGTAGAATATGGGTAGAATATGCTGTTTATCATTTATGCCATGAGCATTGAACTGTCAACATACGCTAGGGGTTTTGTGTTGGACATACTCGGCTTTTGTTCTCTGGCTGTTCGGATTTTCTTATTAGCAATGTTGGCACTTGTGAAACAGTAACAGATGTTTATTTCTAGCACACCTTGCTAACAAACCTAACACCTCATTTTGACACAATTAACACCATCCTCTACGTGTTCTCAACTCTACTTCTTTCAATTAACAATATACCTTTTTGGCTCTTTTTTGGACTAGTTTGGCAAAGTCAGGCTTTTAGATCCTACATATCATGTTTACATATTAAATGTCATTATTTTCCAATCGCCCATCTTTAGACGGAACTGACAGGGTTCCTGGTGATGGTCCTGAGCTGGAAGGCTGGCACTTGGGCAATGTTGGAGATTCTAGCACTCCAGAAAGTCCTACGAAGGACAGAATGGTCTTGGCTTCTGGATCCGAAGAGGTGACAGGCGCCCTGTCCAGAATGAAACGAGGTGTCCTCTTTCCGAGCGGAGTCAAACTGTGCTCTCAGGAGACGGTGAAGCAAGCGCTACAGAACCACTTGGACTACTTTCACCTGAGAGGTGAGATATGGTGTTTCTTTACGTATCTAAAACTTTGGGAAGCATTTATAGGACACTGCCGATTCTGAGATGTTTATTGGACATTTATGGAAGGAGTCTGCAGTGTCAGTGCTTTGTAGCAGTCAGAGGAAAAGCTGTCTCTTTGTTTTCCAACATCTTCAGGACAGTGGAGTCCTGAATGTTGTGGAACATCCATGAAACATGGACAGACGTGTAATCTGTCGTGGTTTCTTGTTAATTTCCTTGTGCGTATTACAACAGTAAAGTTTAAATATCAGGTCTGAAATATTTCCTTCTCTTGATTTTAGGTTGGTGAATATGGCGTGACCACTTTTCTTAATTTCTAATGTGTGCTTGCATGATCTCTTTAGATATAAACCAGTGATGTTTTATTTCGTGGATTTTGTCAGGCTAGCTTGTGCATGTGCACAAGAGCACTAAACCAGAAGCATCTCCATCGTGCAGTCTTTCTTTTTCTCTTTCGCTGCCACTACCACCATGACCTAGCATACGATAATCATTGCTTTGAGTCTGCCAGGAAAATGTGTGTTTTCTGTACCAGAATCCAGTTCAGTGGAGAAACGTTTGAAGAACGTTCCCGAAAACGTTATCCAGGATGAAATTTCCTGTGCTAGGTCCTGTTTATTTTTCTAAGGCGGAGAACATCGAGAAAACATGTTGGTGTCATGCATTCGTACACATTTCTCTTTTAATTTCTATATAACGGGCAGTTTTCGTAACTGGTTAGCGAAAGGTCACGGAATAAATGTCGTGTGTGTTGGGAGATCGGATCAATGGAAATGTTTTCCATTATGTTGGGCTTTGCTTTCATTCTTAGTCTTTTTCCTCCCTGAAATAGCAATTAATCATGAGTTGGTGTGAGTAATGACTCAGTTCTGTCCATCACAGGACGTGTTTGCATATAAGCAAGCTAACCCATGTGCTTTAATATCGGGATTTCCAATGACATGTCATCGGATATGGTGAAATCACTGAGAAATTGATGTGTAAATCCAAACCATGACTTACATTTTCCACTCGACTTTCAGTTTCTGTACAATCCTTCAAACAAGACTTCTATCTGTATGTTATTCAGTGTGTCAAGAGACTGTCTGGGAGGCGTTTAAGATCTTCTGGGACAGGCTTCCCAAAAGAGACGAGTACCAGCTGTGGATTAACAGGTGCCAGAATGGCAGCATTAGCGTCTTCGATATTGGCAGGAGCTTCAGTCAGTCGCCTGAGCATCTTGCCATCATCACCAGTGTAAGCAATTCCCGCATCTTCACCCTGTACTTCACGAATAAATGCTACGATTAGCCTCATTCCTTGTTTGTAATGTTTCCCCATCCTGACTCTATTTGTCTTTTGTTATCATTTCAGAGGGTGCAGATGGCTGCAGTAACAGGGTGAGTTATCAGCTTTTCAAAGCCACAGATACCTTTTTTTTCCTCTCCAAAAAACCCTATCGATGGGTGACACATTAGTAAAGTATTGAGCCACCACAAACTGCCACAGGAGCTTCAGTGCATATTGTACTGGAGCGATGAACACTGTTCTTCCAAATGATATTCCCTCAGTTGATGTTTTGATTATGGTTATCATGGAGAACGCTGTCTAGCGCATCGCTTAGACTTTCAACTGGGTTGAAATTTGGTGTGTGTGAAGGACATAGCCTATAATGTATATCATACCGTTCGGCGAGCCCTCTTGCCATGCGGATGGGGTGGGGGTGGGGTGTAGTCATCCTAGAAGAGACCATCAGGATGGAAAAGTTTCAGGATGATTTCATTATAGTAATCTCTAATGGGACAAGTGGATCCAAACCATGCATACAAAACTAAATACATACTCCCAAATAACATACAAATAAATAAAATCCAGAAAGATTTTTTCTGACTATGTTAGTGTGCAAGAAACATCAGTCTAACTGATTTCCATTAGGTTTCATGTGCCATTAGTTTGGGTGAACTGTTCTTGTAAAGCTTCATACTTAGTGGCTAACTTAATGGTGGTTAACATGAATGTCTCAAATCTCAAAATGTGACATAGATAATTTTATGGATAACCTTTATGGAAGAAACTTTTGGCTTCATTTTTTATACAGAAAAAATAAATAAATCAAATATTGATTTCAGAATAGTATCTATTATCTTTTCATTTTCCTTGGTTAAGCATTGTGTTTTGATCTTTTTTTTCTTCTTTCATTCACAGCCAACAGACTACAGCTGAACAAACAAAAGCAGATATCGTCTCCGCCACTGATAGAGGTCTGTTTACTTACCCATCACCAGAGATCATTTTGATCTAACTGATAGGAGGTAGCTTAAATGTGATTTGTAGAAATCCATAGTGTACCACTTTATACTAGTCTTAAAGGGATTCTCCTCTGAAATATGATCATGGGTTCAAAATGAATACAAAATGCTTGAATGAACTTATGAATCGAGTAAGAAGTGAGCCTTCGTTCATTACAGTCATGCTAAAAATTTTTGGGACAACTGATTTCTAGTCATCCTGGTCTTCATCCTGTTGATGAGATTCACTAAAGCAGTTACAGGCACAAAGCATCGCAGCGGTGTAGGACATACGCTGCACTCAGAATAGCCATTAATCCCTCTTATTTACTCAGAGGCATCTGACAAAAGTAGCAGTGTTAGCATGCTGTGGCTGGTCCTTTAAGCTGCTTTAACTGAACACGACTAAAAACGAGATATGAATTGAGAGACAAATTAAAGGCATAACGACTAAAATGCTCCACAGTTCAATTGATACAATGTAAGGGCTTGACATCCAAAAGTACAATATCTCGTTCAATGTAATGGTTGACATTATACATATAAGCCATTGTTTTTTTTTTTTTTGTACTTCATCAAGATCAGTGTTCACGTATGTATCTAATGTGTATCTTTTAAAATGTCCCTAATATCTTATTTTTTCTTCTTTACAGTTTCCAGTGTAACTTCTCTACTAGCAGAGGTTAATCCAACAGAATTAGCAGATGCAACAGCAAAGACTACACTTACGTCAACAGAAGCTAGAGTAACAACAGAAGAGCGTATCAGTCAGACAGAAGTGATCATAACCACAGAACAGTATACAGATGCTCCGATAAAAGTGATAGCAGCTACACAACAATCAATGGATATTGCAACAAAAGCGATAGCAGTTGCAGGACAGTCTACGAATACTCTGACAGAAACAATAGTAACCACAGAACAGCCTATCATCACACCAAATATAGCTATTGTGACCCCCCGAGAGTCTTTGAATACTCCAACAGAAGCAACAGTGTCCACAGGACAGTCTACGGATATCGCAACAATAGGGAGAGCAACTGCAATGCAGTCTACAGATAATTCAAAAGAAGCAATAGTAACAACACAACAGTCTATGGATATTGCGGCAAAAGTGATAGCAACTGCAAAACAGTCTACAAATACTCCAACAGAAACCATAGTAACCATAGAACAGACTACAGATGCTCCAGTAAAAGCGAAAGTAACCACACAACATTCTATAGTTACTCTAAATGTAGCTATGGTAACGACAGGAGAGTCTTCGAATACTCCAACAGAAGAAATATTAACCACAGGACAGTCTATGAATTTTCCTAAAGAAGCCGTAGTAACCATACAGCCGTCTACGGTTACTCCAAACGTAGCACGGGTAACCATAGGGGAGTCTACAAATACTCAAACAATAACATTAACTACAAAACATTCTATGGATACTCAAACAGAAGCGATAGAACACGCTAGAGATACTCCAAAAGAAACAATAGTAACCACACAACAGTCTGTGGTTACTTCAAACATAGCTATGGTAACCACAGGGGAGTCTAGGAGTACGCCAAAAGAAGAGATAGTGAGCACAGAACAGTCTAGGGATATTGCAACAGAAGCAATAGCAACTGCAGAACAGTCTACGGTTACTCCAACAGAAGCTATATCAACCACAGAAACGTTTTTAGATACTACGGCACAAGCGATAGTAACCACAAAACAGCCTATGGTTACTCCAAATGTAACTATGGTAACCACAGTGGGGTCTAGGTATACTTCAACACAAGTGATAGTAAAGACAGATTGGTCTACCGATATTGTGACAGAAGTGTTAGCAACTGCAGAACAGTCTACAAATAGTCCAACAGAAACAATAGTAACCACAGAAGCACTGTCTGTGGACACGCCAACAGAAGAAATATTAACCACAGAACAGTCTACAGATATTCCAAGAGAAGCAATAGAACAGTCTACGGATACTCCAAGAGAAGCAATAGTAACCACAAAACATTTTATGGATATTGCAACAAAAACGATAGCAACTGAAAAACAGTCTATGGATAATCCAAAAGAAGCAGTAGTAACCATACAATCATCTACAGTTACTCCAAATAACGCTGTAGTCTCAACAGCACCGACTACAGCACATTTAATCCCAATTTCCAGTATGGCCATTGAGCTGGAGGTCACTGTAGAGGTCAGTGTTAAACCTGCTTTCAATTTAACCACCGGGGATTCACAGGGGGTAAATCCTGATTCCTTGACAGAAGTCTCAGTTGAGGCAACTGAGCAGATAAGCCCAGGGACTAAACTGGAGGTGAACCATAATGCACCTGAAATGCCTTTGAGTACAACTGTAGTTGCCTTTGAGAGCGATGAAGATGCCATTACTGTTAAAAGTTCTGTGAATTTTGGTTTAGGGGAAATTAAGGTAGATGCAGAAGAGGAATTACCTGAAGAACCAGTGCAGGTAGTTGATAATGGTGGTGGTGGAGCATCACTATGGTCTTCACCCAGCCCTACTCTAGCCATCACAATTGAACATAGTGAAGATGAGCAACCAGAAATTGAGACAATTGAAAGCACCCTACCACATGACTTTCTAGACACATCTCTAGATGAACCAACACTTTCTGGTAGTGAAGACACATATGAAGGTGATGAGGTCACATCTAGATCTGTTATTGTGGAAGAGGTATCTGGGACTGCTGAGGAGCCATCTGAAATGACCAGTGATAAGGATTCATCAGACAGGACAGAAGATGATAAACACGTAACTGTTGTGTGGGTGAGTAATAATGTTGAAGAAATTAGATTGAAGATGGATGGTGAGGTCAATGAATACAGTGTGTCTGAAGAGATGGAAACCCTGGCAGGGGCTGAAGTTTTACTTGAAACCCCTACAAATGGGTTGTCCTTAGAAGAGAAAACACCTATAGCTGAAGATGTCCATGCCTCTGCCAGTGCAGAAGATTCATTTGACTATACAGTAAAATATAACCCTGAAGATTTACCTAAAGAGGCTGCAATTGATGAGACGCCTGTGGATATAACAGAAGATGCGACTGAAGCAGTGCGTTCTGTTGAGAATACAGGTGAAGCACAATCAGAAACAACTGTAGAGACTGCAGTTCATGAGGTGCCACCCAATGTTATGGCTGATATTAAAGCTGTTGAAAATGACAAAGCTGACTCAGCCAGTGAAGTGGAGCCACCTAAGGTTATACCAGACACTATTGGTCAAGATGTCACACTTGCTTTCACACTTGACCCTAGTGTCATCATTCTGGATGCTGAAGATTTCACACCCAAGGTTACACCTACTACTGAAGATTACACATCTAGGACCCATAGCATGGAAATTGGCATCAAAGAAGAACCTCCCGAAGAGAATTTACTTCAATCTACAGTTGAAGGGAAGACGCCAGACGTTCTTGAAGACAATACCTTAACTCGACCTGAAATGGCAGTGTTGGAAGGTATAGAGACTGACATGTCCAAAGATACAGAGGTTCTTGAAGACACAAGATTAGACGTACTTGAAACTGTACCACGTGCTGTGGTTCCTGATGTTACAACTTCAGAGTTACCTAAAACTGTAGACAGTTCAACAGGGACACTAAAAGAGTATGGCACGCCTGCACCATCAGTTGAAGTTGAGAAATCTACAGAAGGCCTAAATGAACTGACAACCAACGAAATGCGACGAAACACCATCTCACCCATGGAACAAGCATCCATACAGGTCTCCAATGACATCATAGAGGATGGGAACGTGGTGCGTAGCCATTGTCTCAGAAATGTTCAATAGAATTTATTCCTGAAATCATAACCAATTACTCTACTGTATATTGTCCAGATTGGCAATGAAGTTGACAATGTTTTGCCACGTCCTGTGCAACCGATAATGGATCAAGTGGTGGAGCTGAGCATTAAACTCAGAGGAGAGACTTACGATGATGCTCTCAGAGATCCATCAAGCTTTTACTACCAGCATCTGTCTGAACAGTTCATTGAAAAGGTGCGTCACAGGCTTCCTGTAGAGTAATTTACATCAACATATGGAAATGTTGAATTTAAGCATGATTTCTCTGCAAACCAAATAGAATTTTCAGATAGAGAGTCTGTGAACTGTGTTGCACTCAGTGTTCTGTTTTCTAGTTTTAAAGGCCATATGCTTGATCTATAGCCAAAACAACAGAACCATGATATTTTGGAGATACCAAGCTGAACTTGCTCACCACCAACACATTGTCTGTTGCATTTTTTTCTTCTTCTTCTTCTTCTTCTTCTTCTTCTTCTTTATTTCTCAAAGTAGAGAAATCTCCATTTCTCTGTTTTCTTCTATGCTGACTTCTAGAACTTCCCACAAACGTAAACTAGTATATAAAGTACGAACACTATGTATAAACAGAATTGGAAATGTTATAGGAATATCTGCAGAATAATTTAAATCCATGTGTTTGGTGAAGTGATGCCTTGGTAGTTTGTCCAGTCGTGCTAGGAAAGACCAGGTTCATTCCCAGATACATTCTCATTTATACGGATTTCATCATATAGAGAGTTCCTGTCTTCTGGAAAATCCCTAATATCCCATTTCACATAACCCCTCTTTTTCTTTCTTTCTTTCTTTCTAAAGATTGAAGATGCCTATAAACAACTTCCAGGCTTCCAGAGGGCTTTTATTCGTGAATTCAGGTAAGGCTTGAATAATATAAAGCAATGCTCTGTCTCTGCATGGATCCAAAAATGACTGGAAGGATATCATTTGAGATGATGTTAAGGACTTTGTTCCCTTATTTTCTTCTTGACAATAAAACCAGGCCACAAAAAGACATCCAAGGGTGAGTATTTGCTATTTTCCATTTGAACTCGTACTCTGACCTAAACAGTTATATATCTCTGTTGTTTAATATGGGCATTTATGACTCACAGTTCACATGTGATGAACACAAAACAGATTTTCTGATGCTAATCGTGAGACTGCTGAGTCATCACTTTATAATACCTGTACAAAATTACCCAAGAGGCTGATAAATCTATAACCTGGCAGCAATTTGTTTCCCTCTGCTGCCATATCGCACAAGCAGCTGCAGGAACCAAGAACTCTTGACTCCTCCCAATCAGCTAATGGGAATTTCATGTGCATGCGTTTGGCGCCGTAGGACGTTGGAACATGCGTCAGTTTTTTTTTACCTTCTATATTGTTTTATGGTCTCCATCTCTGATCTCTAGTCTCACGGTGCCTATGGGTTAGCTTTTTGCTTTTACAGGCTAGCTTTTGTTTTTGTAGCAAAGCCCAACCTGGCATTTCAAAGGTCTCACCAATGGATTGTGTTTCTTATTTCTCTCCCATTATTTCTTCCTAAATAAGAAAAATCAGTTCGCCCACCAACACTGCATTTATGAGTAGCTCAGTGTAATTCATTGTCACCAATTGTTGGATTTTCCAGTTGTAAAAAATAATAAAATAATAATAATGCATGTTGTGAGCTCCTTGAGACCATTAAAGCACCTAAATACTGCACGTTTGCACAGGAGGGTGTTGAAATGTATTAGCATTTTGGCGTTGCCTCTTTGCCTGCAGGGAAAATGATATGCAGTAAGACCTAAAGGAGATTATAGATGTCAGAGGGAGAGAAAATTTATCTAGCCATTAACCCACCAGTGTTCCTCACAATTGTTGAAAAATGAGAGACAAAAAGAAAAGAAAAATTAATGATAAAATGTAAATAAAGATATATGCCAATAATGATTATCCTTTATTTTTGGGATTGGATTAACTGGATGTGATAGCTCAATGCTAGATGCAATGACTTTTTGTGGAGACATTTAAACAAGGCGACGAACAATTTTTGCACATAAAGGTATCATAAACTCAGGTTCTAACAATTATTTCATGTTTAATAAAAACTGACCCAATACCCTAGCTACGATTTGTTCAATAATCCGATTATACGTTAATTTAACATAATAGTACTTGGACATACTTGCGAAATATCTCTTTTCTCAGAATCGTACTCAAGGTTCAAGGCAGAATACTTAAACACAACTTCAGGTAGTGCAATTGCGGTCAAATACACAATCGTTGCTTAAGTAGGTAGGTGGAGGAAACAACAGCAAATACTACAAACAGAACCGACCTTGTACGTTCGATTTGGTACGTTCTAAAAATTTGAATGTTAAAGTTGGACAAAAAAACAACATTATAGAAATATTAGCGTTAATAATTAAACAACTGAAAATGTTGCTGCAACATTGAAGGAACTGAGTCAAAAAAAAAGTTTTTAGAACTTCCAGGGAACTTGACAGACTCTTGGAAAAGATTTAGAAAATCTTCTGCTAGCCTAAAATTGTTAGCTGGAACTACAGGACTTTTGCTTTTTGTTCTGCAGAGGTCTTGCAGTGGTGGTACATTACGCCATTGTCCTGGAAGTTGACATAGCAGGCATTAACAACGAGACCGTGACCAACATCACCCTCCATTCCAACCAGGTGGAGAAATCTTACACAGATCTGGAGGAACTGCCCACCATGCTCTACACTCTCGCAGACTTACGCCATTACATCACGCAAGCGCTGCACAAAAAGAACCTTGGGAACAATGGAAATATCAGTCTGGATGTAGACCCTGACTCTCTGCAGCTGGAAAATGGTATGAAGTGCTCGAACATGTCCATGGCTGTGAGCCAAGGAATTGTGGGTCTGATGATAACTGATGAGCTTTATGCCCATTATACACATAAGGACACTCCATCTTGTTCTGAAATAGAACCAGAAATATAAACCGAGCCATTCTCGACTCATTCTTATGATCATTTCAATGCACTAGAGATGTAACCTAACGCGAAGCCGTTATTCAGATTGAACAGATCATGTGTTCTTAACAGAATAGGAGGTACATTATTAAGAAAAATGATTATCTTTCTTGGGTGGATTTCTCATGCCATAATTGTTTAACTGTACCGGTTTAACAAGTCGAAACTCAAACAGTTCGTTATTATTTTCCACCATTTGTTGCCTCTGCAGAGTTTCTTATCTCCAGCTGGAGAATCTCACAATTCCCAGTCTCAAAATGATGCCATGGTCATTATAAATTACACTCTGCTTTCCCAGTACATAATCCGATCTTATTTGTCTCTGTTTTTACTTTCTCAGTGGAGACATTGCCGTTTTCCAAACCAACCAGCAGACCGCTCGACTCCAATAACATGATGGTGAGTTCAGGGTCATTGGTAAGACCACCTAGATATTAGAAACCATGCTTCTCTCTCTCTCTCTCTCTAGATCTGCTCTGCTTTCTCTGTTCTGCTGTCTCACTGGCCACGTTTTCATGTGCAAATTGTTCCTGAGGAAAACTTTTTTTTGGCATCTTGGAAACCGTGTTAAATGCTAAATGATATCCTGTAATGGCAATCAATCATTAGCTAGAATCATTTAAGTGGTGCACATTAAGAGATTAACCCACTCGAACACTCATTACAGGAAATCTAGTTTCTGTATTTTCCATATGCCGTTTTGTGAAAATTGTTTGTGTGTGTTTTTACTCTCACTATGACATTGAGCACAGTTTAATTGGAAAGACACGTCTGAGAACCAAACAGCAAAGATCTCAGATTCGACTCACTTGGTTTTTCCTTTCTTCTTCGTCAAAAGTGCCACTTTTATTATTATATTTTTTCCACAACACATATTAAACGAATATGCAGTCTCTGCCTCTCTTTCTTACATACGTGCTTGCTTATATGGAAATACGGTGCTGGTAAAACGTTTTAAGTAGTTTTATTGCGTTTTCCTTTGGGCATGTTGTTAATTATGTGTTGAGATACAGTATGGAGAACTCTTGAATCAAGGAATCAAGGAATACTGGCTCACAGGCAGTAAAGATGATTTTTTCGTGCTTTTTAATGGCTGCTCTCTATTACCCGTAGCCCACTTGACGCAGTGACACTCCATTTATTGCCTCGTTGTTCTTGCAGCTCATAAATAGTCAAACATCCTGTGGTTGCCAGAAGAACTATACATGGGTGACAAATGAAAGGGGGAAAATGTGGCTCTACTGTGCTGTAGGGGACATTTATTTTTTATTTTTTTTATTTATTATTTAAATTTTTTTTTCTAGTACAGTGAGGGAAAAAAGTATTTGATCCCCTGCTGATTTTGTACATTTGCCCACTTACAAAGAAATGATCAGTCTATAATTTTAATGGTAGATTTATTTGAACATTGAGAGACAAAATAACAACAAAAAAATCCAGAAAAACGCATGTCAAAAATGTTATGAATTGATTTGCATTTTAATGAGGGAAATAAGTATTTGACCCCTCTGCAAAACATGACTTAGTACTTGGTAATGACTTAGTAATTACTTTAAATTTTCAATGCACTGGCTGAGGGAAGGAGGTTCTCACCCAAGAATTTGACGGTACATGGCCTCGCCTCATCCATCGTCCCTTTGATGCGGTGAAGTTGTCCTGTCCCCTTAGCAGAAAAACACCCCCAAAGCATAATGTTTCCACCTCCATGTTTGACTGTGGGGATGGTGTTCTTGGGGTCATAGGCAGCATTCCTCCTCCTCCAAACACGGCGAGTTTTGAGTTAATGCCAAAGTGCTCCATTTTGGTCTCATCTGACCACCAGAGGACAACTGGGTGAAAGTGTTGTGGTCAGAAGGTGGAAACATTATGCTTTGGGGGTGTTTTTCTGCTAAGGGAACAGGAAAACTTCACCACATCAAAGGGACGATGGACGGGGCCATGTACCGACAAATCTTGGGTGAGAACCTCCTTCCCTCAGCCAGGGCATTGAAGATGAAAAGTAATTATCAAGTCATTACCAAGTACTTAGTCATGTTTTGCAGAGGGGTCAAATACTTATTTCCCTCATTAAAATGCAAATCAATTCATAACACTTTTGGATGTGTTTTTCTGGATTTTTTTTGTTGTTATTCTGTCTCTCACTGTTCAAATAAACCTACCATTAAAATTATAGACTGATCATTTCTTTGTTAGTGGGCAAACGCACAAAATCAGCAGGGGATCAAATACTTTTTTCCCTCACTGTATGGTTTGGATTCACTTGTCTGCCTCTGCAAGTCAATCACACTATCACCTTTATCCTACAATGGGTGTAAGGTCTTCCAGGATGACCTCACCTCAATGGTTTTCTCTAAATCATGTGGTATGGCCTTCACTCTCAGCACGTCTCAACTCAACACCTACAGTATGGGGGATTTTTGAGAGACGTTTTAGAGAGACACTCTCCACCACCATCATAATCATCATCATCATCATCATCAGAAGGGAGGCTGCACCAGCTGAAGGGAAAATCTTTCGCAAGAATGCCGCTCAGCCCTCCAATACAATTCCAGAGAGATGCAGAATGAATTCCAACGAGCACTGAAACTGTTCTGGCGGCTCATGGTGGCCCAACACCTTTCTAACACACTTGACAGTATGTTGAGTAATGGAAGAAGTAAAGCATTACACTATGCTTTAACTTATGTCCTGTTTGGCATCTGTGGTCAAGAGGAATTGCTGTTGATATAGTTAATGGCGAATCAGGTTTCATGTTGGCTGCGGATTTGAAATCCTTTATGGTTAAATGTGTATTTTCCACAGTTACTCCAGGAAAGATATCTTTCCACCGCGGTGCACTAAGGAGATTAAGGAAACTTTATTCCATTTAGGCCTTAAGAGCACTGTTTTTCCTCTGCATGTGCCGGGATTTGTGAACTGTGAATATGTGCAGACTTTCAGTGAAGTCTTTGACACGTTTATTACTGATTGTATGTTGGCAAGTGCCTGTGTTAATCACCGACCGTGCCTCAAACGTGTTATTAGCCTCACATTTTGTATGAAACCCATGTCCAAATGAATATCTGGAGTTTACATGTTTATGTAAACCATAAAGATCAGAATTTTTGGTTTGAATTTAACCCAGAAAGATTGCAAGAGATTTATTTTTTTTTCCTCCTCACTTTAGGACAACGTGCTTGCTGCAGAAAAGCCACCTGATATTCCTGCATTGGAATTCACCAGTAACGATGTCTTCATCAAAAACGAGGATTTACTGTTTGACACCATGCACCCGTATCATCCCTGGATGGGCACTCAGACTGAACAAGCTAGTGAAAATGACATCATCATTCTTGAAGACAATCCAGCTACACCACTTACAGAGATCCCAACGGGCATAGAAATGATCTCCAAAACTGATAAGACCAGCAGAGATCCCACCCTTGAGAGTAAGCTTTTTTTCCCTCACTATATTGTGCTCAAACATTACGTGAATAGTTATGCAGTGAAAGTTCTGTGTATTCAGAGTCGGTTTACACAGGTGCTTAAATTGCCAATAGGTTTCATTCTCCAGACTACCCTGGTTTGTTGCTGTACATGTTTATTCCTGTGCTTAAATATGATTTCCCTCCATTTTAGATGATATAACCATTGAAGAAGAGGGCTTCCTAGAAATCACAGCCCCTGCTAACCCTATTGCTGTTACTGTGATTGAGGAGCCCCATCATACCCAGTTTGAGGCTAAGAATACTGCAACAGAAATACCATCTCTGAGACCTTCAGGAGTTCAAGAGTTAGTAGAAGATGAGCATACAAATATGGGATCTGGATCTGGCTTCTCCAGCAATGACCAAATCTCTGACACATGGCAATGGATAACAGAACATCCTTCGGTAAGCTTAGAGAAGGATGTTCCGAAAGCTGGGGAAGACCAGAAAGACCATGAAAAGAAAAAAGTAGAAGAGGAGAAATCAAAGATTCCTGTCCAGCAAACATCTGAAGTGCCATTATTAGACCATTTTCTTATGACTCAAGACATTCACATTCACCCTCAAGGCACAACCACAGAACAGACCCCAGTGTTCTTTACTATGAAGACCTTGATGGTGGACCATTCAATGCAGACCAAAGAAGCTCCTGAGATTTCTGATGACTACCCAGATGAACTCTCCACTTCTGTTTATGCTTTAACTGAACTACCAGGGCAGGTCTATGCTTCTACCAAGAATCCTGACATAGAACAGTCAACAGTCCAGAGCCCAGAGATTAATCCTAAAAATGAAGATTTCCAGGGTACCACTACACCAACAGCTATGTTGGTAACAGAAGCATCTACAGCATCTACCAGTGTTAAATCAGATGACACTACAACAGAAACACAACAAGCCACAAAACTTCCTGCTATTGTCAATGTTAAGATTGATACTGTAGAAGAATCTCCCGTTGTCCCTGGTTCTAATGAACAACCTTTAATTGAAGCTGTGACACAGCTGCCAGCGATTTTTGAGTTTGAGACATCAAATGCTGGGGTGGAGATTACATCTGAAGTCATTACATCTGAAGTCACTCAAGCTCCATTTTTGGAATTCTCAGACAACAATCTTGCCAAAGATGAAACCATTGTGGTGTCCACCGAACCTGCTGCATTGGCCACTGAAGCACCAAATATAGATGTGTCAACCCTACACTCACCCGAGAAGGAGTCTCCGTTCTCCAGAATATTTGACTATAACCCAGTAGAGGACACATCTTTACTACGTTCAACTGCGAAGCCTGTATCCAGTACCCATCCAGCTGACCCAATTATTCCTGAAGAGATGACATCACAGGCTCCAAGTCACTCAACTGTAGGTACAGCTACTCAAAATGATGCTACTGGACCAAAGGAAACAAGCACCAATAACGTCAAACCATCCACAGCATCTCACTCTTCCACAACTTCAGTCACTCCCAATGGCACTGATATCTCTGATAGAGACCTCCCATCTACAACCACACTCCCAATCTTTCAACCGACCTTCCAACCTACAGACAGGATCATCGATACCGGAGTCTCCAGAGATGATCTACCCATGAACGATATTATATCAACCTCTAGCATTTCTGATCTCATTTTCTTCCATGGAAACAAAGACAATGATAGCAGCACAGCACAGTCTCACATTCCAGATAACCCCAGCATAACCAACCTTGATGTGTCCTTTGACATAATCCAGTATGATGATGAGAATGGCAGTGGATTCTTTCACGGTAATGACATGGCTAATGTTGCCATGCCAGCGAGTCCTGGTCGGGCTCTGATGGTATTTTTCAGTCTTCGAGTCACCAACATGAAGTTTTCACAGGATCTGTTCAACAAGAGCTCCTCTGAATACAAAACCCTGGAACGACAATTTTTGGACTTGGTAAGATATCACCAAGGATCTCTGTTTAATGATCTCCAGTATATATGTGTTTTGTCACTATCTAAGTTCTCCTAATAATTTCAATAATTATGAAATATCAGAGCCAAAATGTGTATATACTTGATCAAGCTATACATTGATTTTCTAGAGCAGGGGTGCCCAATCTTATCTGGGAAGGGCCAGTGTGAGTGCAGGATTTCATTCCAACCAAGCAGAAGCCACATGCGAGTCTACTGAAAGCCAAGCTCAACTGATTAATCAGGGTAACCCACACCGGCCCTTTGCGGATAAGATTGGACACCCCTGCTCTAGAGGGTGATTAGAGGCAGCAGTAGGTTTTCTTGCAAGAGCAACTGAGAGACGTGGTGCAAATTTTTTATTAAATATCTTGTTTAATGAGTAATCTTCATCATGTTTGTTTGTCTCTCCAGCTGGTCCCGTATCTACAGTCCAATCTTAGCAACTTCCAGCGCCTTGAGATCCTAAACTTCAGGAACGGTAGCATTGTAGTGAACAGCAGGATGAAATTCGAGAAGCCGGTTCCCCATGAAGTGACTTCTGCGGTCTACCTTATCCTAGAAAACTTCTGCAACACAGCTTACCAGACGATGAACCTCGCTATAGACAAATACTCTCTGGATGTTGAATCAGGTGAGTTCCAATAAGAGGCTTAAAAAAAAAAAAAAAAGAATCAAAGGCAAGCGAATGCATTTCTCAAGCTGACATTTTCACAAGTTTGACAAGGTAAAAAAAAACAAATAACGTCTTTAGGCACCGATTGTTATAATTCGTCCTGCTTGAATGCTAGCATCTCCATGATTGACTACGAAGTGATCCCACTTGGTATAAATGATCAACTCTTAAAGAAAACAACACTTCTGTCCCAATTTGCACCCACGTGTGAGCACAACAGGAGTATTCTGGAAAATTCTTGTGTAGTGTAATTGCTCAACATAAATCATGGCCAGGCCGAGTTGTTTTTACCCTCTGCAGCAGTCGCAACGTAACTGGTAGCAGATGCATTTGTTATCAGATTGCGCCTCAGTATAAAAACACTGGCATTTCTGTTTAGTTTGATAAATAGGCGTCTAATTCGATATTATAAATTAGATGGTTGAGGGGAAATAGTCTTGGACCGAGTGAGTCTATGATGTAAACTATTCACAATTCTGACACAGATCTGATTTTAGGTTCCTCCTACCTTTTACTTATATTTGTATATATCCGATTTCCATGTTTACAACCTTCCCTGACCAACATGCACTCAGCTGAAAATCAACAACATGACCAATAGCATCATGGTGGTTGTAGTAATTCTCTTGTTTCTCTTGCAGTTTAGCCTGTTTGTATTTTTGCCTTAATCCTTTAATTTCATGCTGGCATTGGAGTCAGGACCGAGTCTACTCTTGCGCTGCCGAGTCCTCGTAGACGGCTCGGTTTCTGTTGCTACTCTGCAGCATTTGTTTTTGAATGGTTGTGTCCCCTGACAGATTGATTAATTGAATCTGGCCGCTCTCCACAAATCACATGTGCTCTCCAACGGCCAAATAACGCACTGCGAAATGAAGAAAAATCACCACATAACCACGGGAAGAACGGACAGGAAACGCGAACGTGAGGCATTTAGATATACGTCAACTGCCCAGATATCAAATATGTTCAAATAATCTGACCCAAGTTATTTATACATACACACCAATATCTGATCTGTAAGCAAAGAATTGTTTTGGAATTGTTTGGTAACGTGAATGCTGCCTTAGACACCATCCTCTCAGCTTAGACGTCTGAGTGTGTGTGTGTGTGTGTGTGTTTTTTCTTGCTGAGCTAGGACCTTGTATAATCTGTCTGAGCCCTTTGTGCTTAACACACACTTCACCTGAATGACCAAATAGTGAGTCATTTCCCTTTAGCGGATTAACGACTCATCATACCGAGCACTTTGCTTTCAGGACTCAAAGCTTTCAACAGGATCTTTGAATAAACTGATAAATACAGTGCCCTCCATTAATATTGGCACCCTTAAAAAAATGAGCAAAGAAGACTGTGAAAAATTGTCTTTATTGTTTAACCTTTTGTGCAAAATAGTCATAAACGTACTCTGCTCTCATGGATATCAAACAATTGCAAACACAAGACAGGTTTATTAAAAAATATATAGGTTTGCAACAATTATTGGCACCCTTTTAGTCACCAGAATATTGTTGGGAATTTTTTTTTTGAACAAAAGATCAACACGTTAAACAATAAGGACAATTTTTCACAGCCTTCTTTGCTCATATTTACCAAAGGGTGGAAATATTAGTGGAGGGCAGTGGATATGTCAATCAGAATCGATTTACATTTTAATTACAATGGACTTGGATCCTGTCAAGGGTGTATTCCCACCTCATGCCCAGCTTAGTGAACATGAATGAATGCTATAGGGTATATCTGAACCATTTAAGACCAAACGTATCGCTGCTGAAATGTATATGGGCTATTTCTGAAGATATCAACAACATATTAACCAGAGCTCGTAAGTTCTCGATTCTGATTATGATGTGTTCTAATACGTCGTTATTATATCATTTCTATAGCAACAGCTCATTCGCAAGGAGTTGTACGGCGGACGCTCTTCACAAACAAAATGAAAGAAAAAGCCCTTGTGTACTTTGTTAATACGGTGATGCTTTTTGTGAGGAGACGTTTATTTAACATTTGTGGAAGAAGTCTCCAATGTCAGCGCTTTGTAACATTTCATTTCGCTTCGTAGTTTCTGCCATAACATGGAGAGCTCTGTTTTTCTTGCCGCCATTGTAAACTATGTATAAAAAATGTCTACGTTAGAAACGTGAATGTAAAGTCAAGCGGGCTTGTGAAACGACAATGCAAGAATCGAGACTGGGAACATTTATCTCCTGCGTGTATAGGTGACAGGGCAGACCCGTGTAAGTTCCAGGCGTGCAACGAGTTCTCGAAGTGTACAGTGAACCAGTGGTCAGGCGAGGCGGAGTGCGTGTGCGACGCCGGCTACTTCAGTGTGGACGGCCTGCCGTGTCGGAGCATCTGTGACATAAAGGAAGACTTCTGCCTAAATGATGGCAAGTGCGACATCATACCTGGCAAAGGGGCCATATGCAGGTGAGAGGGCGATGCACAAGTCTGACCTTTGACCTGCGCATCCAAATGAGTTTAGGTGCAAATTATCCAGGGGTAAGTGAACATTTAAGAGTGTACACACATTTAAAAGGAAGCAATTTGTAAATAATATAACGATAACGATGGGTTTTTTTCTTCTTTTCAACATTCATACCCTTGCAGATTTGAATCTTTAGCCACAAATCACTGTGTATGAAACTTTTAATTACGTTTGGAATTAAAGTTTTGAATTAAGAATTGATTAGACTTATAAGACTTTATAGTTTAATACAAAGTGTGCAATATTTCATGAATTAAAGTGTTTTTTTTTCATGATAAGTTATTTTATTCTTTACTTAATAAATAAGTGTCAAGAAAACATGATTAATTGAAGTTGTGGAAGCGTGTGAGTGTTTTGCTTTACCTGTGTGTGTGTGTGTGTGTGTGTGTGTGTGTGTGTGTGTGTGTGTGTGGGGGTAGGTGTCGTGTTGGGGAGAATTGGTGGTACCGTGGTGAACACTGTGAGGAATACGTCTCGGAGCCTCTCGTGGTCAGCATCGCCATCAGTTCCGTCGCTGGCTTCCTGCTCGTTGCTGCGGGAATCGTCTTCTTCCTGACGAGAACACTCCGAGACCAATACGACAAAGACGACTCGGAGGATCCGCTGCGGTAAATAAACGTGTAGAAGCAGCATGAGGAAATCTGCCATCGTCAAAAAAACAAACAAACAAACAAACAAAAATGTTACAAACCAACCTTCAGTGTGAACAAATTGAGTAAAAGCACCACTTCCATACTTTAAACATTTAAACACGATTTATACAGTTTACGCTTTATTTAATAACGTGCAACATGCCCACGCTTGCTGAAAAACACCCCAAACAAACATTAGAAACCCTCATAGAATTTGTAATGGTTTTAATGGTTATAATGGGAATTGTATTGTAATGGTCCCGATGGGTCTCTACTGGTAATTTGTTGCCTTCTATTTGCGGCATGTTATGTTTAGTGGAGACCATTAAGGACCAATAATGGTAATGGCTTTAATGGTTAGCTCGTGGTTTGTAATGGTATTTGTAGTGGAAACCATTAAGAAGTTCTGTGATAGTTTCTATTGTTTTTTTGTTGTTGTTTCAGCAAGGACTATTTATTTGCTGAATTTATGATCCCATTACACACACAAATTACAGCAGCACGTGTTAATTTGGATAAATAAATATTATGGTTCTCAGAGGACATGTGGAACTCATTATTGCTTCAGGTTTCTCAGAGTTTTTTTTTCCTTACTATAAACAGTTACAATGAAAAGTACAAAGTGTTGTTCGTTAATAAATATTACAACAATAATCATTGCTAAATTATTGTGGTGTACAAGAAATGAAACAATGATCTTTAGCTGTATCACCCCCCCCCCCCCTCCCCCTTCCTATAACATCATGTCCGGACGTTTTCTTCTTCACTAATTGTTCTCTTCTCAGCTATGAAGTCGTCGTTCCGTCTTTGGAAAGCGGGAACAGGTTCAACTCCACGTTTGAGAGTGATGGAAGCTCACACCTTGGAAGATATCAGCAGACGGATTTCAACACCAGCGACGAGATGCAGCACGTCTACGAGAACACTCAAGAGGTGTGGTGTGTGTGTGTGTGTGTTGGGGGTGGGGGAAATAATTATTGGCTATAAAACAAGACGTTGACCTCTGGCAACCCTCTGGCAAAACATGACCCTGGCAACCCTGTCATTATTTACTCCTCCCCAGCCAGCATGATTCCTGTCCCAATGGGCCTCGATTAGTGTTCATTGCAGTTCCCATTTTGACCACTAGGTGCAATAATAACTATGGAGTTAACTGGGGCAGTGAAAATTAGGTAATTAGTATTTCAACAGTTGAAATGTATGAAGTGCCACTGCCTTCCAGCTGTACAATACTTCACAAACCCATATGTAACGCCTGTGCTCTAATCCAAGTCTTGTTCGACCTTGCTTTAGAGACAAAGGAAATCAACTCAAGGCTAAAAACATGCCTGAGGTTATATAACAGCCTAACCTTTTCCTCTTTTCTCTCTCTCACCCACTTTCTCTTCCTGCAGGAAATCCCGGATTGTGTTCGGATCCTTGAGCTCTCCGCCAGAGACCACCACTTTACTGATTTTGCACAGCAGCTTCGAGTTTGAGATTTCCCAGGATTACCGGAGTTTCCGTTTCTACCAATATTTCCAGACCGTTATTAATGGGTTTTTCTTTTTTCTTTTTTTTTTATCGATCATTTCCTCTGTAAACACCAGAAGAGTCCAAACGCAGACTATCATCACACATTACCTGACATCCTGGGTTTACATTTTGCATTTAAATCTATTTACACCACAGTGCTGCTTAAATCAGGATTCTGATTGGTCGGAAGGAGTCGGTTCATTTTTCTATAACAGCAACTCGGACAGTAGTGCAGGTTTATATGAATGCGTCCGTTCTTTTATGTTATTGTTTCTATAGTAACAGCTCGTTCGCAGGGACGTGTACGGTGAATGCTACACTGGTGTACCTCATTTGATTCTATATGTTTATTGATTTGCTTGTTTAATTGTGTATTTATTTATTACTGTAGACACTTTTTCAGGGCCAGGTACACTTTAATTGGGGGTTTGTTGGTGCCTTCCTTTTTTTGTTGTTGTTGTCATTGTTTGTTATTGTCATAACATGAGATGAACAGTGACATGTGTAGACAAATTTAGACTCGTTTATGAAACTCTCACATTTTTCATACCGGACTTTAGTTAAAAGGCTGTTTTTGTGACATGGTGCAAGAACGAATGAGCGAGACGAATTTGCGTTTGATCTGATGCCTACGCACGAGAAAGAATTTTGTAGCGGATATTTACTGTAATAGGATAAAACATATTTCGATGTTGTTGCTGCGTTTACTGTAGATTGTGCTTTTGAACAGAACAACATACACAACACAAGCCAAGGGTTTGGAAGCAATACAGTCCTTAAAAAAAAAAAAAAAAAAAGTTGCATATTAAAGTCATACACAGTCGTGTGAAAAAATAAGTACACCCCATGGAAATTGTTCCCAGTGTAATAACTGGCAAGTGATCTTCAATACCTGGTTGTAATTTTATGGATTTGAAGGTGTGATAAATGTAGGGGTATACTTACTTTTTCCATGTGACTGATCTGTTGTTTTTTTGTTGTTTTTTTACATTTAATTTTAAATTGTGAAAATGATTACAAAATCTGAATTTTTACGTGTCATTTGATAGAGCGCATCGATTTTATTAATAAGCACTGCTTCAAAGAGGATCAAATGTTTGCTTGTTCAAATATATAAACAACAACAATTTCCATGGGGTGTACTTATTTTTTTCACATTACTGTAATCCCTGACAAGTACATAACTACAAACCAAAGGAATCTTTTTTTGTGGGGTAAAAAACACTTAAACCACACGTCAATAAAAGTGTGTTGGGTTGGTAACTGGCAAATTGTGAAATATTTTCAAAACTATAAAAAAAAGGCTGCTCACTTGCACTCTTCTGGCTTGTGAAGTGTTTTCTTTTAACAACTAAAGATGTTTCTCTGTCGAGTATCAGGCATTATTTATTCCTTATTTAAGTGTAGAACGCAGTATAATGTGGTAACATGCAGGTTTTATGGTCTAATAAAGCCATGTTTAATAGCGTCTGTATTTTTCGCTGTGATTTCTGTGCTGTTTGGTTATTCTGTTGTTTACTGGTTTTGACACCGCTTTACATTACTCTCGGGTCAAATATTTTCCATGCTGGTTCGGTCGAGTCGTGTTTGAGGGCCTGCTATTAAAAAACGCTGCCTAACAGCATTCATAGAAACCCTCACAATGACGTAAAGAAACAAGACACGAGTCTGGGGTTGATTTCTTTCTAGCCCAGACTGTTCTTCTAGTGACGGTCGTGTCCAGTTATTCCAGAGTGAACAGAGAATACTAGTAGACCAATTACAAACAAACAAACAATAAAAACCCCACAATTTCCCAGTTAGTGAGTTCATTTAAAAAAAAAAATGATGCTTTATATAATTTACATCAATTCCAATTATGAAAGAAAATATATAGCTGTTTTTTCAGGCATTACACACACACACACACACACACACACACACACACACTAACGTGTCCAGTGTCCAGGAACATACTTATGACCACAAGGAAGCAAATGACAAAAGCAGATTTCAACTCAGGCAGTAGAAAATGATCTTTTAGCTGGAAAATATATATATATATATATATTTATTCAACTCCAGTCATTCGACAGTAGTTCTAGCACATGGCTTTGTCCCTTTCCAGCTGCTGGCAGGAGCGGACAATCATTCCCTCGAGCCCCTCGGCCAAGCTTACATAATATAGATAGTGGTTGGAACCTGGAGGAAACCCACACGTACAGTAACCTGAGCTCAGTGTCAAACTCCGGATCCTGGAGCCATGAGGCGGCGATGCTGCGATCGGAGCAGTTGGCGGGAAGTGTAAGGACATTGCCAGTTCAGGTTATCCAGAGGTTAGCTGGATCCTTATCACTGATTACTTCTAACTTCCCTGATTGACCATAGCGAGTGCTGAGGAGATGCTGGAGACGTACCTCTACATAAAGAGTAAACGAAAGTTAATAAAACATTTCTAACGGTCCAGCTACAAACATTTTAAACAGCTTACAAACAACTAACATGACTGAATGGTAACAACACTTACCTTTGGTTTAGGGCTGTAAATAAGAGCATTTGAAATGGTTATATTTTGCTTTGCACTGCATTTCAGTTTAGTGTTCCTCAAAGGTTCCTCAAAGGTTTCTGAAGCTGTTCAGGAACTGTATAAATCTAGTTTAATTCAGGAAAGTTCTGGAACTGTTTAGTTCCTCAGAAAAATTGTGAAACTGTCCAGAAACTGTGTAATTTCTACTCTGGATAGCGCTGCACCTGTTTCATTCCTAAAGGTTCCTGTTTTTTGATGTCCTGAAGCTGTTGAGGAACTGAAAATCTTGCCTATGATAGTTCAAGAACGGTGTAGTTCCTCAGTAGGTCTTGAATCTGTCCCAAGAACTGTGTTATTTTTGTTCAGGATAGTTCCATTATTTTCCTAAAGCTTTCTAAACCTGTCCAGGAACTATGTAATTCTTGTTCAGAATAGTTCTGGAACTATTTTGTTATTTCAATGGTTCTGGAATTGTACAGTAGCGGTGCAATTCTTGTTCTAGATCTTTCAAAGAATGTTTTTTTCCTCAAAAGGTTTTGAAAGTGTCAAGGAACTGTGTGATTTTTGTTCGGGATAGTACCGGAAAGTTCCGGAACCTTGAACGAATGTGTCTATAGTAATGACGCACAGTGGATGCCTGTTAACTAGCTGGTACTGACTCATTCCTGCCACTGGCTTTGTGTCCCAGTGGGTACTGAGAATGTGCTAAGCAGAATTTCAAGGTCAGAGGTCAAGGAGTACATACAGAACATAGAAGTGTAGCGTGTTCTGTTATAAGGACTTGAAGATGAGAGAGAAAGAAAGAATAAGAGAGAGAGAGAGAGAGAGAGAGAGAGAGAGAGAGAGATCTGGATCACTGCTCTATTTCTCCTTAAGAAAATACACAAGTCTGTTTATGAGCTAAACAACTCCACCTCACCCTACAGCACCTGGCGTGGTGTGTGTGTGTGTGTGTTTGTGTTTCTGTGTTTGTGTATAAAGCACCGAAGAATGCTTTTATATGTTGTTTTGGAAGAATTTACATCTGCATTAAATTTAAGCTGTATGAAGTTATTAAGTCAGTGTGTGGTTGATGTGGTTCTCTCTGCAGCATGGATTGAGCATCTCTTTATCTGTTAACAGTACTCCACTAGCAGTTTACTCCATCATATGAGAGAGAGAGAGGAGAGAGAGAGAGAGAGAGAGAGAGAGAGAGAGATGTATATTTGAGGAGATTGCACAAGATGCCATGTGTAGATGGATTTCCCCAGCTGCCTCCAGCTGAGGGAAACTGTAAAAATATGGAAAGTATCTTTCAGAAATACAGAGTGTGATCTTCCAGAACCCTTCGGGAGTTTTGCAAGCCAAACAAAACCCACTCAGAGAAAAGACCTTAAAAAAACAAAAACACATGTTCACAACAGGACCATGCAGACCATGCACATGCAGTTATTACAGGGCTGTGTAAAACTCAGAGGCAGCTGTGGAGCGCTTTTTGATAAGGGGCACTGGTCCCACTTGAACACTGGTGATATATGGAGATTTGACAAAAGTTTGACTGGAAATCTAGCTAGTTTTGCATGCAACTGTGGTTCTATGAGTTCCAGATATCTGCCAGGGTTTGTCCACACAATCACTCTGAGCTTAGTGCCAAGGCATGCACTTGTCCTACTCTTCTTGATGAGATGATTGTCAGCAAAAAAAAAAGCTGTCTTAATTGATAGCCATTTCCGATTATCACCCTGTAGGAATTTGTACAGAGAGAAATTAAGGGACTCCAACTTGGGGAAACTTGGTGGATGGATGTTCCTAGCTCCCTTCAAAAATGATCTTGATGGTCTTGCTCAAGGACCTAACATTGGCAGTGCCAAGATTTAAACTTCCAACCTTACAACCAATCAGTATCCCAAAGCCTTAACCACTAAGCCACCACTGCTCTCAGTAAGGCAGTAGTCAGTGAGTTCACTGGCAGAGCTTCCAAGTTTACAAAGATGCTTCCTGGTTGATCAGGATATACAGGCATCTCAAAGCATGTAGGTAGAAGTATAGGAAAAATTCTAGTAGATGTTCTGATTTCCAGTACCATCGAAGGGAGATGTCCAAGTTCACAGTCGCTCTCTGATAAGGAGTTGCTCCTTGATTTATCCTTTTCATGAAAATGGCCTGAAGTCCACGTTGGATGAGTGTACATGCCCCTTTTGTGAGATTAGAACACATCACTGGTGGCTGACCTATCTCTGAAAGTCCGTTAGTTTCAACAGCTCCAGGGGAACCATCACCCCATGGCTGCAGTCAACAATTACAGCATCTTCGGTAGATCTGCTCACATTTTTCTGGTGAGGGTTGTGAGGTCTATCAAGCTCACTGAATCCAGCTCTACGCCGTGTGATTGGTTTTGGTGTTACGGAGTTCTTCTGCGAGGAGATTGTCCTGAATGGCTTGCTCTCTAGTGGAGGCACACAGGAGTCCAAATATGGGAGAACCTTCACATCTCTGGCCATCAGAGGTGACAAGGCAGCTCGCATGCATCTCAAAAACACCCATGGAGTCTAGAGATGAAAACTAGAAACCAAATTTTGAACTTGAATAGGAACATGGAAGTATACCTGCATGTTTCCAGCTTCTTGAGCTACTCTTAGTCTTATAGAATATTGAAGTTATTGTTTTTGTCAAGACTGACTCGTCCAAGACCAGGACTAGCCTAGATTGAAGCAGGACAAAGTCTTAATGGGGTTGAGGTCAAGCCAAGATTGAATACAAATGAAAGCGAGAGTCAAGATCAAGACCAAAAACCATCAAATCCTTATCAAATCCAAGCCTTTGCATCAACTAGTTGGTTGGGGACAGAGAAAAGAAACTAGGGGACAAATCTGAATGCCTCTTTTCCTGAATATGGCACATATTTCTGAGAAGCACTCAGTGAAATACAGGTGGCAGGGGTTATTTTGGTGTTTTCCTTCATATTTTAAGAAAATAGGACAGTTAACAATTTCTCACAAATGAAAATTGTGAGAATCTGTAGCCGTTTGCTAAACGTTTTACAAATGGATAATGGCTTTTATGTACTGAAACCGGGTTAGTGGCCATTTGTATGAAATCCTAGAAAATGACCAATGGCAGGCCATTGTACTGAGCCACATACTGGAGCTTTTACTTGCTTGGCGAGCTAGCTAGTGGAATTTGTCCACCCCTGAATGCTTTGTATGAAATCCAAATCCAAATAAAACATCTGCAAATATTGCATCAGATAGCTAGCAAGAGCAGCCAGCATGATGCCATGTGTAGTCATATTAACCCTTCAAGGTTACTCCTCAATACTAAATGTCCATCCATACCGCCATCCATTTCTATACTGCTTATCTTACAGGGTCGCAGGGAATCTGGAGTCTATCCCAGGAAGTATTAGGCACAAGGCGTGGTGTTAATCCATCGCAGGGCACAATCACACACCCATTCATACACTATACAAGCCTACCATGCATGTCTTTGGTCTGGGGAGGAAACCGGAGTACCCGGAGGAAACCCCCACAGCACGGGGAGAACATGCAAACTCCACACACACAGCACAGCGATGGGAATCGAACCCCCAACCCTGGAGGTGTGAGGCAAACGTGTCCCATACTAAATGTCGAGCAGGTGAATTTTGATGTGAAGTAATCGTGAAAGTTGGAATTTTCCTCTGCAGGCCTGAGCTGAATTATGGGAGAATTAAGTTGCTAGGGTGATGACCTGAGGAAGCCAAACCAGCCTTTCTTAGGAAAGCAAGGCGAGACTGAGTTATTGTCAAAAGAAAGTGCATAAATTAACCTGCGACTGAGGCTTGGAATGGAACCGAGAAAGAAGGTGCTGAGGAAAGAAAGACAGATAGAAATGGAGAACAGAAAAGTCCGGTGTTCAGGCCGTCTTTGTATTTAATGGAAATTTGACAAGAAATTCATTAGCAAGATGAAACCCTCATTGGAGGACTTTCATTTATTCATTCAGAGCTGAAACATAATATTTCTTAAGGTTCTTAAAATTGTATTATTATTATTTCTGTAGTGTATAGAATGGATCTATTTCTTAAAATGGAATCACTCCCCTTAGCATTGATTTCTGATTTTCTAATTAGCCATGCGTATTGATATGTAGTTTGCTCTTGCTCTGGTTAATACACGAGCTAACTTTACCTCCGAGTGTCTCAAATTTTTCTCAAATTGTAGTCGAACACAAAGACACAACAAATTGGCGACGAGTGAATTACGAACCTGATTATCACTGGATGCACGGTTATGAGATGCCGGATGGTCTCCGGAGGAAAGAGGAGAGGAATAGTGAATCACGGCAGGCAGGCACTGCTAGCAAAAGGGTTGCGTGAGTAACGTTAACTGTGCGTGGCACGTAGTAAAAGACACTAATAAGCTAAAGTGGAAATAACACAATGGCCTTCGTCAGGAAAATAGATGGGTTCAACAGCGCTAATGAAGACTGGGAGGCGTATATTGAAAGAGTTGAACTGTATTGTGAAGCTAATGATGTGGATGCAGAGAAGAAAGCTTCTGTACTCCTTAGTCTCATGGGGACTAAAACATACAATCTTTTCAACCTGGTAACCCCTGCAAAGACAGCAAGCAAGACATTCAAACAAATTGTTGACATCTTATAAGGTCACTTGAACCCCAAACCACTAGTGATAGCGGAAAGATTAAGATTTCACAAAAGAAACCAGTATTGTGACTTCAAAGAGGGACTTTCTGATACATTAAGGGACAGGCTGGTATGTGGCATGCATTGTTCAAGCACACAGTAGGGGCTATTCTCAGAAAAAGACCTGGACTTGGAAAAAGCACTGGCCATTGCCATTTGACAAAGATGATCTGTCATGCCTAGAACGGCATAGCATGACTGAAACAGGCAGGAAAATAATATGGATAACAACAAATGTGTCTGGTGTAAAACTGAAAATGGAGATGGATACAGGCTCAGCTTTGTCTGTAATTTCTGAAGCTATCTACAACAAACTGTTTTTCAAGCTAGAGTTAGAAAAGACCTTAGACATGTTAAAGACCTACACAGGCTCCTAGGCAAACTGAAGGTAGATGTCACATATGGTGGCAAAACACAGCAGCTGGAGCTTTATGTGTTGAAAAGTGGAGGGCCAGCTCTTTTTGGACGGGAGTGGTTGAGAAAAATCCAGCTTGACTGGCATACCATCAAAGCCCTCAACATATCATCAACAGGTCTTAACAGGACAAACTGTAGCTCTAACCAAAGATTGTCACAGCTCCTGAAAGCTAATGCAAAAGTGTTTGAAAAGGGCATTGGTAAACTTAAAGGCATGAAGGCGAAAATTAAGTTGAATGAAACAGCGGTGGTGAGATTTCATGAAGCACGTCCTAAAGTAGATGCTGAACTTCAAAGCTTGGAGGCATCTGCCATTCTCTCCAAAGTTGACTGGAGTGATTGGGTTACACCCATTGTGCCGATAATCAAGAAAGGGAAAGGTGGAGGTGTTCGCATATGCATGGACTTCAAAGTGAGCATTAACCCTGTACTGCACACTGTGCAGTACCCCCTACCACGAATTGAAGATATTTTCTCATCTCTGGCAGGAGGGAAGAAGTTTTCAAAGGTTGACTTGTCACAGGCATATCTCCAAATGGAAGTTGATAAGTCAAACAGAAAGTACCTAACCATCAACACTCATAAGGGACTATACAATCGTCTTGTGTTCGGTGTGGCATCGGCTCCAGCCATTTGGCAAAGAGCAATGGATCAGGTTCTTCAAGATATACCAGGGACACAGTGTTATAATAATTGTGACAGGCAAGAATGATGAAGAACATCTCCAAAACCTCAGCAAAGTGCTTACCAGGCTAAACAAGTATGGTCTACAGGCAAAGAAAGAGAAGTGTGAGTTTTTCAAGAGTGAAATCTCATATTGTGGACACGTCATTGACAAACATGGAAGTTGAAGCTGTGCTGCAGGCACCTGGACCGGAAAACATGTCACAACTTAGATCATATTTGGGCCTTGTAAACTATTATCACAAATTTCTCATAAAAATCTTGCTACAGTGGTGCACCCACTTAATGCACTGTTACAAACAGCAACAAAATGGGAGTGGTCAGAAAAATGTGAGAAAGCATTCAAAGAGACAAAAAGACTTATAACCTCAGATGAACTCCTTACCCACTATGACCCACCACAACCCATCAGATTGGCATGTGATGCGTCTCAATATGGCATTGGTGCCGTTTTTTCGCACACTATGGATGATGGATCTGAGCGCCCGATTGTGTTCACTTCAAGATCATTGACAAGTGCAGGACGCAATTATGCGCAGATCGATCGAGAGGCCCTTAGTCTAGTATGGGGCATAAAGAAGTTCCATCACTACGTTTATGGCCAAAAGTTCATCTTAGTGACAGATGAACAGCCCCTTGTGTCCATCTTCAACCCCAGGAAGGGAATTCCATTGATGTCAGCCACATGGTTACAACGTTGGGCACTTTTCTTGGGAGCCCATTCTTACGATATAGAATTTAAAGGAACCAAGATGCACAGTACTGCTGATGCTTTGTCCCGCCTTCCACTGTCTACAACTGAGGAAGAAAAGCCTTACACTCAGGATCCAGCGGAAGTGTTCCATACAGCCCTGGTGGACCAGCCGCCGGTAACAAATGCAGAGATATGAAAAGAAACGCGGAATGACCCGACACTGTCAAAAGTGTATGACAAACATTCAGGGTTGGCGAGCTCATGGAAATTTTATGTTCCCAGAGTTTTCAGGGAGAAGTGAGCGACTGTCTGTGTGCCAGGGGACTCTGATGTGTGGCTCTTGTGTTATAATTCCTGCTAAGCTCCACACTAGAGTGTTGGAGAACCTACATGCGGGTCACCTGGGTACAATCAAGATGAAAAGCTATGTGTAGCTATGTGTGGTGGCCGGGAATAGATAGACAGATCGAGGATCTCACAAAATCCTGTTCAGGTTGTCATGACATTCAAAATGTACCTTCTCAGGCACCCTTACATCCGTGGGAGTTCGCCATCTGCACCATGCCAAAGGGTGCATATTGACTTTGCCGGGCCATTCATGAATTCCATGTTTCTGATTGCTGTGGACGCTCATTCAAAGTGGCCCGAGGTCATACCAATGAAATCTACCACCTCAGAAAAGACTATTTCTGTTTTGAGGTGTATCTTCTCCAGACACGGCCTACCTGAGCAAATTGTGAGTGACAAAGGACCACAGTATACTTCAGACGAATTCAGACTTTTCATGAAGAGAAATGGCATTAAACACTTAAAGTCAGCACCACACCACCCGGCTACAAATGGGTTAGCTGAACGATTTGTCCAAACATTCAAAAAGTCCATTAAAGCCATAGAGAAAGAGGACATTGCTCTGCAACATAAGGTGGATAACTTCATTTTTGTATGCCTGCACTGCTGTTCATGAACAGACAACTGAGATCTCGCTTCAACCTTCTAAAACCTAAGTTGTGGCGTAAAGTGCAGAATAAACAGTTCAGTGAGTGGACAGGTAAAGCAGCAAGAAGTTTTGATGTTGGACGGCAAGTTTTAGTGCGTGATTATCGAGAGAACAAGTGGACACCTGAGCGGATATCCACGAGAGCTGGACCACTGATGTATGAAGTGGACGTTGGAGAGCCTACGTGGAGACGTCACATTGATCAAATATTGGATGCTCAGCTAAAGAACACATCCATCCATCCATCAACCGCTTATTCCTGCTTCAGCGTCGCGGGGAACCTGGAGCCTATCCCAGGAAGCATCGGGCACAAGGCGGACAGGGTGCCAGGGTGCCAGTCCATCGCAGGGCACAATCACATACATACTCACACACCCATTCATACACTACGGACAATTTACCAAGCTGCCAATCAACCTACCATGCATGTCTTTGGACTGGGGGAGGAAACCGGAGTACCCGGAGGAAACCTCCGCAACACGGGGAGAACATGCAAACTCCGCACACACATGGCCCCGGCGGGAATCGAACCCCGGACCCTGGAGGTGTGAGGCGAACGTGCTAACCACTAAGCCAAAGAACACATTACTTTTACAATTATTCACTTAGCAGACGCTTTCATCCAAAGCAACTTACAAATGAGAAAAATACAAGCAAAGCGATATATCAAGCAGAGAACAATACAAGTAGTGCTACCATACAGCTACAGGAAGCCAGTGGAGGGAGATGAAGAGGGGTGTGACATGGGTTCTCTTGGGCTGGTTGAAGACGAGGCGCTGCAGCATTCTGAATCATCTGAAGGGGTTTGATGGAGCAGTGAGTTGCAGTAGTCCAGTTTAGAGATGACCAGAGCCTGCACTAGTATCTGTGTAGCCTGTTTGGTGATGTAGAGTCAGATTTTCTTGATGTTGTACAGGATGAACCTACAGGACCTTGCAGTTGCTGAGATATGGTCTGTAAAGGTCAAGCCATCATCAAGAATCACCCCAAGGTTCGTGGCCATCCTGGTTGGCATGAGTGTGAGTGAGTTGAGCTGTACAGTGAGGTTGTGGTTGATTGAGGGACAGGCTGGGATGACGAGAAGCTCAGATTTTGCCAGGTTAAGCTTAAGATGGTGTTCCCTCATCCAGACCGAGATGTCTGACAGGCAAGCAGAGATGCGTGCAGAGACGGATGGATCGTCAGGCTGGAAGGACAAATAGAGCTGGGTGTCATCAGCATAGCAATGATATGAGAAGCCATGAGACTCAATCACCTGCTCTAGAGATTTAGTGTAGATAGAAACACCCCTGAACAGTCTGCATTCAATAAACCAGACACAGTGTATCCACTAGACATATCACTTGATTCTGATCGTGACACTAACAATCGTATGACACCTGCAACAGAAACAGTCCCCTTGAAAAGAACCCTCATGTTACTCCACAGATACAGAGGCGCTACCCTGAAAGGAACAGGGGGCCACCCAAAAGACTGGATCTGTAACGAACTGGTTTTATAGTTATAACCGTAGTTATAAGTTTGTATCATAGACTGTCATAGTTATAGTCATAGAATGTTTTGCAGAGATCAAATTATAATGTTTTATTTTCTATTCATATGTGTTGCATACATCTAAAAGGGAAGGAGTGTAGTGTATAGAGTGGATCTATTTCTTAAAGTGGAATCACTCCCCTTAGCAATGATTTCTGATTGGTAATTAGCCATGCGCATTGATATGTTGTTTGCTCTTGCTCTGGTTTATACACCAGTTAACTTTAACTCCGAGTGTCTAATTTATTTTTCTCAAGTTGTAGTCTAACACAAAGACCAAACAATTTCAATAGGTTCCTCATAAATCTTTGGCCTTCCAAGCAGAACTATTCTTGCACACTTTCACGAATCCTAAGATCCTGTTGGACTACTAGAGGTCCTATTGCTTTTATATCTGTGTGCGGATCTCCCCCTTTGCCGGTGGCATGTTGCTCTGCTGCGCTCTCGAGAGGGTCATCAGTGTCTGACATTTGAAATCTAAACCTCTGTCCCTTTTGCACTTTGCTCGTGACTCTGGCCCAGCCTGTACATGAACACACAGCTAACCAGAAGCACATTGTGTGGACAGACGGCGGCTCCAAACAGCTGGCAGTGCCAATCTTGTTACATGGCAGCAGCCTGGCTGCCATTTCTTCTGTACAGAGCTAATGTTTATTTCCACGGCAGTTACATTTCCGTGCGCCGGTGGAAAGTTTTGGGGGCTGTCGCTGCTCGGCTGGTTCATTTCAAAATGTGTGAAAAGACTTCATCCAGCAACGCGCGTTAGTTTTCCAGCGTGAGTCCGGCGATTTTAGCCCGTTAGTCTATTTCTGTTCTACTTTCCAGCGGTGGCCGGAGTGTCGTTGAAATCTTCCAGCCTGAACACAAGATTAACACTTTTCTCTCACTCATCGACTGTGACTTCCATTTTTGGCTGCTCTTGTTGATTCGCTGAAAGATCGTTCATTCTTGGCCTCTGGAATGCAAATAATGACAGGGAGATTATTGGAGCGCTGTTTGTGTTAACAAACGGAGTTTCTGGGATCAGGACCATAGCTGTGTGCTGTGCTGCCAAGTTTGGAGAAGCAAACACTTCCATGTGTAGCAGACGTTTGAAAGCTCTAAACCAGACTCGCAATTACCACGCTCAGACTAAAAGCAGTTTGTCTCGCACAAAGGTCCTAAAAGTCCCCATTATCTCTACTCGAAATAAATCCTTTGGTAAAAGTTAAAGTACAGCTTGGAATTCTTCACTCGAGTCAAAGTACAAAAGTTAAAAACTCTGCAATTGACTACAGAAATATTCAGGAAAAGAAGAAAAAAAGATGCAATTTCAAACCAGAACAATTTTAGATTCTGAGGTTAAATGAATGCAAAATTCACCAAGCAACCAAGGAATGTGGGAAAACTTTAGCTAAAACGTAAGACCAATTCACATCGGAGGCGTGGCGTCAAGTGTGAGTGTAGTGTAATGTCACGTGCTGCATTAAGACCTCATTAATTGCCATTTTAACGAGTTTCAGTTCACGCCAGTTGCGTCAAACTGGAGTTTATGCACCCTATGCTCTGCTTTTGTTTTACACTTCACTTCAGCAAATGAGTGAAGTGGAACCTCCACAGAAACTCAGTGAAATTTCAAAACCACACTGTCTATGGAAAATAAAACGATCGCAAATATACCAGTTTTCAGTCCTCCACTGTCGCAGGTCAAGTTATGAGGTGAACGGTTTTGTAATTACAGTTGACAGAATGGTCCGGACAAAATAGTCTCTGTCTGGTGAGAGAACATGTACACTCAGGGGCAAGTACAGGTAGATAAAAAAACAGACTCAAGTACAGTAAGAGCATCATTGTACGTTGTTATTTCCTACTACCTCATCATTTCAACAATCATATTTTTCCAACGTAGTGTTTTGCCAGCTAACGCTATGTAGCTTCTGCTGGGAAAAAAACCAAACTGGAAACTTGGACATGGCACACAGACCCACACATTCTCATTTTCCCCACCCAACATCTCCATTGCTTCATCTCGACTCTTGCGCAGTTTCCGCTGCTCGGTAGCCTGTAATGAAACCCACACATGATGAACTCATAATAACAGGAAAACCTCACTCCTGTATCTCTCTAAAAACAAGTTCAAATCATGCTCCATGTGCCAGCGTGAAGAAAAAAAAAAAGTTGTGACGTTAATCAGATGCCGGTTTGATGCAAATGTACTGAAAAATATGGAAAAAATAAGCTTCTGGAGAATCAGCAGCGAGGTGAATGACACCAGAATTATGCACAAACAAAGTACCGTCATCCTATCAAATAAAAACCAGGAGAGAAAATAATAATAATCACGTGCTCAAAAGAAATGGCACCCCCATAAGTGTCCAGGCAGCTAGAATAAGTACTGAGTGCAACTTTATGATGTGTGTGCATGTGTGTGTGTGTGTGTGTGTGTGTGTTCTAAGCTGATAAATTGCTTACAAATGTCATGGTGAATGTGTAGCTCATATATATGCAAAAGTTACTAAGCTAGCATTAGACTGCAGTAAATAAAGTTCAAAGACTAGCACAGAGCTAACAATCAACAGAGTACAAATCTAGCATAACACTACTGAACAAAATTCAAAGATTAGCTTAGAGCTAAGAATTGACAGATTACCAAATCTGGCATAATGCTCTATTAGACAAAATTCAAAGACTAGCATAGAGGTAAGAATTGACTGAATACAAAAACTTGCATAATGCTATATTAGATGAAGTTCAACGACTAGCATAGTGCTAAGAACTGACTGAGTACAAAAACTAGCATAATGCTCTATTAGACAAAGTTCAAAGATTAGCATAACATTGGAATATACAAAAGGAGTGCCTTTTGTCTTTGTCTATTAACTGGGAATAATATGATGGGCTCAAACATGCTGCTATTGTCACCGGAATCCTCTGGTTTTATAATCTAATGACGATGATGCCATTCCTGAGCTGCCAATCTCAAATCTGGTTCGCTTCTCGGAGACGTGTAGTAGAGACAGACCTTTTCTGCCACCCCATGACCCTGCGGTGAATCACACAAGGAGCCACAGACAACTGGACTCTTTGGTCCTCCTGGTATAAAACATGTACATGTTCTCTAAGAGACGTCCTTTATAACAGTGAGACCATTGACGTGATAAGTGGATAACTGTTTGTTCCAGCACGGATGAAATGAGACGAGATATTGTTTAGAGAAGTGTTACCATTGAAATGCAGACCTCATGAGTTTTTTGTTTTTTTTTTTTTTCTGTGGCTGTTTGGAGTTAACGCATTGGATTATTATCAGACTCTGATTCAATGTAAACCTCAGGGTGGAACCAAAGTGAATAAAGTTCTTTGCTTACCTTATCACTTTCTCTCTTTCACTCTCACTATTTTTTCATCATTGGGACACTAGGAATGGGATCATATGTGAAACTCCATGTGTGTGTGTGTGTACGGCTGGGATTCTTTGTGGTATCCCTGCGTGCCTTAGCTGTGATCTCACTGTAGGTCCAAGTAGCTCCAGTGACGACTGTCAAGACTTGTGTGTTTTCTTTTTCTTTCCCCCCCCCTCCCCCCTTCCAGGGCTTGAGTGTCTCTTTATGGCACATTGGAGCAAGGACCATTATTGGAAAGCAGAAACGTTTAATGCGCAGTAATTAAGGTTGTAAGAAATTGAACAGTAGGACCAAAAGAAAAAGAAAGAAAAAAAAGAGAGAAAAATCCATATTTTTGTGTAAAGGAGCAAAATGCGCTATTGTGCCCGTAATGGTTCCTACAGACGGCTCGGCTCTATAAACGGCACAGGCTCAGCCGATTGTAAAAACTGTCCTGATCTGCCTGCACCCTGGACTGTCAGGGAGGAATGAAAGATGAGTGCGAAAGAAGGAAAGAGAGAGGAAAAGGCAGAGAGAGCAGAGAGATGGATGACGGTGTTGAGATTTTCTGCTAGGTTCATTATGAGCAGCGGCGTATCCTGAGTGCTGCCAAATTCTAGACTGTTTGTGTATCCACTTTGGAGACAGATGTGTATAGATCAGACTTCCATAAATACAGAGTGGACTGATGTTTCTCCTTTCCCTATTGCACTGATCTGGGATAACATTTTATTTGTATTTTAATTTTTTTTTAAATCCTGTTACAGAGATGTGTTCAGTTTGTGACCTAAGAAGAACACATAAGGAACACGATACGATGGTGCTTGTTGTCATTGGAAAATAATCAACAATGATGTGATGTGCGTCCATGATTATGATAAGTTCTCACTTATCGTAAACAATCTTTCCCTCACCAGCCTCTTTTTTATCTCTCTTGAAGACCCATACTCAATGCACTTTTACAATCTGGCATCCGCTCACTTGCATTACAAGTAATGTAGTACAGTAACAGAAAGATCAATCACCTTCTAATAACACTGAAGAGAAAACCAAAATCTGACAGCTGAGAAAATACCGAATTCCTCCTTCGGATGCTGTGTTTTCGCCTCAAGAGCAAGGTGTTTTTGTTGGCGTTCGGATTTTATGATAGCGGTTAGCGGGGCTTGCGGCTAGCTGTGTTGTCATGGGGTTCGGGTTAATACTGCACCGGTTTACCTTGTGTAAACCTTACAGACCACTTCTACAGGACAGGAAACACCAACAGCACCAATCGAAAGCCACAATGGTTTAACAATTCAGTAAAAATTCAGTGCAGGTTTATTTCTAACCACTAAGCCTAAGACGGCTGTCAACACAAGTACGATATAATGAATTAAAGACATTTTTCACTTCTACTGTATATTCCCCAATTTGAAACCTCTACGTCTCGGCGAAAGACTTTCAGACATCCTTTATCAAACTATCTCAAAATTTAAGATAAAAAAAGTTTTTATTTGTTCCTGAACTGTCGTCCTACAGAACACATCTGGTCCTCTGACATTATTTATACACCCAATTGTTTTTGAGTTATTGAGGTTTGGGAGTAAATATATTCAGCTCACTTACACAAGCTAATAACTTGTGAGAGTGGTCTTATAGGAAACTAATCAATGGTAAAGCAAAGTTGCTTATTTTCCTAGAACAGCATGTTTCAAAGGTGTTTCATTCCTCTTATATTACATTTTTGCCATGGATTACAATTTTTTAAATGAAGGTACTTTTATACATTTATAGTTAAGTGCCATAAAACAATTGAATTCCTGTTCTCGCTGACATTATAGCAGACATTAACAGTCAGCCTTTCTTTTTTTCTCTCTTTTGACTATAATAAGACAACAACAACAAAAAAACACAGAATTGTTGAAGCGGGGATTGGCTCATACACTTCTCTTCAACAACAACTATACTGTGTTTAATCTACTGGCAACTTCCTCACAGAAAGAAACGAGCGATCTTTTAATTAAAGGAGACATTCGGTGTGCTGATCATCTCCCAAAAGCTTATAGATTCTCGCTCTTTTCCCTAGAGGAGATGATTCCCTGCAGACCCAAGATGAGTAATGTGAAAGATAACCCAGCACTGACAAGAAACCTTATCAAGCACAGCTTCAGGATTAGTGTCAAAAAACAGATGTCAAACTGGTAGTCTGAAAGAAGTACAAATTTGTCTTTTCCCTTGTCTTTTTTCTAAGAATCTGAATAGCACTAGCATTCTTTGCCCTCAGGGGTCTTTTCTTGGAAAGGTGAGGTATTTATTTTTCATTATTCTTTCTGTTTTTGAGCGAACTCTCCTGTGGCTTGTTTATATACCCCCCCACCTAACTTTTTTTCACATTGTGTATCGTTACAACCTGGTTCTGGTACTGAAATGGACTGAAATGGACAAGGGGGTGAATACTTATGATTTTGTGTCATGAATCTGTACAAACAAACTCCTAAACTAAACATCACGCAGAGTGTCATTAATCCATTATTAAACAAGTACAACATCTAGAACTCAGCCTAGAGGAGGCGGTCCACCAAAAGGATTAGTCAGAGAAGCAAACCACGAGGCCAAAGGTAACTCTAAACATGATGCTACCGCCACCACTTCACAGTGGAGATGGTTTTCTCAGGGGTGATCACCAGTGTTAGTTTTCTGCCACAACCTAGTGCTTTATGCCAAGGTCAAAAAATTGAGATCAGAGAACCATTTGCACATGATTGCCGAGCCTGTAATATGCTTATTACATATGAGATATATATATATATATATATATATATATATATATATATATATATATATATATATATATATATATATATATATATATATATATATATTATATATATAGCAAACTCCAAACAGGATTTCTTGTGGTTCACCACTCTTTTATAGAGCGTCCTACTACGGTTGTCCTGTGAACAGCTTCTCCCGTCTGAGCTCCTTCAGATTCAACCTTACCATGGTTACTTGTCTGACTAATCCACCAGGTTGCAAAAGTACAGAAATGTACAAAGGTTCGAGGGGGTGAATACTTATGCAAGCCAGTGCATGTCTTTGGTGGTCATTGAGAGAGCTACTTTGGCATGTATGCTGTGCTTCTGCTGCTGCTGCTTTTTGAGGATCATCATTGAAGGTTCCATCATGTAAAATAAACCTACGGATTAAATCAGATACAATACAGGAGTGTTTGGTTTGGACTTCACTCAAGCTATTGGGTTATGGCTCCGGCAGTTGAGGATCAGTAATAGAATATGAAAAGGTCGCTGGCTCTAATCCCAGGACCGCGAGTTAGAACGTGACAGCTGTTATCATGCTGAATCTCATGTTAAAAAAAAACAAAAATAAAAAAAAAACCAAAGTCAAACTAACAACATTTACTCTGTTATATATACACAGGATCATTAAAAAATATAATTTGCACTTGTAAAAGAAATTTGATTTGCTTAAAAATGAAACCACTTCATTACATTTGGCTATATTTTTCCAGCTACCAGTTTTCTATGGCTAAATCTTAAATATGTTCAAAATAGTAAAAAATCCTGTTATCCTCTATATCTAATGAATAAATATACATTTGGGTTTGGGCCTGTTTTGTTGTTGTTGTTGTTGTTCCTCAAGCATTTTGGCTACTCTACTTGCTTCTGCTTTCAAACAACTTGGGTTCTTATGAATTCGCAATGATGACACCATACTGACCCTGTTGGCACATCAACGTCACTACAACCCTGCCACCAATTACTCTGCCATGATTCTGCAAATGTAAATCGAATAACAACGATGGCTTCAGATACAGGAAACCCGTTAATCACTGCCGTTCTTTTTTTAAATTGTATATTTTATGTACGATCCAAATATCTGCTCTGTCCAAGCCAAAGCAGGATCACGGAATGATCATGTTATGAGAAATCTCATGTTGGTTGTCTGCCATTTGGCACGCAGAGCCTCCAACTCCAGTCTCGCCATATGTTCTCCAGACATTGTTCATTTATCTTGCACAGTGCTAAACGTCTTATGTATGAAGTATGAAGTCCAAAACCAAAACCTGTGTACCCAAACAGAAGGCTTAAAAGGGTCTGGCCAATGTCTTTCATACTATTCCTGCTTTTGTAAACCAGGTGAAAAGCAACTTTAAGAGGCAGAGAAACACGGTAAAATGGTAAAAATGGTGTTATCCCAAAAATTGGATAACTGCATGAAACAGCAGGGGTGCAGGTGTTCCTAAAAAGTGGTTGGTTAGTGTATACCCATGAAGTAGTGGCACAAGGAATGTGCTAGAGTGGAAATTGGTGTAATGTAACTGTTGAATAGTGCTGTTATTCACACTTCCATAGTTCAGCGCTATCAGCTAGCGCTGCCTGATGCCACACAGTAGCATCAGTGCTCAGGTACCGTTGTAGTTCTGTAGTTTTAGGATGTTTATTGGTATCCCATGTCACGGACTGGTTTCACTTTAGCTCTGGCTGCATACAGTGCTTGAAATGCTGTCAAGCCAAAGCTTGCCCTAGTTAAACTAAATGTTGAAAATAAATCTTTATTAGAATTATTATTGATCATTTATAGAGGAACATTTTTATCAATTTTTTTTATAGTTTACATCAAACAGCATTCTTTTTGCATTGAGCAAACTAAAAAAAAATTGGATTACAGATCAGGAACTTTATGCCTTCGCAATGATGGGTGGAAAGGTTTTAATTTGCCGTAACAACATGCACAGACCCTCGTTAGAGTTGCACACGTCGTAGATTTACATGGCAACGGGGATGGTTTATACTGTTTTGTCCTTGGCTTTCTTATTTTTCATGGAACATCAAAATATTACTCACAGTGATGGCTCATCATTGCAAGTCATGGCTGCGTTTGTTTGAACGTCAAGTCCCACTACTGGAAAACTGTCAGCTGTCCAGCTTTTCAAGAAGGAAGGTACTTTTTGATCTCCTTAAATCTTTTTTAAAAATTGCATATTTTGATAGAGTATACAGAATAATGGCAATTACATATGTGTGTGTGGGGGGGATTACGTTTTGAAAGATTTGTGGGAAAGTCTGGTGGTTTGTGGGGTTGGAAATGGAAATAACTTATTAGCAGACCATTGAGAATTGACAAGGTTTGAATAACTGCTTGTTCTTCAGTATTGAACTTTGAAGAGACAGCGGATCCCCTCTGCTGAAATCAGTGTGAGTAAAGATACATTTTGTTTAATCACTTGCGAGTCATGATTTGATTTGCGCACGTGAACATTTTTTTCATCTTTTAACAGGAAGTCAGATTGGCAGCGTGTTGAAGTACGACAGCCAATAGTGTTTGAGGCACGCCACACTGCCGTCGTATCTAAACACACTTAACAGTAGCTTACTGATCTAGCTAAGTATGGAGAATAGTAAATAGGAGGATTTCTCACCGCTGCCCTCACCCACGCCTGTCCACTTTAACCACTACGATATCCTAGACAAACAAAATGCTGTGTGTTTTTTGGAGTTATGCCATATACGTTTGAGCTGAGGCTGTGCGTCAGCAGAGTTCATGCTGACGGAGAGCCTCAGGGTTGTCACCGGAAAACATCTGATGCATCAGAGTGGGAGATAAAACTGTATTAATTACTCTTACTTATGAAGAAGTCCAGATGGTGTATAAAATAGGAACTGGGTTCTCCATCAGCGTGAAATAGCGTCATTCAGGCTATCAACAGCCACAAGCTGATAAAACACACACACACACACACACACACAAATCTCAATTTGCAAGCATGTTGAAAAATTAAGAAGAAGAATTTAAAAGAAAATTCAGACTATCCAAAAGAACAGGCCAACAAGTTTTAACCTTGTCATCGGCCTTGATGGTTTACAGCTTCCTCAGGAGCTACTACTTTTAAGGGAGGGAATGTTCTGGCAGAAGATTACAAGTAGCCCTGTCTAAAGTAATGAGGAGGAGTAAATATTTAGACATTACATCATATTTAAAGTGAGATGTCCACATGTCAAATGTGTAGTATTCAGTACTTCAGTGTAGTAATGGCTTTCTCTAATACTTGTGCCATACAAGTGCATTAAAAAAGGCTGGGTAATGTTTTTCTATTTTATTCTGGAGTAGCATTTTGGCACCACAGGAATGAGGCACCTGAAGGGGGGCTTATTAAATAGCACTGAAGTGTAGAATTTTAATCTTCCTTGGTATGTATATTTATACAAGAGGAAATTCAAGGAAATAGTTCAAAGAAAACGGTAATTACAAATGAATGGCTGTGTTCCTTAATTAGCAAGATGACTAACAGACGGCTAACTAGGAATGACAATCAAACTCAGGTGACGCTTAGCAGAGACGGTATAAATAGTACGTAAATCCCGCCCCAGTAATAAAAAGAGCCAATCAGCTTGTTGGTTAAGACGTTACTAGAAAAAGGCTGGCCAATCAGATTCTTATACTAACGCACGTGGATATGCTCCACTTGTTACGGAGAAACACGCATGCGCAGAAGCCGGAGAGACGTGAAAAATGTTTTTTTCGTATAATTTATGTGAAAGTTATTCTCATTATTTGTATATTATATACACGTCATTTATGACATTTTAGTCGGGTTTTAACGGCCGTTTCGAATCCGCGTTTGAAACGACATCTTGTTAGTCCATTTCTGGTTTATGAGTGGCTTCCCTTTCAAGTTCATAAGAAACCACAGTTGCACGTGCAGTAGAAGCACTTTAACAAAATGGCGGCCGAGTTGACAGAATTTCCTAGAAGGCCATTGTGCTTAGGTTAAGGTTATTAACGGGAGTGGTTATTAAATGAATGGAGAATATTTATTTATTCATGGAGAATAAATAAAACCTGCTGTGTTATTCGTTTTAGTTTTTTTTTTATATAAAAGTGATTAAAAACACACAAACTAATAAATAAACACCACCATTGTAGGGCAACTTCTAAATTTAAAGACTATGTAACCCTGTCTTTATTTGGTGATTTGGTACAATTTTCCATGTTGTTTTTAAAATTGTGACCCACTATTTAGTAATTTTGTGCGAATTGGCATTTTTCCATAACTGCGTCTCTAAGTGTTTTATCCATTTTATATCACAGCAATTTGCAAAGCATTTTTATTAACTAAAGAATTCTGTTTGTTTAAAAAAAAATCAGATTATGGTTACATTTAATATTGTAGAACATACATGAAACAAGTTAGTTTCGTTATGTTAAAGAAGCTATAAACAGTCGTTCCCTCACTTTTCCTCTCTCTTGTCCCCCTCACGTTTGAAGTTACTGAGGAACGACACGGTCCTGAAGACTTTCACATGCTGGAAAAATTTATAAAGTTATAGTTTTACCTTTGATGGTTACTGATTCTAGTGTGTATGTGATTGTGCCCGATGCTCCCTGGGATAGGCTCCAGGTTCCCCGTGACCCTGAACAAGGAGTAAGCAGTAGAAGATGGATGGATGTATGGATGGTTACTGATTCTAGAAACTAGAAACTCCTTCTATACATGTTATACAAGTATTTTTTAACACAGGTTTTTAAGGAATTTATTATAGTAAATGGCTTCACACATAACTGCTGATTTTGGTCCTGCGTCCTTAAACTCACGTTGTTAATCTTTTATTAAAAAAATATTCTCCAACTTTTAAGTTAATAGTAATGTGGAATTTATGAAGGGTGGAAAGCAAAGAACAGGAGAAGCCAGAGATCCCTGTCACTGAGTCCATGTTTAAGAAGCCTCACCACTGCCAGGGCATTGTGCCAGCATATGGGTTTTTTTTAAATCCTGGTGTAATTTCTTATCTTTCTCATCAAGCTTTGTCCATCAGCGCAATAGTAATTTCACAGCAGCCGTCCATAAATGAGTTAACAACTTTCTACTAGGAAGTGGAAAAACTTTACTCTATTCTGCTCCACTCATCCAAAAGGTGGATGGTGCAACTGGCGGAGCGAGCTTGAGCTTGAGGCTAAGGGCTGGCCCATATGGGTTACATCTGCGAGCTCTTTACAAATCACAAAACCCGTTGACCCAAACGGAATCTAGCCTTTAGAATTTCATATTTGGAAATATTTACTGGAGCAGCACATTTTTTTGTTTGTTTGTTTGTTCGTTTGTTTATTATGCTGTGTTTTAAGGATAAAATTTTAAAAAAGTAAAGTATTAATGTATAAAATAAGGTTATGAAATTAGCATAAAATGCCTGGAGATCTACCACTTTGCTGTGTTTAGCTGCAAATGACCTGGCGCTAATGTCCAAAAGCTACCGAAGGTCTTGATTAACTGTGAAAGGTAATAAATCCCCAAGTCTAAAAAGTGAGCCAGTTGTGAATAAATGAAAAAAATTAATGGAAATTCCAATGAACTGTATTGCTAAAGCAGAGTGTAGTGAAGCTCTGACCTATAATAGCCAGCGTTCATCTTTCAGCCTACACACGCAGTGGAAAAAAAAAAAAGAAGAAGAAAAAAAAAAGAGAGATCCAGGCCGGAGCTCTTGCTCCCAGGCCCAGTCCATAATTCTTTACTCGACTCCAGGTGGATATAAAGCCCCATTAACACACTCCCTTTTCTACTCTGTTGGCTCAAGCACTAGATCCACCTAGCTATGTGGAATGGATACCATCTGTCTACAGGCACTTACAGTGGTGCTTGAAAGTTTGAGTTTTCTATACATCTGCAAAATATGACCTAAAACATCATCAGATTTTTTTTTTTGGATGTCCTAAAAGTATATAAAGAGAACCCAATTAAGCAAAAAAGACTAAATATAATACGTGGACATTTATTTATTAAGGGAAATGATCTGATATTAATATATCTGTTAGTGGCACATGGTATGTGAGCCTCTAAGATAAGCAGTTGATTAGCACCTAACCCTAACCCTAGATAAAAATAGAGTCAGATGTTTTCAATCAATGGGTCATCCATTGATTGAAATCAGGTGTGAGTGAGCGCCCGTTTCATTTAAAGAACAGGGGTCTATCAGAGTCTGGTCTTCACAATACAAGTTTGTGGAGGGGTACCATGCCACGGACAAAAGGTAATCTCTGAGGACCTCAGAAAAATAGTTGCTCATTAGGCTGGAAAAGGTTACAAAACCTTGGAATCCAACAATCCATAGTCAGACAAACTACTACAGCTAAAAGAAACTAAAAGGACTCTCACATTGGCTAAGGTTAATGTTCATGAGTCCATCATCAGGAGAACACTGAACAACAATGGCCATGAAGAAGTGCTGCAAAGCTAAGCATAGAGCAGCATCTCCTTAAAGTGCAAACCTTTCATATTCAGACAGGAATGGAAGGAATACATTATGTTGCATCTCATTTCAATGAACCAAAACAGCCAGATTCAATCTTTTAGGATGGAGATTTTCATAAGCATTCAATAAAAGAATTAGATTTTCAAAGAAAAGCAAATATCCTTATTTAATAGGTAACACACGGTAGCCATATTTTATGCTACCAATATAGCATTGTAAATTTAAATACAAATGAATCCCATGTGTTCGAAGGTCTGTCCCATAAGGAAAAAATTAACAAGATCTGTTTAATAATCTCCATCATTTCTCCTAGACAGCAATGAGATCAAATGGAACTAAAAAAGGGAGACGTCTGCTTAAGTCGCCTGTCTCTCAGAATGTTCTCATTAGACAAAACACGCAGTAATCTTTTAGACGTGTCTTCTTGAATTTCAGGAGAGATCTCAATAAAGTCTCACACGGTTCTCACAACAGCCCAGAAAAGTACCTTAAGTTCATTTAAATATGCCACCAAGTTTACAGGCATTGCTTTTTATATGCTAGTATTTGTACTGTAAGTAGACCATTGATATGCTAGTTTAAGCACTTCGAAAGACAGTCATCTGTATACTTTAAAAAAAAAATATTCTAGCATTTGTAAGAATACTTGAAAAGAATTTTTTTTGTGTGTTTTATATGCTAGTTGTAAGTACACTAGGGTATTTGTTTTGATATGCTAGTCTAAGTACTTTTATATGCTATCAATTGAAGAGAAGTACTTTTACAAGTGCTAGTACAAAGTGTAGTGTTGGCTCGTTAATCAGAACGCAGAGTAAGCTTTTGTTGAAAAATTTAACGAGGCAGCCTTTGGGGAAAATCTTGGGGGGGGGGGGGAAAAGAGTCGACTCTTAGCAAAGTCTTCTATGACAACCTGCATTATATAAGGTAAGGTAATAATATGGATTTTATTACCTTCACATTTGCTCTTTGTGGAAGGTCACTCAGTCCCGCACCTAATCCAAATATAAATTCAGCCATGGGCATGTGATTCCCTGCTGTTTTGACTGATTGAGTGATGTTCTCCGGTGAACCAGAAGAACATAACAGAGATGTTTTGCTCAGATAAAGTATAGGCGGGAGTAATGGAGATGGATGAGGCTTCACTGCAAGTTAATTACTGCAAGCACATGTTTGGAATATTCAGGGGTTAGCATGCACTTGGGGCTGGGGCATAAGAAGCAGCACTAGAGGCCAAAACACCAAGACATGTTGAGCGCATAACATAGACCAGGTGCTGACCCTCGCAGACCTTATACAAAAAAGCTAATATTGCTATTAGTGAATGAAAGGGAACAGTACGCATTATGAGATGATGTTAGAATAATGTTATTAGCGTCTGTTTACAGTTGGCCATGATGGAATCATTTGGGCCTATTATTTCTTTTATCTTGACAGTTGTTAGGACATTCAACGTTACCTTATTTATTAGCACTGCTACTAATGAATGCAAGCTAATACACATATTAAATCATGCTAGATGATGTCCAGTAGCTTTTATCTTTGGTTAGGCACCTCCAGTTGATTATAGGTATTAATGAAAAATTACACTATAAATCCTTTCTTTCAGATGGCATGCCTCGGAAAAGATAACCAAGTGTTTTCAGTACTAGCATGGCTAAGAAAGAAAAGAAGCAAATAATGGTGTCTGGTGAGTTAAATCATAAATCAGACAGTCTAAGAGCAGACAGAGAGGTAGAAGATGTGAACTGGTGTAATTTAGGGCTATTTAAGTCTGTGGGTTAATATGTGCATGAAATGTATTACACATGGTGCTGACAATGCTTCTTTTCTTTGCTCTCGTCATAGCTTCCTCGTTAGGGGTCTAGCACAATTTTGAAGAAAAAATAAATCAGTGGAGTTGAGGTAAGTGGTCTGAGTCCACTGTCAAGGGCTGACTCATAGGCTAATGGTAAAACTACAAAGTACATGGCTACAGCACTGTACAGCACTTAAATAAAACAGGGTGCTCACTCACACCTGATTGTCATCCCATCGATTGAAAACACCTGACTCTATTTTCACCTTCTTATGAAATATTGGATATTTTTCCTCAATAAATAAATGACCTAGTATAATATTTTTGTCTTATTTGTTTAATTTGGATCTCTGTGTCTACTCTCAGGACTTGTATGAGAATCTGATGATGTTTTAGGCCATACTGTAAGTAAATATATAGAAAATTCTAAAGGGTTCACAAACTTTCATGCACCACTGTATCACAAGCAGTTACATACGTAACAGTGCTACCTATATTTAATTACAGCCCTAAAAGAAACAACCTGTTTTTTGGACAATTTTGTACAGAAGAATAATGGAGTCTTGTTTGACTGATTACATTAGTTTCTCTTAACTGCCTGAATGAGCTTAGATTTATATCCAAGCTTGTTTGTACTCCAGAAAGGTACAGCCTGCAGCTCTATTCGGCAAAAAACAGTAAGTTACAGAGTGAGCGATAATAAATTTGCAGTCCAGCTGGCTGATACAAATTCCAAGCCAAGCCAGAGAGGAAGGAAGAGGGTGATCTAAGGGAACCAGAAATACCATCTTCCCATGAGATCACGGAATATGGCATTTATGCAAGCCAGCTAGCATCTGAAGGACTGTCCACAGATTTAGTTTCCCTTCGTGAGCGGCTGTGGCTCAGGTGGTATAGTGGGTTGTCCACTAATCGCAGGGTTGGTGGTTCGGTTCCCGGCCCACATGCCGAAGTGTCCGTGGGCAAAACGCTGAACCCCAATGTGCTCTCGATGGCATTCTAGCTCCTTACATTGCAGCTCTGTGTGTGTGTGTGTTTAAATGGGTGAATGAGAAACAGTGTAAAACACTTTGTAGAACCGCTAAGATATATATATAAATATATATATATATATATATGTATATATATATATATATATATATATATATATATATATATATATATATATATATATATATATATATATGTGTGTGTGTGTATATATATGTATATACATATATATATATTTAAAAATAAGCGCTATATAATTTCACGCGGTTACTCTGTTCATATCTCCATGTCTTCTCAATGCCCCGAGCTGAAGGACATTGTGAAATGACTTGAAGATGGAAAGATGTGAAGACCAGGGAGGAATGGTTATATGATTCCAGTGTATTTCTGTCTGCTTGCCTTCTGTTCTCTCATCATCTTGGCCTGTCCTACTGCTTACGATGTTCTCATTGCCTTTGCACCATGTTGCTTGTTCTACGCTTGTAAACACGCACTGTTGTTGCAACTTTACAAGCTGGTTAAACCTGCTTCTTCTGCAAAAAAAAAACCCATAATTAATAGGTACAAAGAAGACGACATTTCTCTGGATTTGCGAGTGTTTTTTGATTTACGAGTACACCGTGTCCTATGAATACTATACTCTACCAATACCTCGGAGGAAGTGAGGGATTCTAAGGAAAACTTGAGGCTGACAGAAGAGCTGCTTTGGATGAATGAAAAAAGAAAATGGTACTGAATGACATCGCAGCCATGATTAGCTAAACTCACTCACCATGTTCCACAAGTCTTCTTCTGCGACAGATGATACATACGGGATCTTGCAGAACATATACTGATTTGGGGTCTGGTTGTTCCTGCTATATAATAAAGACTGAAGAGATCCCATTCCAGCACTTTTATTCTGAAACTAAAACATCTTATCCTGAGCCTTTATTTGTCATGTTAAGAAGGCATTAGCGATGGTGGTATTCAATATATGTCAAAGCGCTGGAAATATAATAGTATTCATTGTAGTAACCAGGCCTCGTCATCTTCCTGTCATGATTTGAAGGTTATCAACTATTACACAAGCACAATGAGAGTGGTGCAACACCTGGGTGATAATCAGGAATATATACTCTAGTCCATCATGAGAAATCCACACATTCACACCTAAGGGAGCACTTTAGAGTGACTGGCATGTTTTTAAGAGGTAGGATGACATGAGACATGAGAAATCGCTTTAACTATCATGACCACCTCGTTTCAAGAAATTCACAAATTCAGAAGACCAGCACCCACTCACGGATACACAAAGCATCTGGATGGCTTCCTTGCCCAACTTTTCTTCTGGGGTATTAATAGGGAATTGTACCCTTGATACAATTGAAAAAGTCCCCACACTTCTATGAAGGCTTTCCAATAGATGTTGAAACATTGCTTCTAAAAAGCAATTTAATTTAAAAGCATTAGTGACTTAGACACCAATGTTGGGCAAGTAAGTCTGGCACATAAACGTCACTCTAAGTCATCTAAAAGGTTTGATGGGGGTTGAGGTCAGAGCTCTGTGGAGGCCAGTGAAGTTCTTCCACTCTGCCTTCAGAAACTTTCTGAAAAGAGCTTTGTGCTTACAAACTAAAAATGCCTTCTGGCACACAGTCTGAGGCAAGAATTATCCACCATGTTGGGTCATGTTTAGACATCAGGGAAGCTGTAACCAGGGTTGACCAGCATAGACATTTGATGAACAGATTTGTTGGAAAGGTTGCAACAAACGATTTGAGATTTGACCGATCTAGGTGAACCTCAACATTGATGTCTTTCCCAAGCTTTTTGAGGACGTCATTGAGACCTTGTCAGACAGAGATATGACACAGGTTTGGAGTTCGCTGAATTCCTGAGCAACTCAGATAGCCTCTGGAGAACCTGAGGGAAATCCACAGAAACCCAAGCTCATGAAGCTCAAACCCTGGAGCTGTGAGGTGGCAATGCTGCTCATCTGAATTACCTTTTCCCAACCTGCGGTCGACATCACAGGAACTAAGTGCGCTTTCGTCTTTTGTCCTGGAACATTTTTTTTCAGTTTCTTCTTTCTCTTTCAGCAGATGTTTTCTGTGAAGCATGGGGGACTTTTGAGCAGGTTTTATGACTTTGTTGCATTTCTGGAACAAGCTTTGGCCCTTATGACTCACGAGTCGGCCTGATGTTGGCTTCGAGTCGGTGTTTCCTCATTGGAACTTGCATGGGTGGTTCCCCATCTTCATCTCTTCCTGTCCCATATGATGTCAAGCGCCCAAGGAGCGTTCCCCCACTTCTCCACCCACCCAATATGATTTCATCCAAACGTTTCACAACTTCTGAAGTCAGCAAAAATGGAATATTGAGTGTTTCCATCTACCAAAAAATAAAAGTCAAAAGGGGGCCAAGCAAAGATGCAGAACACCACTATTTATTTATTTTATTCCAAAAAGCTTTCTAATGTGACCCAGTGACGCAATGACATTTTTGTCCCAGAGGCTGTTTGATATGTGACGGTTTGTTAAATACATTGATGACATCTTCCTATCTGCATGACTAGAGGCAGGATGGTTGTGCACTTTCCCCATTTCTCCCTCACCTTCTCTCCTCTCACTCTTTTTGCCCCAACCAGTTGCCTGTTCCTTTGCCCTTACTGAAACAAAAGAGAGAGGCGGGAAAAATGGTTCAACAGCCAGCGAGTGAGGGACAGAGAGGGGAAATGAAAGCCATACCCCTTTCTGTCTGTGTAAAAGTGTATGTGGGTGTGTCCGAGCATGTCTCCGTGTGTGTGCTGTGACATCATCGTTCCCCTCCCTCCTCCGGGTCACTATAGATTACGACGGACGTGTTCGAGGTCCATCAGTCTGTGAGCTGAGCACCTCCTGAGTCTTACAATTCAAACAGTAGACGAAGGGTTTTGTTTTGGGTTTGTTTTTGTTTCTGCTTTTAGTGAAGCGTGTTTTACCTGTGCTCAGAGCACCATGTCCGTGCCAGGACTCCTTCACTGCATCCTCCTGCTCTCCATCGCCGGGATTCTACTCCTCTCAGATTCTTCTGCAAGGAGAATCAGAGGCAAGTGCACTTGGGTCAATTTTCTAAACATTTTGTCCAAGTTTCATTCTCAGCACAAATGTATTCTGGGTAACACTTAACGGGCATTGCAGATGTTCAGAATTTAAGTGTGTGTGTGTGTGGGGGGGGATCTTTCCCAAATTCATTTATGTGCATTAAAAGTATGCATTAAGAAGCAACACACCTCTGGCCTTGCAGGTGCATTCAGAAGTGTGTGAGAGATTTTGCACAACTCACTGCTCCAGGTTGCAGCGACGACAATGCAGTGCAGCTTTGTTTGTTTGTTTATTTATTTATTTATTTATTTATATTTGCAGTAGAATAAATTCGTAAATAAAAATGCATTTAGGCAGAGTCAGCACGTCCAGATGTTTGTGGGTTGGCTCAAGTGCAAGGCAAAGCAGAAAACAAAGCGTGTAAAAATCTTCTGCAGCTTTAAACCTCTGAGTGTTAGAGCAGAGTGTTCAAGGGTTTTTAAAAAAAAACGTTTTTAACAAACGCAATCATTTTGAGGCGAGGTTTAGAATAATACGGCAGAGAATGTACACTCTGAGCCAAGATTGCTGTGTCTAATGCACATGAGCATGAAAACTGGGGTGTGTGTGTGTGTGTGTGTGTGTGTTTGCCAAGTGTCCACAAATCTGTTTCCCCACATGTGTTTGAGTGTGCTTTCGTGTGTGTGTGTGTGTGTGTGTGTGTGTATGTAAGTGTGTGTACATGCACGTTTGCCAAGTGTCCACAAATCTGTTTCCTCACATGTGTCTGAGTGTAAATTCGTGTGTGTGTCTAACTGATGTGTGTTTATATATGAATACTGTCTGTGTTTGCGTGTGTTTGTATCCTTAGTTCATGAGGATGTCTAAAAATGTGTGTGTGTGTGCATTTATGTGCATGTGTGTGTATATCCCTACTTACATAAGCATGTCTAAAAACGTGTGTGTGTGTGTCTTTAGTTTATGGGCTGTCTAAAATTGCTTCTCTCTCTCTCTCTCTCTCTCTCTCTTGTGTGTGCATAAAAATGCATTTGTGTGTGTGTGTGTGTGTGTGTGTGTGTGCATTTATGTGCATGTGTGTATGTCCCTACCCACTTATGCATGTCTAAAGCTAAAGCATGACTTTAGCATGACTAAAAACATGTGTGTGTGAAACTGATATAAGAATATTGTGTTTGTGTGTGTGTGTGTGTGTGTGCGTGTATGTATATCCTTACTTTATGAAAATGTCTGAAAAATATATGTGTGTGTGTGTGTTTGATCTCAGCATTATCTCCGCCTACAGTGGTCAGTGGTGTCTCGGTACCCTGTCTGCTGATTGGGAGTTTGGAATATGTCCCAGAAGGTCTATTAGAAGTGTGTGTGTGTGTGTGTGTGTTTGTTCAAATATTTCAAAAACAGAAAGTCAGTGCAAACCTCTGTAAACTGTCCTTCACAGATGTGTGAAAGTGCCAGTGCATGTGAAGTGCGAGTGCTGATAGCTTAGGAGATGAGAGAAGAGCTCATAGAAACACAACAGGAACCTTCCATGTGTCACACGGATGAGTGACCTCAAAAGAGGAGGAAAATATGGATTAGAGACCTGGAAAATTTGACAGCGTTGGAGAATGTGTGTGTGTGTGTGTTGAGAGTGATAAGGCAAAGTGTTCAGTATCCCTGTCTTTTTCATTCCATTGAACAAGGAATTAAAAGATGGACAAGAAATCAGGAAAAGTACACTTGTGCTACTCACCGGCTGTGTTCTGGCCAAATGGAGAGAACGTCATAAAACCCACACACACACACACACACACACACCCTGTCCTTGTTAAAATCATCTCTCGCATCATAGAGCAAGACGTTATACTAGACTTCTGGTAGATTCCTGGAATATATATGGGATGTTTATGGATGTTTATCACCCGAAGCTAATCAAGCGTAACCAAATCTGGTTTTCTGTCAGGGGTCTTGGATTTGTCACAGCGTTCCTTCTAAATCTGGAACTGCATCTGGAGTCGAGACGTATATATATATGCAAGGCTCCAAAACGTGAGGACTTGAATAAATATTTTCACTGCAGCATGATGCAGCTACACTGCGTAAGCAAATGAGCAGAAAGGAAACGTGTTTCTAATAATTAAAAAAGAAAAAGATCATGGATAGAAACACTAAAGAGAAAACACAAAGAAATGTTAAGCCTGAATAAAATGGTAACGATAAACGGGGGAGAGAAAAATTTGTATTCTTAGAAAAAAGAAAAAAGATTAACATTATGAGAATTAGGAAGACAAGAATAATGAGCGTGGTTTGAAAGAAAAATTGAAGAAATACGTAAATAAGAAGAGGAAAGAAGGATGCAATTTGTTGAACTGTTCCAAAACCATGTACACGCGAGCACTCGTTAAGCCCAGCACGAGCCAGAATCTGTGTAATGACTGAACGTTTCTCTTGGCCTCCGTTCTCAAGCCATTATTGGTGTTAATTGTTGGAACGCGAACAAGTCGTCATCGGCACGTTTGTGTTTTTCCCCCAAAAGGAAGCAGCCAGGTGCAGCTCGGATATTAACACAAGCACCAGCGAAATGTTGAATCTCAAATCTGTAAGCTTCATTTTCATTTCCAAGAGTACTAAACGTTCGTTTGTGGCCTATACTGTGCGTTAAGGGCTATGCCATATGGAAGGAACAAAACACTCGGTATCCAGCTGAGTTATTGTACAGTACTTATCACCCCTACGTTGATTATTTTCCACTAACGGTATGTCCCAAGGTGCTTATACAACAGCGGTTTGTAAAAAAATCATGTACGTTAAGTTGCGGAACGTCCACAAAGACAAGTTCATTCCAGTTCTCACTTACGTCATAAGCACTATAAATAGCACAATTGCTTAATACTAAGTAGGTTACACGAATCGGTACCAAAAAACAAGTACACGGACTCGGTATTGATGCATCCCTGAACCAAACCATTGCTTTAACCATATCGATTAAAGAATTTCCCCACATCTACACTCATTATTGGTCCAGTGTGAGATGTTGATCTTGATTAACACTAACAAACACATTTAATGACTGGGAAAGTGTAGAGCAGCAGGATTGATGTAACCAATGATGCAGAGTTCCCAAGCTTGTAATGAACTGCTCATTTTAAGATTTCGCTCCAAAACACTTCCCGAAAACCCGGTACTCGGCCACTTTCACATCAGCTTAAGGAAGATATTTTTTGGCCCATTTAGCCCAGTATAATCAGTCAGGCTTCTGATTAATGGGGGGGAAAGTGGTGGAGAAGGAAAATCTCCACTCAACCACCAAAGCTTACTAGATTTCGGAAGGGGAAGTGCGAGCGAGTCCAAACATTCTCCTTGCTGCAAATTAGCCTTAGAGACACTAAGCTTGTAGCTGTCAAAGGATTCAGAGTCAAAATCGTGAATCGACAGAAGGATCAAGGAAACGTGTTTTATTTGAAGCTGTACCAGGTTTGGGTGGCTCATAATTCCAAAGTAAGGTCAATGAGGAAAGTAGTTGGAATCCGAAAAGGTTCCTTGGCTTGTTCATGTGGAGGAACCTCTGTAGGGTTTCAGAAAGAGGTTCAGGTAAACCTTTTTTAGGAGGTAATGGACTCTTAATTATTCAAAATGTTGTGTAGAATGCTGTATAAACACGTTATTCATGACAAATAGTTCCTTTCACCATCTTTCCTAATGTAATACATCAACAACAATACAAAAAGCAACAAACAAGCAGTCCTGTGGTAAGGGAATCCACATTTGCTTACATTTTTCTTTACATTATTAATCATATCTTTCATTTCTAATGTGGTGGATCAACACAAGCCCGTAAATCTGCCATTTCTTTTCAGATCCATGTGCATAATAAACAGCTCACTGTGTGAATGTTTTCTTTTTCTACCAACAGTCAGAAGACAGAACATGAAGGTTCGGATTAACGCCACTGGTGACACCATTGTCCTGAAGTTCCTCCGACCCAACCCTGATATCAAGCTTGAGGGCTACATTCTGGGCTACGGTTCTAGCATGTTCTCCAAGCAGTTCATCCAGCTTCCAGAGAATGGACAACCCTATGAGACAGAGATCGGTATGTCTTAGATGATGACGTCCTTCAGAATAACCCAGTCAGGAATTGGTGTTTAAGTGTTCACTCTTCACAAGATGAGGGTCAGAAAAATACCACAAACCACAGAATGGGGATAGTAGGGATTTCTTCAAATAGCATGCTGCAAAAGCACAAAACCACAACGCATTAGTCGAGCAGTACTTTAAAACAACTGCCTTTTGGGCTCCCAAAGTTGGAAAATGCTCAGATCGAAGCCACAAACATTTACTTTAGGAATGGACCTAGTTATTTTTGGAGAACAGCAAGATAAATGAGGTTGCAATAGTTCAGTGCAACCCACATTTGTTTTGTAGATGTTTTGAGAAGGTCAGGTGGCCGAATGGTAAGCATTGGTTACCATTTCCCTCTAGATATTTTTCTGTAGATCTTCCTCGAGTGAACCCATTTATAACATCTGTTCATTTTGTTTCATTATCTGCATCTCTTCAATGCAGGGTTAGCTATGGGTCAAATGATCTGTCCCAAGAGTTCACTCTTGGCCTGAGATTTGTGATTAACGATTTGTGGTGGTTTTCTTTACAAAAAGCAGACCAAAAGTTAGGCAACATCTTCTTAATAGTTCTGAGGAGAAATGATTTTGCAAATTTGAAGGTCTTTCGGGGATTTAAACCCTTTTTCAACAGCATGTTTTTTTTTTTTTTTTTTTTTTTTTTTTTTTGCATGCTTAACTTTCTCATTGTTTATTTGGTTCTCTGTTCGATGTTTCCTCAGCAACGTCTATTCTGCCCAGGTTCCATCATTTGACAAATCCCAAACGTTAATGCATACAGAGCTTACAAGACTTCAGTGCTTTTGATATACGAGTGTGGACAAGTACAAGATCCTGCAGGCAGTTCAGGCTACCAGGCGTTATTCCAGAACATTACCTCAGTGTGGTTATCTTTCACCGTTGTTTGGTCACTGCCTTGCCGTGTTTTTCCATTCAATCCGTAGCCACTTGGTTCAGAGAGGGCATGACAGAACTTGTGGTGGACAAAGGCTGTTAGGCCAAACTTTTAAATCACTTTGAAGGTTCCCAAGCAGAAAAGACCATGGCTGCGTGATAGGGAATGGTTAACTGACTGGAAGAGATCCTTAAGGATTCTTTGGATGGTTAAAGTTTTTAGCTTTCTAAAGGGGTTCCTCTCGGAATGTTTTCTGAAAAGATGTTCCACATTGAACCTTTAAGGGGTGAAGGCCCATGGGTACCTGAGAGGGACTAGCTAAAACCTGGAAAAAGAGTTTGCTAAGGATTCTCTGCATGGTTCGTGCTTTTAGGTTTCTAAAGCGGTTTTACTTGGAGCATTTTCGAAAAGAAAAGTCCATGGTTGTAGGATTCCACATTGAACTTTCAAGTCATGTAACTTTCAAGTAACTTTCAAGGCTCATGGATACCTAAGAGGAACTGACTAAACCCCGAAATATTCTCTTCAGGAAGTTCCTCTAGAATTCTTTGGATGGTTAATGGTTTTAGGTTTCTAAAGGGGTTCTACTTGGAACCATTTCCAAAAGTAGAGCAACTTTTTGGAAATGAGTTCCACAGGGATTTCTTTTTCATAGGCTTCTAAAGGGGTTCTGCTATGTTCCTTCCAGGAGTGAAGAAAACAAAACAATCCCTTAGGACGTTGAATGGAAGTACAGAACAGTGGGTACCCTGTGACCATTTGACCCTCGGACTGTGCTCAATTACTGAACTAAAAACACACAGTGGGATAGTTATTCAATTCAGACAGCAGCTTAGAATATCTAAATAGATCCATAAGGTTGAAGTGAAGATCAGATGCATGTGTAGCGCAGATGTTCGAAACAGCTTTGGCTTTGACACAGAAGGTTCTATAGACCCCAACTGCAAAGTGGCAAAATTTATATCATGCTAACTGCTATTACAGTCAGACTTTGATGTGGCGTCGATCCAAAAACAACCACATATCTCAAAAGTCAGAATAATTCCCTATAAGGGGGATCGGCCATTTTGTTAGACTTAGAGGTATTTAAACTTAATTGCTGAGCAGTATATGCCAGAAATGTAACAGCTTCCCCTCATTTTGGAGTTGCTTGGACATGAATCAACCTGTGACATAAATCAGCCTGGTTCTTGCCAAACAGCAGCTCTTGTACCTGAGCTGCCAAAGTTTCTGTTGTTCCACAGTCTAATGTATATCTGTACTCCCTGAACAGACTTCACCAAAGGCTAGGTTTCTTTCCCTGAGAGCCAGACTTATGTAAATGCATGGAAGAGCTTAGCAGCTCGAATGACTCAAAAGGCCATTTCGCTTCATGTACATATCAAATGTCAAATCTCTTAAACCTTCCGACCAATATGAAAGAGGCACTGTACCTGAAGAGATAAGCCACTTATTCATGTGGAGAGGCCCTCTGGTGAAGTAACGATTCATTGGACTTGAGGGATAAGATATGCCACATGCACTTGTGACATTTCCTTTCTTGGCTTAAGATATTAGAATAATAACTTCAGTCAGTGTGGCACCAAACAGAACTTTATACTACCATTATTTGGTTCCCCAAGGTAACAAGGGATGGCTTGGCAAACCGGATGTTACAGGATTATATTTCTTGTCTCTCACTCTTAGATGCTGAACCAAAGTACCTAGTTGCCGTCCAGCCAATCAAACCCAATGATGTGAAGAAACAATGCACAGGTAAAATACCACAGGAGTGACCTGCATATCCATTCTCAGCATGATGAAAATCTAGATTATGAATTGTGATCTTTGTCTGATGTTGTTCCTATAGGTAAAGTCAACCTGGACAAGCCTCTTAACCTAGTGATTGGGACCGTCTCCTCTACCTCAGTTCTGCTGTCTTGGGGGCCATATACTAAGGCGCCTTATGAGGGCAACATAATGAATGACTGCCTGGAAGATGGGTGTGTTACACGTGCATATGTTCTCTTACAAAATTACTAATATGGGCCAAAAAATTACTAAAATTTTGCCAAAGCAAAATTTGTCATCAGTTAGAGATAGAGTTAGTAGAGAGCAGTCACTTGGCTGGTGTCCTCACCATCCATACATCCTGGGTTTAAACTCATTTAAATAAAGCTGTCCCTTAAATTCATTTTAAAGCTGCACCATAATGACGTTCTTAGGCAAAAGGTACAAAATCAAGGCATAGGATGTGAATCAAGACATAACCCTTTAGGGTACAACCTTGGTGGCAAGCAAAGACATAGTTTAGTAACAGTACACATTCTAAAATTGGGTGTCCTTTCAGAGGAACCCTTAGTGTGTTTCCTTACCAAAAAGATACTGATTATCCAATTAATGAATTATCCAATGAACCCTTGAAATGCCATTAAAAATTCCCGGTTGTACCAAGTACATACAGTAGCTACATTTCAAATGCCTGACAGGTTCTAAGTATTACGAAGAAAATAATGACCAATAAGTAAATAAGTGTTCTTCAATGGTTCATTGGATATTTAAGGGTACTTAGTTTAGGGTTCTACTTGGGTCTCCTACTATACATGGAATCCTTAAGGGATCCACCAGAGGGACAATTGACAAAGTCTTAATTCAATAAAATTCCTTGTTCAAATTCCTTCAAGTTGTGTGTTATTGTGACCACAATTAAGGGTAATTACGCACTCAACCTCAAAACCTGAAATGCACAGCTGACATCCTTTATTCTTCCCAGCTCAAGTGTTTTAATCATTTGTAGCTTTGAAATGCAAAGGAGACCCAATTGGACCAGTGTGCTGAGAAAGAAAAGCCGTATAAATTTGTTATACATTCTTTTTGCCTGACAGAACTTTGCGATTTATGATGCATGACTACTCAATTGACGCGCGCGATTTAGTGGAAAATGATCATGCAGCATATGGATTGCTGCCACTGCAGGTGTGTCTTCAAGACGTCTCTCTTTCTCTGTTTCTCACATACACTGCTATAGTATATTTCTTTGGCACAATGGAAATGGAGAACTGTTGGCCTCAATATCGGAAAGCATGATCCGCACCAATGTGGCAGAGGAGTGCATTTTTTTGCACGAGCCGGGCTCTTATTAAAACCTAATGTCGTGCATGTCCTGGCTGCCATTTTGCACATTACCAAACACGGGCACGGCGAAAATAGAGCCTCATGAGGCAGAGGAAACCCAATCTGCCAGACTCAGCACTTCTTCCCAGGCTGTAACTGCACCCGGGTGAGAGGGTTAGCTAGACCTGAATTTAAATCTTAATGAAAAACAATCAGATGTAGTAATATTTTACACATTTTCATGGTCTTTATTCCTGTAACCATCAAGGACAATGTTTGCATTACACATCCTGGAGAATACAGAAGTTTTGGCAGGGGAGACCTGACCCTAAGCCAGTACTTGATCAATTTAGCTCCTCAGGTTCATGTAATTGGTGTTTATTGGCAGCGGAGGATCGAGATCATAGAATTTGGGTGCGGCAGGATGACAATAACAAGGACAAACAAAATGAAGGTGTGACCATGGCAACCCCGTCATTAAGTGTCCATTCTGTTGTTCCTCAACCATTCATCATGTGTAAAAATCTTCTCGTAGGTACTACACAATCCGTTACAGAGAAAGGAACAGAAAGTGGATCTATCAGACATGTCCCACCAGTGACACAGTCATTGACAATCTGAAACCCAACACCCACTACGAATTTGGCGTCCGACCCAACAAAGATGACCGCAACGGCGTGTGGAGCAAACCCGTCATCCACAGCACCAACATGGGGGGTATGCATGCTAACCAATATATCCTGCAACAAGTTATACAGTCCTGTCCACAAATGTTATCTTGGCTAACCACAACCGCCGAAATGCCCTGTAATTTACCTCCAGCCTTCAGCATGTCAGATTTATACTTTTGAGTTTGAGGAAAACGTTGTTGTTGTTGTTTTTTTTTTTTATTATTATGACGTGACATAATCCCATCTGAGCAACCCACAAGAACTGTTTTGACTCCACAAACCACAGCTGATCCGTTAAATGTCGGAAGAAATTCGCAGAGAATACCGAATGACCACGCGGCACGTGCTGTAAATCTGAAACTTCCGAGGCACTTGGCTCTAAACTTCTTTTGCTCTTGTCTTCCAGACAAAATCATGCACAATCCCTACAAGCCGAGTCAGACCAAGCCTGAGGTATGTTCTGAGGGTTATATCTGTTAAAATGTCAGTGTTCATGTCTGTTTCTTATGGGTGCAAAATAGAGGATAGATACAGGAATAGGTGATGAGAACCTTACAACAGGGTTTGGCGATATTACAGGAAAAAAACACATCAAGATTCCTAGAGCTTGACAGTTTTACCTCTAAGCTTTACCTCAAAGCACTGACACTGGAGACTCTTTACAGAAAATCTCATCTTGTGTACAGTTACGTAGATTTTTTTAATTTATTTAAACGCAACACATTAATATAAACCTGTCAGAACTGCTGTCATATGAATCCACACCTTCTGACCATTATTCAAGAGTGTTGTGATCTATTATTAATAATAATAATAATAATAATAATATATTAACACACTATTTTAAAGCGTAAAACAATGCACGGAAACCACAATCGTTTTTTTTTTTTTTATTCTTTCAGAAGCCACCAATGCCGGGACCGCGTACAGTGTTTCCACCTCGGCTGAGTAAGTCCCTTGACTTTTATTCTCCCAAATGCAGATGAACATGTGATGGTCTGTCCATCATTTTTGAGTGGCAAGCATTAACAGTGTATTAATTTAAATGTGCATCTATCTATCTATCCACCCAACCATGTCCATTCATATCTATCTATCTTATTTATTTTTTTATTCATTTATTCTGCTCTATTAGCTCTGCACAACAGGACCCAGACAAGACTTTCACCTCTTCACACAAATCCTGCATTTCCTGGAACTCCAAAGACATCTTTTGGTAATTTTTCTTTCTTTCTTAAACTTTTCTCTCCCACTCACTGTCTTCTGAGTTTGGTTGCAGTCATATATTACCCGTTTTTTTTTTTTTTTTCAAGCACCTTCATTTGTGTTTCTAATTCCCCAGTTATGAAACAATGCATTATTTCCCACAGTGCCGCCTCCTCCTCCTCTGGTCCAGCAGGAAACTGCACTTACCCCTGGGTCCAGTGAGCCCAAACAGTCTCAGCTAACACTGGGTAAAATAGCGAGCCTTTTATTTTTGTAGTCACTCAGCTTTGTGCTCACTCTTGCTGCTGGGATGGGGAAGGGAAGCAAGTGTGGGGTGGGCGGAGACTGAGATTGCCACCCTCCCCCCTCCCCCATCTGTTTGGCTGCATGTTGGCATGATATGAACCAATGAAGAGCTAGAAAGTCCTGATTCCTGATTGGAGAGAAGGAGTCCTGGTTGGTGTAAGTTTTTTTTTCCCCCAGATTGCCATGCAGAGGAACGTGTACTGGTTTTGCATGATGTCTTGATTTTGCAAAATGTTTGAGCACTTCTTCACCCTGTGATCACCATCCAGGATAATATGCGTCACCCTTCTCACCCATCCATCCACCCTTCCTTCCATCCTTGCATCTGTAGAGTATTCACAAAATACTAAGGAAAATGTACAGAGCTTCAGAGAATTTCAGATTACATCCTAATTATACCTTGATTCATCTTCCACATTCCACAGAGATCTAATTCATTATGCTGCATTTCATCTGCTGGCAATGGTTCAGTCTGCATGAGACCCATGCATGCCAAAAAACCCCGAAGTGATTTCTTCCAGTCTCAGGACAGAAAGGCAGTGATCAGGAGTCCTTTCATGTCTCCCTCTGTCTCCCAGACTCAGGATAAAACAACAGGCTTTTTTTCCTTTCTCTTCTCACTCAAACCAGCTAGATGATGAGACCACGAACTAATAAAAAAAAAAAAAAAAAAACAATGGTAAATAAAAAAACGAAGAAAAAAAAAACTGTTGACTAACACGGGTCCAAATGATACAGGATGAAAGGCAGAAGGAGGTCATTTGTCTCTTGTCAGACATTTGAACACCAGTGCCATCTGGAATTGATGGAGTTGATTTGAATGCTGGGTACTCAATTGTAAACTATAGTGACAGGATAGCAGGGTGAGGGTGCAGAAAAACAAATGAATCCATATGGACTACTTGAGGTCGTGGTCTCAATAGTCAATGCTGCTTTGCTCCTTTTCTCTTGAAACAGACTCAGGCAGCCTTGCTAGAAATGCCTCTTCTCAAGCCGGAGGGATTTCTCTCGGCTTGCCACACCTCCTGTCCACTCGACCCCCTCGCCAGACAACCACTGTCACCCCTCAGACCCCCTCCGAAGGCGACCAGCGACTTGGCCTCCCCCAGACCAAGGCACCAAGTGCCACTCCCAAGACTTTTAGTTCATCTGGTAATTCTGGTAATTAAACTTTATGTTGCTTTGTTTCTAATGCTGATGGTTTAATTACAGGATTGATGTCTCTTATTGACTATACAACGACTACTGTGTTCGTGATGTGGCTATTTTCTCCCGAATTGGACCGACTTATGTAGTTGGAGGCAACTTCCCATCCCAGCACTGAGATTTCCAATAAACAAAATCTTTTTTGCTCTAGGCTTTACAGAACACCTCATTGGTGACCATTGATCTATCATTGTTTTTTTTGTTTTTTTAATCTACATCCTGTAATCCCTTTAATTCATCCTCCAAAAACAGATAAAACCATCAGAGAGACGGCCAGTAACAATAACGGGTACAGGGCTGACCTCACTCAGTAATCATCTTGCTGATTTCTCTTTTTGTCAGATAAATGGCTGCCACCCAAGTGACTGTCTGAGAGGTCCACAGTAGCTCGCGCCAGGACTAATATGTGACCTCAGAGTTATACTAATCTATTCTCAAGGAGTCTCACTTCACTTCACTTCACTTCACTTCACTGTGTCTTGCTTCCACAGGAACGGCACCAAATACACCTTACTGTGGCCACATCTACACCACAAAATTTGCACTGAAGCATTAATCACATCCATGTACCAATGTTTTAATCTTTACCAAAAGCAACACAAAAAAAAGCAATAACAATTTCTTAGCTATATAGATGTATTTTATGCTGCATCACCAGTTTACTAGGTACAATTTTACCACAGCACTGTTAAGTTCTTCATTAATGTTCTATAGTGCAGCTGCAAATGACAGGTTTATATTAAAGCACTCGTTTTTTATTCATTGATGTAGTGAGGGTTTTCTAACATTTAAGGAAGAAGTCTCCAGTGTCAGCGCTTTGTAACTACATTTTCTGACTTCTTCATGACATTCAGGAGTTTAAGCAGTGTTTCACTGTTTTTTTTTTTACACACACACCCACTTTTTTTTTCCTTCCTCCCCCCCCCCCCCCCCCCCCCCCCCTTTTTTTTTTTTTTTTTCTCCCCCCTCCCCCCTTTTTTTCCCAGCCCCTTTTTCCGGCCAACGACTCGTCAAGAAGATACGGGGGTAAAGGAACCACTCTAACCCCTTTGCACCATATTAATGCCTCGCTTCCTTCCTTTCAGCTTCCCTCTTGCTCTCTCTCTCTCACACACTCCCTCTCTCTAGCATTAACATTCTTTGAGACCAGGGCTGTTCTGTCTAGTTGACTTGAGCTGCTGGATGGTGTCCAAAAGCAGCAAGCCCCACACACCTGTGCACATTTGGCAATGCATTGCTCCCAGGCCCCTATTAAAGCAATGATATTCAATCCTGGATGCATGACTTTGGCCTTTGAAAAGGAATACAATTGTGCCACTTCCCATCTTGTTCACCTCATTAACTAATTACTAAGGATGCATCGATACCATTTATTTCAGACCCACTGAGGTACATCAGGGAACATTTTTATTTAGATCAGTATATGTTTCCCTGGTTTATATGGTGGCACACACGTGGGTTCTTGCACTTAGGTTATGCCAAAGACAAAGAGCAGCTGATTGTCATGAACAACACACTCGAGCAAGAGATCTTTTCACTCAGCTAGCATCATCTGCAAGATATTTTTTCCCCTAGAGCCAGAGCTTGCTGTTAGTCTTAATAAGGTAACCTGTATTGTAGGAAGATGCTGCATTTCCGTCTCTCGGTATTTTCAGTTTGCAGTCTGCTTTGCTTTCATCACATCCAGACTGCTGTCATTTCATGTAATCTGTTCATTAACGTCGCATCGGATCATGTCACACAGGATCAGATTTTTGTATCAGAGCGGTACAAGTAAACGAGCACGAGTATCGGCATCAGTGCATTCCTACTAATTACTGTACCGAAGCAGTCATCAATTGGATGGAGCGTAAGACGGGAAACACTAAACTAGCGCAATAATGCGACTCTTAAAGGCTGGAAGTGATGAATGCTGCCTCCGAGCCAGTTTTTTTCCGCTCTGCAACATGTGGTGTGTGTGCAGACCAACCGTCACGCTTGCCTATTCTCTGACAGTTTTACACAGAGTGCAAGTGTGTGTGATTTACAGTGATGGGCACAGACCGACTGCCGGCCTGCCATCTGTACAGATTCCTTTTCTCCCCACCAGCCACCTTTGTTTCTTATTGAAGTCCTTAAGTTCCCAGTTCAAACCTCAGTCCCCTTAGGCTGCTCATGCTAACAAGAGTTCTGCCACAAGAACCAGTGTGTTTGTGCTGTTTCTGCATAACAATCCATTCTTTTCCCTCCAACAGTGAATGGACAACATCATAAAGGAATGTCTTTCCCCAAACCAGTCATGTGGTCCAGAGCCAGAATGGGTAAAATGAGCCGACCCCGTGTTCCTGTGTTTTGTCAGCCACCATTAACCCGCATTTCTCCATGCTGGTGTCTTTACCCATTGTTTCGTTATCTCTGTCAATTCAAGTGTTTTAAGCCCATTTGCTCGCCGGCCTGTCATGTTTCTCATACGTCCTTGACTCAATGTTGGTGCTTATGTTTTTTCGCAAGCTTCAGCAGATGCATATGCTTCATGGTGCGGCTGTTGTTGTGGTCTTTGTTGTGATGTTACCATTTAGTGCTCTGCCCCATGGATACTAGTCCTTCATGGAATTAGCATAACGTCCCCTGGAGTTATAACTTCCTCAACTTGCTTGTCTGTGGTTACCAAACATGTTTGGGCATAGGCGCCCGCTCTGTGGATGCTTCACAGTATTTCAGGTTTTTAAAAAAAATACAAAATCCTAGGCCCATTTAGATACTAATATTACATGTTGCAGTGTCCATTTTCAATCTCACCGAAGACCGAAAGCTTTAGAGCCATACTTCAATACCCTTTTTCTGGTAACGTACAGTAGTGTGCAATTTTAATGTACTACTTTTAGTAGCTAGGTATGTCGTTTATGAAATCGTATGGCGTCACACATTTGTCACCAGTTCTAAGCATCCCGAATGAATTTCAGAAGTTGGCGCCTATGTATGGGTTTGTTTCATCAAATATGCTGGGAATCCTGTCCTCTGTAAAAAATAAAATAAATGTAAGGTCCTTCATGCTATTGTTCTGCATGGAGCTGCATGACTACCATGTAGTGTTTATGAGCTTCAATGTGTTGTGTATCGCCTTGCTATACTGTGTAATATCATAATCTACAATATTCAAGCAAAGACTAAGTTCTTTCCAGGTATATAGTTATGTAGATAAATAGTGCCCGGAAAATGATGGGGTTATCTGCTTGCGAGAGGTTTCAGTAAACAGTGGAATACTTGTTCGAGCGCCACACAGTCTGCGATCTCAGTCTGCCATCCATGACGAACCACGAAAAAGATACCCATGACCTTTAGACGGAGCATAACACAGTGATGCTTTTATATTAGAACTACTTATTCATTCATTCATCTTCACTAAGCCTTTATCCCTAAATACATCTTGGATGCCACACCGGTCCATCGCAGGGTCCAGCGCACACTCTTTCATACTAGGAGCAATTTGGTGTACCCAATCATGTTGGCCAGCATGTTTTTGGGAGGGGGGAAGAAACCGGAGAAACTGGAGGAAACCCACAAGGACACATGGAGAACATGTGAAACTCCACAAAGAGACTAACCTAAGTTTCTGCATGCTGTACAACTGGGGAACCTGCAGTTGTGAGGTGGCATCAAACAAGAAATGAAAATACCAAATTGTACCAAATTTTTTTTTTTTTACAGATTTCGATGGTTGGTCATGGTGATACCGGTCATTCTGCTGAGGAACAGTTCTACATTAAAGGCACAGACAGATTCATTTGCAATCCACTCTGGTCGCCCTCAATTTACCACCAGATGCATGATACCCACACATGGTTCGGTCCAAAACCATCAGGCCGGCTGCTCAGTGTGCCCTGGCTGAGTCTTTGGAAAATATTTCCTCATGGACGTATGGCGTCGGCTGGTCTTCAACTTTATTTTAGGAAAATGAAGTTTTAGCTTGATTCGTGCCCGGCTTTTTGTACCACTTTTTTCTTCTCTTCTCGCCACAACATGCTAGGAGCTGGACTCTGTTAACAACCAAGCGATTTTATTGCTGCTTCTGAAACACATTGAACAAATTTTCCACGCTAGAGTCCATTACATCAAGCCAGTTTGCTTTAGGCTTTTCTTTGCTCGTACGCTACACTGGAAGAACAGAAGTCTTGAACAAAAAAGGACAAATTTCTACTAAACCAACAATGTTTCGTTTTCGCTCGGAATTAAACCTGTCAGTCTTTGTTTTTCCCGTAAATCTCATTTTCGACTTGTCTCTAGTATTTGGCAAGATCCACAAGATTAATTCTGCAAATTCAAACACCAACTGACATTTTCTGTTTAAACGAGACGTTTTGACTGGACAGCAAAGTTGAACTTTGAGCAGTCATAACAGATTGAGAAAACAAAGCATAGTGAACTTTTAAACTCAAAGACTGCTCAAAAAGTTACCGGACCAGACTGTTCTCTTTCCAATTATTTCATTTTCAATTTACTTTTTAGACTTTCACATATTAGTTGATGCTGTAAAAAGAGTTCTGTCGACTCCTTTGATTGTTAAATTTGTCGCCCCAGCACATCCATCATTATTTGGCTGCCAATCCATATACTTTACAGAAAAACACGTTACATTTTGAAATCTGCAAAGATCGCTGATTAAGGTCCATGTGTAATCGTGGATGTGGTGAAGGACACGTGGACGGTGATGTTTTCCGACATAGGAAAGTCTTCGGCTACGTTTTTCTGTCTTAGCAACTTCAGGAAAACATGGCAGGATGATCGATTATAGCTGTTACAACGGAAGCGATAACAGGAAATAACCTGTTTTTCGTCAATGTTCCATAACAAAAGGAAAAAGTAGCCACGTATCGTTCTTGCCCTTTAATAAATCAGAAATTGTCATTGTTGGCGAACTCCTGTACAGGAGATTAAGAGGAATTAGAGGAATAAAACACTTTAATTAACAATCACAGAAATGGTACAAGTGTTCCACTGTTTTGTTTTGTTCTTCATTGTGAAGATAAAATAGAGATGTAGGAAATCCAATCCCTAATTTTGCAACACCACCATAGATCGTGTTCATGTATCCTGTAGATGTATGGGATATGAAAGATTGGGCACATTGCCTGGATCTGGTTAGACTATTTTCCAAGTTTCAAAACAAAACAAACAAACAAACAAAAAAAACTCAATCTTTACTTATAACTGCTTGATTTTGTTCTTCAGGTTCTCCTGCTCGACCTTCGTTCCACCCCAATAAAAAGCCCAACCTGGTTGGTGAATCCACTGGAAAAGGTGACTTCTTTGTCAATGATCAACATTCAGTTTTTTTAATACCTCCTCCCTAATTTCTGTCAAAACTTTATTGTAAAAATGTATAGTAATTTGCTGCAGAAAATTATGTCTCATTAAAAGTACTGTAAGTAAAGTACTGTAAGTCACTCATTTTCAGTTTTTCCCACCTAAAACTTTAGGTATCCCACTATGTGTTGCGCTTTCACGTATTTTACTATAAACCAATGCACTGCTCTAATCGCCCAATCCTTTAGAGTACAATCCTGCTGAAAAATAAAACAGTATTTCGCTCTACAATACAATGCAATGTACATTTTTACAGTGATTACGAAACACTTTTATTTTTTATTTTTTTTAACTACACAGACATTCATGTTGGAAGCTTATCAAATGTATTTACATTTTGCTCACACTGTAGAATCAGCCCCTGAAATACTGGCACCCTCCGTGGAAAATAAACACAAGACTTAAATCTTAAGTAGTGCATTTTCTCTGCAAAAACACTGCCTTTAATTATTATTATTATTAATATTATTATTATTATTATTAGCTAAAATGATCATGGTACTTTGTGGAATTTGTGAGATCAATCTTCACAGAAAGTTTTGTTCCAAGGATGATTATTTTAATAGCAGCTAATTTGCTACATGCCAAATACTACTATATTAATATGGAGAAATAATGAGAGAGTTTTTGTTACAGGAAAAAATATTACTTTATCTAAAATAAGAATATTAATCTGTTCTGAGAAAGCGTCAGACCAGGGGCTTAAAAGTAACAGGAAATGTTTGAGCTGAAAATTTTAATAAATGTCATGGGATGTCATGGGTTGACATGAAAATATACTTTAGAACCAGATCCACAATATATATATATAATATATATATATATTTTTTTTTATTACCAGACATACTGATTGACCCACAAAAGGACAAGTCAACATTCCTGCTGCCAAAAGTTCCCCTTGTGACTGCCAAACCAGTCAAACCCAAAACAACCACTTCTCCAGTGACAGGTAATTATTTTGTTTTTAATCGTAGTATAAGAAGAGCGAAACCTTTGAAGATTTTTAGCATTATGGGTATAACTTTATGAATTGTTTGTGAAATGTTGCAACTTGTATTATTTTATGTTTTGTTTCATCACGCGATTTCACAGTAACGCAGTTTGAAACGTGGGAGAACTCGTCTGCCTTCAGCTCTGTTCCGGCATCCAAAATCGACGCCATGGGCAAAGAGCGCTTCACGGGTAAAGAAATGTCTCTAGCACTCCATGAGGAATAAAACCTAACAGCAAACAGTTGTGCTTGGTCATGTAACATGCAAATGATCCCATTTGATATTATGTTTCATTTGACTCCTGAGGTTCTCCACTGTCATTTTAAAACGAGTCTAGATTGGCAAAGGAAGTGTGAACAAATCCATTTTTTGTTCTCCCAGCTCCTCACGTGGTGTATAAAACGGATAAGAAACCAGACGAGCCGTGCTCCATCACCAAGTCTCTGAGTTACTTCCCAGAGGATGAAGGAGGGGAAACCACAGTGACCGGTCCTCCCCGTACGCCTCCGTCTAACCTTACTGTGGTCACAGTGGAAGGTTGTCCTTCCTTCATCATCCTTGACTGGGATAAAACCGACAACGAAACCACAGGTACGTAGCCATAACCCCAATTCCCCCACCATTTATTTAAGATGTGTATTGTGCTTTTCAGTCTACATCATTATAAAGGTACAACATCAAGTTAAATGGACTACATGGTAAAAATGTTCTCCTGCTTACCAGAGGGATTTATCAGTTCTTCGTCCCTTCAAGACCTGACGGAGGTTTGTTTTTCCAAGAACTGATGAATCTCCCTGAGTAAAGGGCATGATGTCTTCAAAATGAATTAGCGTTTGGTATTAAATTATACCTTAGAACTCGAAGGTTGTTCTGTGAATTCAAATGAAAGACCTTGGTGTAATACTTACACCTGCTTTATCATTTGATTCCAAGATATTTGTAAAACTGCATATTATTCCTCAGGATCAGGAAACATAAACAAACCACAACATGTGCTTTATGCTTCTAAAAGCTAGTACATTCTTTTACAACCTCTAGGTTGGATGCACTATAACGTGTTGCTAGCTGCCCGTCTCTTTAATTAAGCTTCAGGTAATTCAGTATACCGAAAATTTTGTCCTTGCCTAGCCAGGTAACGAAGTCTGATCACATAACTGCAGTTTTATTCTATTTACCTTAGCTGCCTTTTAAGTTTCATATCCACTAAAACTGTTTGCAAATGATATATAAAGCTCTATATAGCCTATCTTGCTGATCTTCTGAAGCACTATAACCCATCTCGAGCATATACTGAAATATACTATAAAAAATGATTCTTTTTTCAAGTTGCCTTGACTTGACCACTAACAAAATGCTGAACGCTTTTAACCGTGTTTGTTTACAGAGTACGAGGTCATCTCGACCACAAAGGGACCTGAAGGAGAAAAGGTCTCCATCCTGACCACCAACCAAACACACACAGCCGTGGAAAACCTCAAACCTGAGTCCAGGTATACTCATGTAACACACACACACACACACACACACACACAGTCATAATCCAGAGGGGAAAATAATACACTCTGAGGTGAGGAATGACAGACATTTAGAGTTATGACCAATATCAGCAATAATGAGATCTGGCCTGATTTTTGCCTGAAAGAGTATTAAGCAAGTCTCCATATAACCTGGGACTTTGGTGTTTGTGGAGATCATCAGCACCTCACACATGGAGGATCTATTAAAGAGGCCTCACCATCTGCAGAGTACATGGCTCAAGTATCACAGCTTAGTGCATGGAGAGTAAGACCAGCACATTTCAGTGAGATTAGATGCTATATCCAGTTTAATAAGAGCAGATCATGTGGAGTTACAGTTCTGGAGGAAGTAGGGCTCTTGAGACAAAGTGCTTGGAAGCTCAGCTAAGTTTACAGATTATATTTGAACATCTACCATTCTTCATAACATTTCTGTTCATCTTACCACATAGTTATGAGTTCAAAGTGAAGCCAAAGAATGAACTGGGCGAGGGGCCACCCAGCGAACCGGTGACCTTTAACACAGAGTCGGGTATGTGTATTAAACTATGGGACAACGCACCATTCACACCATAAAGGCAAATCAAGTTATGACCGGTCATTCTTTACTGATACGAACACTGATGTCACTTACGAGTCTTTTCTCCTTTTAATTAAACGATCTAGATGACGTAATGGACTTTTTTTTAATTAGACTTATGCGATTCCAGGCGTTATGTGCATCTTTATTGGATTTGTCAGAAAATAATATTTCCTAAATATTTAAAACTGTAAAAAACAAAACAAAACAAAAAAAAAACAGCAACCCTGCTTTAGTTATAACCTCAGACCCCACCGTTATCATGCTGAGAAACTCAATCCTGACTCAAAACTATCCAAGCAGGCTCAAAACTATCCATGACTTATGGCAACCTTGGAGAACTCTAGCTCTTTTTTTCTGCAAGAAGGAGGAAAGGAATTAGGGAGGGGATGGAATGGAAGAGAGGAGAGAAGAAATATTAGTGCCAGCTAGAGACCAAAAGAGAGGAATAAAACAAAAAACAAAGTGTCCCTATGTGTAAAGAGATATTGAAAGAGACTTCATGAAGACAGAAATGATGTATTTCTACCTTCAGCCCTTACTGCAACTGAATCAGTGTCTGCTAAACCTTTGGAAAACCCAGTTGACTTGTCCATGCCAGTGGATCTGTCCTCAACAGGGAGATTCAAAGAATATTTTGGGGGAAAAATTACACTGCTTTATAGTAGATGGAATTTATTGTAGTTTAATACTTGAGGCACACTGCCCACCTCTGCCTAGCCAACATAGAGCTGGAACGCTAGTCTTGCTAACTTTCCTATAGCCTACACATCATTTTGATTGCTTCGGTCACATGGTTGCTTTCAAATGAACCAGTGAACGCAAATATCTCATCTGTTTTTTTCTTGTATTTTTTTTGTTCTGTAGCGGATCCCAGAGTGAGCGAGTACGTTTCAGGTAAGTCTCTGGAGCACAATTCGATGTGAAGAGAGATTGAGAGAGAACAGAGAATGTTAAAGCATTTGGAAACTCGCTTCAAACAAAAACACATTCTTCCTTTAAAATGTGTCTCAAGTCCAGGCAAAACATTTGAGAGCAAGTGAGAACTGCCTTTTGCCCTCATCTAAACTGAAAAAGCCAGACTCTAGAACAGAAAAAAACACACTCCAACATGCCAGAGAACCTACATGAGATCAGAGAGACCTTACTGCAGAACATAAAGACCCCACTGTAGAAATGTAAGCACATAGATTCCACTGTGACAACTCTATGTAAAAACACTGAAGAACAGACTGCTGTTCTGCTTGGAAGCCTTTCTGAGAACACTCTGTTGTAGGGTTCGTTCCCTTATTTCCAGAAGGGAAACACTGTTATAGGCTTTAACTTTACATAGAACTTTTGATTCTAGAATAAAACACCTCAGACTAGAACCCACAATTCTCCAGTTGAAAGGCTGCCTCTCTACTAGGAACCCTTTTGATAGGGTAACACTCTGGTCTAAGGTTCTACATAGAACCTTTATGGGTTTCCCCCAGACCAATAACTAAAGAACCCTTTGAAAAAAGTTCTGCTTATTGAAGAACCAAGGCTTCTTGGCTTCCATAAAAGGCTCGACTTGGAACGGATAGGGGAACACTTTGTTTTAGGATTCAATGTATGATACTGTAGAACCATTAAAAGAGGTAAACAAAAAAGAGGTAAGCAAAGAATCCTTAAGGGTTCTGAGTTGTCCAGTATACTGGGTAACACTTTGGAACTACTGACAAAGGTTTTCTTTTTCTTCTTCAGTGCAAAGAATATAATATAATGACAAGTGAACTGAATGCATTTAAATGTAATCATTTGGTTCTTTCTGTGGTTGCCTCAGGCAAGGACGCTATCTGGACTCAGTTCCCATTCAAGACGGACTCATACTCTGAGTGCAATGGCAAGCAGTATGTGAAGAGAACATGGTATCGCAAGTTTGTTGGCATCCAGCTCTGCAACTCACTTCGATATAAGATCTACCTGAGCGACTCTCTTAATGGTCAGTGCTCCATAAATAGCTTACAAGATATTTATATGAGGAGAGTCCAACACTAGATTAGGTGTGCATAACTCTGCTCCTGGGGGTCTACGATGTGTCCGGGTTTAGTTCTGAATCTAATTTGATCCAGCTGGCCCATCTGATTTAGTTGGACTTTTAGATTATTGTTGGATGTAAATTCTACTGGGTGATAGACTCTCCAGGAACATGATTGGGACTGAACTCTGCTGAAGGGCAGATCTCCAAGATTTGGGCTATAGTAGAATCTTGGAGGAACAAGACTAAAACTGAACTCTGGAGGGAGGTATACCTTCAGACTGGGCGCAAACTCTGTTTCTGGGGGAAGTAACTTACTAGGAACATTGTTGTAACTTAACTTTGAAAGAAGTCAGGTCAGTACTGCAGAAGTGTCTTTGTCTATGTTGCACTTTGCAGATTGGCAGAAAAGGTTATATATTTCCAGATACAATGTCCAATGCTGGGAACAAAAAATGTAACTAAACTGTATGAGAGCTAGGCAAACTTTAGCTAACAGCTCACAATCTGTGCTCAGGTAAATTCTACAACATTGGGGACCAGACAGGCCATGGAGAGGACCACTGTCAGTTTGTAGACTCCTTCCTGGATGGATTGACTGGGACACAGCTGCCTGCAGACCAGCTTGAAGCCCGACCAGGTACAGTCTTGAGACATCTCAATCAAGTGAAATCAAAAACAAAACAAAACAAAAAAACACTTAGGCCTTCAGATTTGGGGTCGGCTCTGATTTGTTTAAAGGTGTCCAAGTGTGGGGAAACCACCCTGTGCCAAACAAAGGGAAATTTGAAAATATGTAGCTGGAATCATGGCATTAAAAATGCAAAAATTATGCTTTTATATGTGTATCTAACCAGCTGAAATTCAAACGAAGAAGAACATTGCTTGCGAAGACAATTGATCTGTCCAATCAGGGAAACTTGTTTATCAAAATTGATCATAATGGGTTTTTTAATAGTCATCAAACACAGAACCTTCCCCACCCAAATACTGATAAGCTGTAACTTCAATTGCTAACATTCACGTCTTATTCAAGTATTGGTGATACCACCAATACTCAATTACTGCTGCTGCCACTATACAGTTAGTCCTTCTGTTGCCACAGTTCAGTTATAGCTGCCACTGTTTAGTAAGTTCTGCTGCCACTGGTCAATTTATGATGCTGCCACTTTTCTGTTAATTCTGCTATCAGAGACGTAGCAGCCCTGTCACTGTTCACAGTTAATTCTGCTGCCACTCTTTAGTTAGTGTTGCTGCCTCTGTTCATTTAGTCCTGCTGCCACTGTTTAGTTACTGCTGCTGCCACAGTTAGTACCATGGTGTTTTTTTCTCTCGGTAACAACCTAGTTGAAACACGCCGCTCACTCAACGCTTGCAGCCTACTGCATGTGAATATGGTTACCAAGCAACCAGACCACACTGATGAGAACAATGATTTTTAACCGACCCTGCTAACTAGGCCTCGGATGTGCACATTGGATCATAACGCTGCTCACATCACACAGCGTCCAGTTCAATTTACGTCTGGAAGAACCATCTCTCTAGTGAACTCATAACATAACATTTGTTTTGTCTTTCTCAGGTTACTTCAGAGCTGTGAGGCAAGAACCAGTTCACTTCGGCCAGATCGGAGGAAATTCACACATCACTTATGTAGCATGGTACGAGTGTGGTACACCAATCCCGGGAAAGTGGTAGAACCCCAAAAAATGTCTGAAGTGAGAGAAGTAACTTTCATTGGCTGAGATGGTCACATGCTGGTTATTGTTCACCAATGACTCGGTGGTGTGTGATACCTCAACGTCCGGCACCAAAGTCCAAAACATGTTTAAAGGTGTACAGTATTGAAGAGTCAGGGACTTATTAGCAGGTTTGTGTTGTATATGAACGAACCATGCCTTGCTGTCTTATTTATCATTATTAAACAACAAGCAAGGGGGAAAAACCCATCAAAAATAGAATAAAGAAACATGCTAAAAATGACATTTCATGTAAGTCATGGATGTTTCAAAATATGACTTTGGTTTAAATTTTGGGAAGCTGGCTCCCTAAAAGTATTTTGGTATTTTGTGTAATATTATTTTTATTATAATTATTGTGTAAAGTTTGCGGTGCCTTGTTTCTGAGTGAGAGGGACTGGAAGACACAATGTTCTCCATTCTGATCAAACAAGTGAGATTCATCTATCCATCCATTTCTTCATCCATCCATCCATCCATCCATCCATTCCTCACCTCATTCATTAATTCATTCATTCATCCCTTCATTCACTCACACATATTACATTCATTTATCACCTTTTCTTCCTGAGCCCTGCTATACTGGGGGTGTGGGTGGGTGGGGGTGGGAGTGAGGGGAGGGCTCCAGACTGTAAAGACCTTACACTTGCAATTTGCACAACATAAATCTATTTATATGTATATGGAGAGAGTATTTTTTCATTAAACAAAAAGGAGTTTGAACTATGCAGTAACGTCTCGAACAGTGCAAAGGCCATCAAATGGGTTTGAGGCCGGTGAAAACAGCAGGAACTCATGGCTCATGGTGACAAGTATGTTTTGTACAGTAAATTCTTCTACCCAGGCCCAAAGGTCACTTAAAGTGTATATATCTATTAAAAAAAATTACGCTGTAAAAGATGAAATTGCATTGTTGATTTGAATAACAATGTTCCAGTGTATTTTATTTTTATTTTTCAGTAATAAAAACCAGAACATATTGTTTCTCCATTTTTTTTTTAAATAAAAAAAAAAACCCAATTCTTTGATTACTGTTTCTTTTTCTTTTTTCGGCTCGTTGTACCGCACACATTTTGAAAGCTTGCTTGAGGAATAACAGTAAAAGCCCAGGCCTCTCGAGGAATTTCAGCCTTCGCTTCACTTCACTTCTCTCCTACAAAATTGGAGCCTGCCAAATAGAAACGTCAACCGAAATGCACACATTACTGCATATTTCCAGCCCCAGAGAGAGAGAGAGAGAGAGAGAGGGACGGGACGGGACATATTGCCAAACCTAAGACAATGATGTTCTCAGAGAAAACCACATACCCAGGAAAAAATAAATTTTTAAAAACATTATACGAAAACTTCAGAACACTTCAGTGTGACTTTACTATTAACATGGAACCGGCTGGTGGGCATTGAGACTGGGATCCCACGGCACCCTACAAAAAAGAGTTTCCACTCTCATGTGGGTGGTCTGATATGAAGTTCACCGAACAAAGACTTTCATCAAACTAGGAAATGCATTCATCCACTCAATCATTCATTCACCTTCAGCAATGCTACAGTGATCTTAGCCAAGGTCACTGTGCTTTGAATTAGCAATATGTTTATATTTTAGGTAATAAATCCAACTACGATTATTAGAAAAGGTAACAGGCGGGTAAAAGTTAAAAATAAAAGCGTGCACAGGAATTTTTACGCTGTGTTTTCAAACAAAAAGAAAAAAAAATTGTGCGCATATAGCGAATAGATCCAAGGATCAGACACAGTCTATATGTCCGACTGGAATAGTACAGGAGATCTACGCATATACCACATGGGTACCTGACGGAACGAGTGTGTTAACTATAAAAGATAAAAGAAAGAATCATTGCTTCCGATCACTTTTGAAAAGCAAATTAACTTATTCATATTAAGTGCATGTGAGAAACTTCCCTGTGCCGCCATCATTGATCAGTATTAAATAAATATCTATTTAATATGAATATCTTCTACTAATTGTTTGTCTGTCTGTCATTAACACACACACACACACACACACACGATTGCTTGTTTTGGCACCCAGTGACCATGAGCCATTGAATAATCTATTATAAAATCAGAAGTGATGAAAGCTGCCTGTGTTTACTGAATGGAAAACTAGCTGGGGTGTGTGTCTGACTTGGTCTGTGTTGTGTGGTTTGTTTCTCTTAGTAATGAGTTTTTGCATGTGCTGTACAGCCCAGAAAACTTGTAGACGTAATTTACCCGATCATTTGTCCAATATTCATAGTTCTGTCTTCTGTCTGTTGCCCTCACGAATACGGATTTAAAGCCTTAGACGGTGTGATTTCAGCAGTCTTAAGAATATCATTTGTCACACCGTACAAGATCCCAATCAAACCTCGGTCAAATGACAGATTTGATCACGTTATGTGTTCTAGGACCACCGATCTCAAGTCACATCCAGAGAATTATTTAATATGTCATTTAGTGGAAACTTATCCCCCACCCCCAACCTTCAGTACTTTTACCAAGTACTAAAAGGTCAAATATTACAGTTTGCAACTGTGTAATCGATGCAATAGAAGATGTTGCCATCATTCTTTCATACAAAACAACTTCAGTTTATTCCCAAAAGAAAAGTCTGCCTGGATTGGGATTTCAAAGCTTTTATTACATCTTGCGCTACATGAAAGGGCCAGACTGATGAAGTGGCAGGTGGCTGGGCTTGAGTTAGAGAAAGTACCTTGGCAGAACTGTGCCAGTTTTCCCATAATTTTCGGTAATCGTCACAAACGACCACCCTATCGTCACCTCCAAAACCCACGTCTCTAAACGGTTAATACGACAGTCACATGAGATGACAGCACTCATGCTGATTAACCTGGATTCGACATGTGCCGTGTCACAGTGCCGAAGTCTGCAGATCAGGGTCACTTTTTCAGCTAGCTGAAAGCAGGAAGCTGAAGGCAGCAGAGTGAACACAAATCACTAAGCATCATGAGGTTACAAAATATGGACAAAATCCACACTTTGTTCATAAACTCACAACTGCATTGAGAAAGCTTCAGTCTGTCATTCCTACATGCTTTTCTAGCACTATACGAGTTGGTTTTTGTTGCCAGGGAGACACCACTGTCAATTCTTATGTGATCTGATACACCTATGTAGTTCTCATAGATTTTCATCATAGTTAATGCTTAATTAATCACAGATATTTAGCATCAAAAAGAGTTTTTTTAACACATTTTTTTTAACTGTGTTGCCAGCGGCTTTCAGATCCAGATGTTTGAACCTCTTAGATGCTTTATGGCTGACAAAAACATTTCCCTCCTAATAGATTGTGGCACTTGTGATGTTCAAATAATAAACTAGCTAGCATTATACCTGTGAAATCATGCTAATTGTTTCTCAGTATCTTTGACATGTTTTATTTGTTAATATTTCCATTTTTTGGATGATGTGTCCTAGTGATGATCTCCAGAGATCCCTTGCTTGGGCTATCCCATTCTCCTAAGGATTTATGATGGGGGATTCCTCTGGAATGTTCCGTCTTCTCTACTCAACCTAAAGCAGCCAAAGAAACATGACAACAAGACTGAAAAGACCTTAACAAACCTTAGATTTCCAAAACAGAGCCTCTCTGGGATGTAATCAAAAACATTGTTTCTCTATTCAGCAACTCACACACACACACACACACACACACACACACACACTTCTATTTTGGACAGAACATTTTTCCAGAAAACAGGCCAAAGCATGTGGTCCAATAAGTCATTAATCATGAAGAAAAGAAACATAAAAAAAATCTGAATCAATAAGGAAGAGAATGAGAGAGAAGACCGTCATGAAGTTTTTGCATTAGCATTTTGTTGATTCTCTTCCCCAAGAGGGAAAACTGTTTCAAGACGAAGGAAAAAATTTTGTTTTCTCTATCGGTTTTGCGAGACATGCTTCCCTGTTAATAAATATGCCAAAGTAAATCTAATGCTAATCGCATTAGCCCTACTCTGTGGCTGAAAATGTAAACTACCCCACATTCACTCACAGTGACAAATATTAAGTAATGAGTAATGACTTGGTCCAGTGACCTTAAGGTGGTCAGGAACTGAACACAAGCCAAAAGCGGGATTAAATAATCAACACTTGGCAAGCATCAAGACCCTTGAATACCACTGAGCTTCTAGCACACACAACTATAAAAGGAACATTGCCCTTCAAACCAGCAAATGTTAAAAGAGAATGTTTTTTTTTTTTAAATAAATAAATAAATAAATAAAGCAAGCAAGCAAGTACTGGCCAAATAGTTCCTTCACAAATTTTTCATCCGGTGTTTAAACCAAACCACTTTCCAGAAGCAGGACGCGGGAGGGGTCAAACAAATAAAGACTTTTACAGAGATGGGAGCAAAAGTTCAATAAGCAGATGGCCAGAACAGATTTTTTATTTTTTTTTGCAAATTCTCTGATAATCCTTCACCTGAATCAGAGTTCTCAAAAGATCCTATAAGGTTCTTTGGCAACTACCTTTATGTGCTCATGTTAGATTTTTTGTTCTGGCTCTGTTAGGTGTTTTTGCACAGTGCTCCTAATGAGAAAAACCGTCATTGGAAACAACTGACATGATGAATATGTGTGCAAAGGGACTGTACTCTATACATGAATGGAATAAGTGCGCAGTCGCTTATATTTGGGCTATTCGAGGATTCGCAAAGTGTCTCCAATGTGCAAATATGACATATCTATGTATATATATACATATACATATATATATATATATATCAAGAATGTCCATCTGGTTTGTTTTTGACAGAACTGAACAGGACATCTTAAATCTGGGTTTAATAACATGAGGTTTAGCATTCTTGTCATTTAAGATAAACATGTAAATGAAAGAAAACAAAGAGCGAGTTCAGACAGAGTGAGTTCCTGTTGAAAGTCCATACTCTTGGGAAGCAATTTAAGAGACGCTTCCTGGCTCCAAGCTGCTCTGCTTTTATTTAGCCGCTGCTACAAAAGACAAAAATACAAAACTCGCCATGTATTTGATCGACGGCAGTCTGGAATTACTCAGAGGAGGTTTCGTGTAACACTACTCAAATAACCATCATATGTGTCTGGAAGCTGGATAAAACAAAAGAATGAAAAGTCAACCTAAAGATGGAGTGTCTTGGTAGCACAGTAAAAGAACAAACGGTTTGGTAGCACAGAAAAGAGCGAGAGACAGGAACAGAACTAATAGCTAAATGACGTACACTGACGATTGATATGTGTGACAACAAAAAGGATCATCCAGGCCAAACGAGAGTTCTCAGATTTCTACCATCTCCATATCCTCCGACCTGCTTCATTACATTTACAGTAAAGGACATTAGTAAATCCAAGCATCTTTTCAAAAGACAACACTTAATCAAGACTGGAGTAGGGTACTAGTAGCCAAAAGCCAGGGCAAGTGAATCCTCTGGCTTAGTCCTACCTGATGGGATCTTAAGACCGGTCATTAAAATGCCTGGCTTGCTGGGGTAATCTCAAATCATTGCAAGAGCTTGGATATTTATATTTGAAATTATAGCCTGCCGTATGAACAAGCAAGGAATGTTGTTGCTGTAGAATTTTGAGGAGCCATTGTTAAGGATTCAGTGAGACTAGATGGCTACTTGAACGCTGCCTTCTACTATGAGAGGCACTATGAATATCTTGTGATGATATTTGGCTCAGCCAATACCCCATCAATGTTCCAATCCATCTTAATGAGGTCTTACATGACTGGCCCTGGAGGACCAGAGACACTGACTTGAGTGGGCTGGCTTGCCATCCCCTTACAACAGTCACAGATAACTGAAAAGTAGAGTAGATCCAGAGAGCCCAATGTCTTTCTCTTTGCTAAGCCATATGAGCCATGTTTTTTTTTTATTCACTGCAGGATTTTATTATTTTATATATATATATATATATATATATATATATATATATATATATATATATATATATATATATATATATATATATATATATATATATATATATATATATATATATATATATATATATTATATATTATAAAAACAAACAAGGCTGATGCAGACCTCTGTCACTGAGTAAGCATTCCAGACCAAATACAAGCCTTCTACCCAACCAAGTGCTCACTCAAATTCTCTGGTACATCAATAAATCACTGCAGCTGGTGACCCTATACCATCTGTATCAATCTCCTCGGTGATGTTCCAGACAGCTGCTAGGCACCATGGTATCAACCAAGAGCTGTTAACGTTGTTAATGTTATAATGGCCCACTATTCAAACTGATGTAAATAAGTATGTACAGTCATGTCTTGTTTCTGTTCAAGCCATGACCCTCTCACCAGCTACCTACCATTATGTATTAAATGCTGCCAATAGCTGCCCAAAGCCCCTGGTCTGTCTTGTCAGTCACTGTTTCCAGAATCTGAAGGTAACACCACTTACTGGTTCTTTACAGTATCTTTTCTTGAACCCTTCCCAGGTCTTCCTATTATATACCAAACTGAGGATAAACTATGTTCAAGCATGTCTTCATGATAGTATTGTGTCTGAGTCAAGGTATGCAGTTCACCTCACCGCTATGGAGGGTCTTCATGGAGGTCTTTACCTCTTATGGGCAGGGGTGCCTTCCCCAATGAATCAAAATACCGTATGCCCAAAACCCTTTAGTCCCCTCATCCACCATTCTATAGCCCTTCATGTAGCTCCTCAGTAACCAGCCTTACTTGTTTCCACGGATTACCTTCACAGATTAAGTTCTGGGGATAAACAAGTGGAACATATGCAGTGAGGTGATATTCCCATGTACATGTGGAGCATGTGGACCAACAGGTCATCACTACTACAAGGAGGCATCATAATACCAACCGGGTGAAAGAGTGTGGCTACCGACTCATGACATCCACCAGTACCTCCAGTTGAACAACTCACTAACCAATAGGGGCTTGTTCCTGTGAAACCCAGCAACTCAAGAGGTACGTATTAGAATCACAATTAGAAAAACTGGTCCTTCTATACTTATTTGCACATAAAAGTGCTTGCATCTTATTGAGAACAATAATAAGAAAAGAACAAAGGAAAAATGTGTACAGCTTACATAACAGTGAAGGGCCTAGCAACTTGATAGACTTGATTAACTGTGATAAAGGGCTAATGCATGCATATCCAAAATTAGGTATAATAATCACATCATTTACTAAAATACCCCCCGAATTATTTTGAGTAATCAGATATGGAGATATTACATAGACGAATTAGGTCTGGAAGCCGGATTTGGTCAGAAAAAATATTCCTGATAAAAATAATTTTATTTGCTTGCCTTTGTGCAGTTCTAGCTACAGATTTATATAAAAGACCAAACTATGAGCACACACAGCTGTGTCCACAGAAGCACTGGCCAATGCAGCGATGGGGAACCAGTGATGCAGAGGATCTCCCAAACCTTGCACTTTAAACAAGAAAACTAGTAAAAACCTGATACATGCTTCAAAAAGAAGCAGGTTCCAGATGCTAAAAGGACTTTGGCAGCATGTGTAGACCCAACACTCTCTCACATACTCCACAATGTGGTATCTAATGTCAGGAAACTCGGAATCATATGTACAGATGGCACGGAGATATAGATTTGCTTAAGCAGGTCCACGGGGTCCCTTTATGAGTCCAGCAGCAACAATGTGTCGAATAAAGTAAGAGCTGATACAATAATAGTTCTGGCCAATTCAATGTAGGACTCCCAAGTAGAAACTGAGCTGAGCTGTACTCTACTGGGCACTAATCATAGGAAAAAATGATAAAACCCTTAACTATGCATACATAGAAACAGTTCCCAAACACTGCAAACAGGTCTCCAACATTTCTCTGGTCATTTGAGATGACAGTGATTGGTTCCCTCAAAAGAGGGATTGAAAGTGTCTTAGCTCATAGCAGACCTAAAGGGAATACGGTGCTTGGACCCGAAAAACCAGTCGCTGCTGTTCTGCAGAGCAAAAAAACTAAAACCACAAAATAACAATAATAAAACTCCGTCAACTTTAATTATGGTAAAATTCATAATGTGTTTATAGATAAATTATAAATAAATATTTTTTAAAAACTGCAATATTACGGTTATAGGGGGTGGTTAGAATGGGAGGCATGAAAAGAAATGTAAGTAAAGGGAATTAAAAAAAAGATTAAAATAATAATCATTTTTAAAACATAAAATAAAAAATAAAGCTACTTCAGGGCCTTGGTGAATAGACTAGTCTTTAGTCTTCCTTGTTACTCAGTGACAACAAAATCAGGTGAGTATACCTAATATGATAAATATAAAGTATAATTATTCCGAAAATGGCTTTTTAATGTGGGTGGAAAGTCAAAGGGATAAGAAAAGACGTTTTTTCGCTCATGTTAGTGTGGAGTAGTACTGAAAGCAGATGGAGCGGGAAGGTTGAATACAGCTAAAGTACACACCAAATGGAGGAACTCCAGCTTGATCATTGATGTTCAGATGGTTTCCTGGCAAATGACTGAGAAATGATGGGGCTAGCAATCAAGAAGATCACATGTATAACATGCAACGGGTCACAAGACCAGCTTTAAAACAAAATTTAACAAAATTATTATTATTTTTTTTTGGCTTTGGAGCAATCCAGGAATCATTTTCATTGTCTTTAGCAGGGGTCAAGCAAGAGGCAGGCTAGAGTGAAAAATACTCCATGATCATAATCCAAGACAGACGAAGAAGAATATACAAAACAAAATTGACAAGATATAAATGCACAAGAAGACTATGGAATTATATCCTGAAACACCAAGATATAAGTGGACAAACATGGGCTAACACGGAACAGGTGAACACAGTCGGGTAACAAACTAATGACAGAAAGGGGGACGGGATCAAAAACAGGAATGAAAGCACACTGCAAATGCATGAATATGCATCGAGGTTGAATTCATGGCAATATAATCAGCAATAAATTTGCAAGTACAGTAATAAAGTTAACGTTAGGGTTAATAGGAACGGTTCCTACTCTCTAGACATTTCACCATGTATCAAGTTCAATTGCTTCAACCACTTAATATGAGGCATTGTGTGCAGATTTCTCGTGAGATAAAGCCAACACAGGATGTAAGTGAGTACACCCCTCACATAAATATTTGATTAGATATTTTAATGTGACAACACTGAAGAAATGACATTTTGCTACAATGTAAAGTAGTGAGTGTACAGCTTGGGCATTCTCAAACGAAAGGTGGAGGAGCACAAGGTCTCAAACATCCACCAGCTCCATGATGTCGTCATGGAGCTGTGGAAGAAGACTCCAGTGGCAACCTGTGAAGCTCTGGTGAACTCCATGCCCAAGAGGGTTAAGGCAGTGCTGGAAAATTATGGTGGCCACACAAAATATTGACACTTTGGGTCCAATTTCGACATTTTCACTTAGGGGTGTACTAACTTTTGTTGCCAGTGGTTTAGACATTAATGTCTGTGTGTTGAGTTATTTTGAAGGGACAGCAAATTTACACTGTTACACAAGCTGTACACTCACTACTTTACATTGTAGCAGAGTGCCATCCATCTTCTACTGCTTAATCCTTTTCAGGGTCACGGGGAACCTGGAGCCCATCCCAGTGAGCATCGGGCACAAGGCGGGGTACACCCTGGACAGGGTGCCGGTCCATCACAGTGTACAATCACATACACACCCATACATACACTACAGACACTTTATACATGCCAATCAGCCTACCATGCTACCATGTATGTACCCAGAGGAAACCCCCACAGCACAGGGAGAACATGCAAACTCCGCACACACATGGTCCTGGCGGGAATCAAACCCTGGACCCTGGAGGTGTGAGGTGAACGTGCTAAGCCTCTCGGCTTTTCTCAGACATAAAGAAGAAACGCCATGAAAATGTTACTAAAATGCCAGTATGACTGTTCGTCCAAACCAAGGATAAATCCACAGGGGGTGCAGACCTGCCTCCAGCTTCACTCCAGGAGAGATGGATCTGGACCTTTCAATTAAATATTCCACATCTGGAGAACAGGTTGCTCACACACACACACACACACACACACACACGTCATCATGAAAGAAATTAATTCACACTTAATGGCAGCACACTGGTTTTGAGTGATTAAGAAACAAAAACGTGAGAATGTGTAATACGCGGTACATTTATTAGCCATTCATATCCAAAGCTAATGTTACAGAACATATTCAGGTAGACTCGCTGTGTGGTGTGGTGTGGTGTGAGGGTATGATATGGTCTCATGAGTCATGTTTCTGCTATTTTCAACAGCTGTACTGTTCCCCCGCTCGCACCCCGTCCTCTGAAAAACCCATATGACTGGTTCAAGTCCAGATTCCAGCCTGCATATAGCTGCTAGCAATTATATACACAACATGTTTGACGGCATGTAAACGATGATTAAAGCAAATAATCGTCAGCGATGCGCGATGTCTGATTAGAGTTTTTAAATGATTTTTTAAATAATATTTTCTATAAGGCGTGCCAGTATCAGGACAGATATTCGAACCAAGCACTTTCTCGAACAATATCTTTTACAGATGATGTAGTGCGCTTTGTGGTATTTGCATATTTTCCACTAGACTTAATGTTTCTCCATGGCGTTCGGTTTACGACACGAAATGTCACGAACCGAGAGCGCAATCGAGATTAACGACAGAAACGCGGCCTGGTAAAGCGGCTGCGGCACAGAGTCCGCCCTCTTCCTCGGGCTTACATAAAACTCGACGAAACCTCAAACCCTTGGGACACTCCAGAGGGTCACGTGGCAAGTCCAGTGTGCTGGGAAAGGACTCGCGCACAATAAGGGCCGCATAAATGCCGAATAATACCTGTTCGTCGTGATAACTCCTAGGGAGAGGAGAGAGGACTGGGGCTTGTGGGTAATAAGGCTGTACTGATTCTATTTCCAAGGCCAAACAGGAAACTGAAAAATTCAGCTGAGCACCAAAACACATGCTCTGTCAATGGGGAAAACACCTTCGCAAGCTGCCTCCCTGAAGTCGATTCTTTTCCTATAACAGCGTGTCACAAACTATTTGATTAAACTTTTGCCGCAGCAATTTGCCAACAATTATTAAAGAATTTAGACACTTCATATGTTTTATCCATTTATTGCTGAAGAAGCTAGTTCCTCTTCTCGCTTAAAGTACGTTATAGCAGCTATCAACAGCTTGTCATGTTCCTTAGATCTGCAAAGTGCAAACTCCTCCATCCTGGAGATGTTGGAAAACGTAACGTTTACAGCTTTACCTCTGACTGTACTTGTTTTTTCCTGGTTGTAGTGGTGTCCTTTCTTGCACTCGTCGACCGAAATATAAAGTGAGCGTTGAGCTGAAGAACTCCAAGAACAAATATAATACTAAACTGGCTCGGCGTTAATGGATTCTGTAATAGGTACACGATTCAAAACCGCAAAAAAAGAGGCAGATGTGATTAAGTCCGTTCGTATTAACCCGAGCAGCTGTGAGCTGATTTATAACCGATTTATGTCTAGGCATTCTTTCACCCAGCTGTTTGTGTAATGGAGTTTGCGCAGAACCTGAGCCCTGATGGCTAAGGAGAGAGAGATGAAAATAGTGATGGTTCAAGATGGAAGCAATTATAATCAGTCAGGAATTTAACCGCGTTGTCTGGGCAGCCCGACTGGCAGGCTGCGATGGGCCAAGGCCTCGACTCAGCTTTACCAGCACAGACCACATGGAGCATCAAGTTCATGGAGGAGAACGCCGATTCCTGAGGAACACCCTGAGATCCCACTGGGAAAAGTGTTTTACTCCGCCAAATCTGCTCCTGGTCTGGAATACTGTCTATCATTTGACGGATTCTGATTGGTCAGGTGGTGTTGATTATATTTCTAAAGATTTATATTATTAATAACAACTCCTAGCAATTAATTAATATATTAAATGGTTAGTTAAGGTAACTTGAATGTAAAGCATTATCAGTGTGTTTTTCATTGTTGTTGTTGTTGTTATTATTGTTGACAAGGGCAATGTTTTTAGTAGACTTGCATAGAGAAAATTAGCATTGGTTGCATTTCAAATCGAGCAGCCTGTAAGGAAATCAGGATATTAAAAAAAAAAGAAGAAAAAAATCCGTCCAGGACGTGACTGAGCCTTTTGTGTAAATCTAAACAGAACACTTTCCAGTCCCTTTTTTTTTTCCTCCTTCTGCCAGTGAGCCTTACTTACTTCGTTCTTGGGCCCAATGGCCACGGCATCGTACCGTGAAAGAAAGAACTGTCGAGACGTCATGGTTAGAATGTTAAAAAGAAGAGATGTCGAGATGGAGCCCGAGAGCTTTTTGTACATTCCCGAACGGTGGTTTAAGTGGAGGTGACTAGGGGATGAGCTAATGGTGGTGGTTCGGGGCTTTCAATTAAATTGGCATGGCTGTTTTCCCCCCAAAAAGCCATCACACACACGCATGATGAGTATCCCAGCAGGAGTTCTGGCGTGCTTAAAGATGACAAATATGTTTTGTGCGTGGAGATGAACTGCGTGTTGACAGCCCACGATCCTGGAAGCGTGCTGCGCTCTTGTTAGAAAAACAGGAGACCTTCCAGATACTCTCACGGGCTCTCGTAAAAAAAATAAAATAAAATATATATATATATATATATATATATTTATTAAATAAATAAATAAATATAGATTTTCAGGTAACAGGTGCAAAAATTGCTGAAACAGTCAGGGAAGATGAAAACCTATAAATCAACTGGTCTACCAAAGCCTCACTCTACTGGTGAATATTGGCACTACAAGATAATACATCTGTGCTAGCAATACACATGGCATGCGCTGAAGAGAATTCTTCTTGGGCAAGTTGAACCGTTTTTCATATTTGGGGACTAAATATGGCCAGAGGTCCTGAAAAATGTCTTTTTTTTTTTTTACCGCAGGAACGGGCCTTTGAGATATGTTCACGCCAACGTCAATGGAGAGGTAGATGGACTAGAGGGCTTTGTGGAAATCTCGTGTGTTTATGAGCACATTAATCCCTTGGCCTCGGAGTCCATAGAAAACTCACATTAATGGACTCGCGACACTAGAATCGTAATTCCATCTCACCTTATGCTCATGACAGGTGCAATTTTCCTGGACTTAATCAAATTCCTATCCAAACCATTTTCTCAGGTCCAAGCTTCGAAAGAAAAAAAAAAAAAGTCATTTTTCCTGAGCCAATCTTGGAATCGTGTCTGGAGAGGAGCGCTGAAAGAGGCCAAGAAACTAAACGCCATCGCGTGTAAGAATATTTTCAGCTTCAACTCCTTCATCGAAAAGCAACGAACGTCCATCAAGACGTCAGAACCAGACAAACAGAAACGTACGGTTTAGCAGCTCTGCTTATAAATATCATCAAAAAGTGAGAAGTGAGGTGAGAAGAAATAATAATAATAATAATTTTTAAAAAGCAGCCTGCGTAATTGATTCTCCAGCGCAGGAAATTGGACATCTGCTCTGTGCTAAATTGTATCACGGCTGCCGTGAAGAGCTGTCGTGGTTTTCCATCGAAATGTTATGTTGTTCGAAATTATTTAAAGATCAAGAGGGAATAAAAAAGCTACGCGCGCACTAAAGTAAGTTACGGTGCGCTAGGTTACTACGGCGAAAGGCAAGACAACGAAAAGCACCACGACAAACACGTTAGCATGAACTCCTTATCGCGTGCTTGTTGATTGCCTCCGGTGTGCGTCAGTATGATGTCATTGTAGCTATGCTGTCGACTATACAAGGCATTAAAACGAGTTTGTGAATACCAAAAAGCCTCCTAAATGGGGGGAGAAAAGAAAAGAAAAACGAAACGAATTACGATGAATATGTACTAATCAATAAACAATTAAAGAATGACGTTTGATGTATTTTTGTCGCGTTTTTCTGTTCAGGTGCTGCGTTTATTTTTCCCCGTTTCTTGATGCGTTTTTGCACTTTACGAGTCACCATAAGTCACAGGTTTCAGCCTGTGAGAAACACCAGGCATCAACGCCAAATAAAAGTCTTGCGACACTCATAAAACGTCAGCTACAAGAGCACATGGAGTAAATCTGTCCTGAAAACACAAATCGTACAAGACGTGTCGTACTCTTTCTAATTGCTGTAACACCTGGTTGCGCTGAACTGCTGTTCGGAGTTGGAATCCAGTTGAGGGAAGAAGAAAAAAAAAACCTTTCATGACAGATTTACCATGCTAGTGCAAGAACGTTATTAATCTTCATTATTTTCACCGTTCTGCGTAATATATCCCTGATAAACTGGATGCATGAATAGACTTGTATTGAAAAACACTGTAGTTAGCGTCTATGAGTGGCAGACAACAGTGTTGAAGCATATCCAAAAAAAAACCCACGATGTTTGGTTTTTAACAAGAAAAAGGACATGCTGAAGGTCTGATCTCTTCCTGGCTTCATGACATGCGCTTATACTCTTCCCAGCTGCCGGCAATTACCCTGTAGAATATAGTGTGTGAAAGATGCTAACAGATTTCCAGAATCATCTCAAACGTTGCCCCTGGGGCCTTCAATGTCTTTAGAATGACTAGAAATCCAGATGTTGCATTTTCTGTGAAAAGAACACCTCTTGTACATGTACAGATAAGATAGTAAAACATTCTTCAAAGTGAGACCGAGGTAATGTTAGCAAGATTTGCTAAGTTATAGTACAGCACGTAGCTGTAGCGCGAGTTCGGCATCATCCAACGTCGCCGTCTTATTGGTGGCTTTTAGCCGAACGTCGTTTGATTTGAATCCAACTTCGGTCACGATGGGACTAAACCAGACACGCGACCGTATTATTTATTTTACGATGTCTGCGGTGAAAATATTCCAGTTTAAACCAGGCTCGTGCAACACACTGGAGAGCTTCTTACGATAAGCAGAGCGTTTGGTAGAAGCGAAGCGATTTACGTTTACAGCATTTAGCAGCTAATTTGCGCTTAGCGAAGTGTCCGGAAAAGACTGACGTATTTCAATCCCAAACTCTTATTACAAACAGCAATGCTTTAATGGAGAGCTATGTTTATTTAAATCTTGGTCCAGGAGAATATAGCAATGGTGTTTGTGATAGTAAATGGAATATCTATAAACGTTTTGACAACGTTGAGCATGGCATTATATCCCAAGGTCTCAGGGATCAAAATTTGTGTCGCTACAAAAAAACAACAACAACAACGTGAACACATGCTAAACATTGAGAATTAAGGATGTCCAGATTAGCCAGACGAAGGGACGACACGGCCCGTCTGTGTCCGTCGAGTTCTTAATAAGGGATTCTTGCTTGACGCTCACTTGAGGGCTTGATGATCTTTAGTTGTGCCAAATCAGACGTGTCTGCTTCCCAAACATGATGAAACGGTGCGCACATCACGAGCATCGTTACCCGAGGTAACACGGCTCATAAAATAGAACCGTGAAAGCAAGCTTTTAAAATAACAAGGAGAAGGATACGCAAACGGGTCCATCGTGACTGCTGACGGGAAAAACTTCAAAAGCAAACGACTACAGTATCACGAGAGTAACGTCAGCTCTGGACGTATTCACATAACTTGTTATATTAAGGGTGATGGAACACTAGAATTCTCGAATCTGATTGGTCGGAAGGCGTGGATTCGTTTTCTATAGCAGCAGCTCTGATAGATCGCAGGTTTACATTAATGTGCTCATTGCAGTGTCGTGACACGCTCTTAATATCTTTAAGAGAGTAAAATGAGAGGCTGGGGAGAGAACGACAGCTTGATTATAGCCACTGGAACGCAAGTGATCACGGGAACTTGTTTCGGAGACATTTCTCAACGCTAAATGGATAAAAACGGAAACAGGAAATACAATCAAAGAAGTGAGATAATATTCAAGGGAGATCGCCCTCTAGCTGTCTGGAGGGGGAAAGTACAGGCTAGATGTCACAAAAGGATTGATTGTACCTTCTTTCAGCCAAAAAAGCATTTCGGTGTGTGTCTTTGTGCTTGCGTGTGTGTGTGTTTAAACACACTCCAAATGGCAGACAAAATTCTCAGTTCCCATGTGCAGAGAAATCTTATATTCATGGGTGATTTTTTTTTTTTCCTTCTTCTTTTCCACCACATGGCCTCACTTCAGGTATGCCTCATCTGATCTCTTCATCAGTCATGTTTAAAAACAACATGATTTCAGGACTGGGAAATAGACTTGTTCCGACGTGCAAGAGTTGATTGAAAACAGCAGTTTCGGACCCGATCGTTTCCTTCTTTATTCGCCGTTATTTATTTTGACATTGAAATTTGTACAAGCTTGTTTTAGAAATCCGCATCCGATAAATAAAGGACACATTTTTGGAATTATAATCGTAAATTACACGTGAGCAAATTGGGGGCAAAGGGTAAGGCTAAATGAGCTGGAAAGTTCCACAGCTCAGACGCAACATCTCGGAGACGCCACAAAGCTGGGCTTTATGGTAAGATGAAATATTGTGTAAAATGGCGTTCTGGTCTGATGGGAAGCAAAAAGTGAACTGTTTGTCCTTGGAAATCCAACACTGCTCCCCAGAGAGAAACATGGTGGTGGTAGCATCGTGCTGAACGTTACACTCTGCCTCTTAGTTGCATCTCTGGTGTTACACGGTAAGTCAGGTAAATCAGATCGGGTACCTGGAACATCTTTCCATTTCTTTAAATAATGGATTTAATGTTGTTTGGAATTTGATTTTATAACCAAACCTGATACGTTTCCAGAACTTGGTCCTGGACTTGGTCTTTCTTTAGGTACATTCACTAAGAAACACTTAAGGAACAGGTGTATTTATTTCGAGATTTCGTGACGCACTTTAATTGCACACATTAGTTGACTTTATTCAAATGATTAGGTCACTAGTATGGGGGGGTTTCACAGGACTTGTGTCAAATATTTTTCATGACATGTACCGTAAAGTCCATTTCAGTTCCAGGTTGTAACACTACAAAATGTGGAGAGGTAATATGCGACACTTGTGCAAGGCTTCGTATATATGACGAACGTCGGTAAGGACTCACATGGACAATTACTCAAACAGCTAAAAATGCATCTGAGAAAGAACATGGACACGAGAAACAAATGCTTAAACCAGTAGCACAGTGGTGTGAGTCCAAAATCCCAACGTAGCCTCACACACACACACACACACACACACACACGTGTCAAAAAAATGATGCACTGGGCAAAGAGGAGGCGGCCAGACATCTCATCCGTCCGGTGATTTAAGGGAACGTCTTATTTCCTGACAAGCAGCTAAAGCTTTTCAGATGTACCAAGCGGGCAAAGAGAAAGAGAATTGTTTGACTTGCCAACTTTCAAGAATCTCTTTTCCTTTCACCATGGATGAATAGATCCTTTTATTTATGACCGCCTTAAATACCAAGTGAGAATCAAATCGAAGCGCCTCTCGTCTACAGATTTGTTTGACTTCGCTCCCTCAGGACGTTAGCATGCGTTAGCAACACTGAAGCACCTGTATCCAAAGTGGATCAGGACCGAATCCTGCTACGCCTGAAGCAGTGCTGGATTCCTCTAGAAACCCTGAGCCCGTCTAGACCAGACCTGACCAGACCAGATCGATGCATCATCCGTTCGTCCAACATTCTCAGCCCAAACCGCTCCACCTCTTCTCAATTTCACGGATGTCCCCAAACGACAGTCCCAGAGATGATGGGTCTCAAGCTTGCTAACAGTAGAAGTCGACTTATGAGGCAAAAAAAAAAAAAAAATTGTTGAGAAAATGCTACTATGTTGGTTCATTTGGCTAAAGCTCTTATGTAAAGCAACTTATAAGTCAGACAGGATTCAATCCAAACGGATCGCCAAGCAATTGACCATTGACGGCCTTTGAATTTTGAGATTTGAACTCCCAACCGTCTGATCCCTAAAGAATACTGCTTGTAGGACAAAACAGATGTGCTATTTTAACCTCCAGCTGGGTTAAACGCCCGTCCTCGCATAATTTTTTTTTTTTTTTTTTACAAGGCGAGTGAAATCCCAGACACCATGCCTGTGGCTTTCCTGGTGCCTTGACCACGTGCCGTGGGCAGGAAATAACCTCAAATATTGTAAATAGCTTGAAAGAACCCATTCAGACAGGAAGTGCTTCACCGTCTTTATTTTGGTGTGTCTGGGTACACGGCACACTGGCAGATGGATCTGGATTTGTTGAAAATAATGGAAAAGGCCCAAGCAAAGGTCAGGCTGTGTGGTGTGCTGATGGACACACACATACACAAATTACTCCAAGGCTCACTGTCTCATCCACCCACACTCGCCACACATCTTCTTTTTTACTCATACCCTTCCCTCTCTCGTCACCCAGGATGGTTTAAACACACCTCTAAGTGCTTTACGGTCAAACCCACGCTGCACTGGCTGTGAATAAATAGCATCGAACTTCAAACTTTAATCTCTAAACAGGTGCAGAGGATCTGTAGCAGTAATAATATGCATGTGCATGTAAACTAGAGGCTCAAATGACAACGTGACAGTATGTGATGAAGCATAGAGTGTGTGTGTGTGTGTGTGTGTGTGTGTGTGTGAGATATATTTTCATCAAGTACTGTTGAATTCTGTACCGTGATTGGTCAGAAGGTGTGGAGTCATTTTCTAGAACAGCAGCTCTGATGTTTCTATGGTAACAGCTCATACACAGGGACTCGTACAGTATAGCTACATAATAAAGGAATATAACACTCCGTGACGAGCTAGTGATGAGTGAAACACTATAACTGTGTTTGGAAACAGTAGAGCTGTTAATAACAATGTGGCACCAAACGTCATCTCCGAGATACCCGAAACAGGGCGGAGTCAAACTCAAAGGTCAACCAGGGAAGGCTGAGGCAGTGGAGGCTCAGTGGTGTGGGCTCTGAACTACTTCGTTTTCTCCTTGGACAATTCCGCTATCCCTTCATACGGCATCACAAGGAAAGCGCTATCCGTCCTCATCCGCATACATGAGCTCGAAGACGTCCATGATTGGTTAGTCTCGCTCTGATTGACAGGAGCATACACCATTCCTCCCAGAGAGCACAGCCAATTTTGCTAGGTAGAACCTCAACAGGAACCCATAGCTCTGGAGGACCGTGATTGGTTTTGAGTTTGGAACCTTGAGCAAGATCTTGAACCTTCAGCTCAGTAGTAACTCATTTGGACTGGCCACGTTTTTGCAGTAATTTCTTCTCACTCGAGCTTACATTTGTATAATTTATGTTTTTTCCGTTTTATCGGTTTTGCCCATCTTCTGGTTACTGTTTGGGGCAGAGCTCTACGCTTGGATCATATAGAACGGTGTTGCGTTTCTGATACGGGACAGTGTTTTGGATACACTGAGCGATGGCGTGAGAAAAAAAACGACGACCCTGAACGACTGCAACATGTGGAGCAGAAGGACAGAGTCTCGATTCACGCACGGCAAAGACATAATACCCGACTTGAGGGTTTCATCTCATCTCACGCAGCCGGAACATGCGAATCCGTGTTTCCCAGCGTTCCATAAAAGCCCCCTGCCTCAAGTACACCGTTTTGTTCTGCTTCATATCGTATCTCCTGCTGTCATCTCAGGCAGCTCACGGTTCCGTAACACAGACAAACTGTTTCTCTCTAGGCACTAAAACGGACTAACATGTGTTGAGGCTCTGAAACAGGTCAAAATGTTCCTCTGTGCTCTAGACCCAGGCGGATATGGATCTCTCTATGCTTTCGCACACACTGTTCTCTTTGGAGGCATAGAACAGGGCTTCAGTAGTCTCGGATGTCTCAAAACGTGTGTCTGGTCTCTGAAACTGAATGTGTCTCTTTAGGTCAAAACACGTCTCTCTAGACTTTCCGACAGTCGAATACGTCTCTGTCTCTATTCAGGTTCTTACATGGCCAATATTATTTCTTTCAAGGTTTTAATAAAACGAGCACACTAAAAGCTTCTTTGGTTTGTCCCTCTAAGTGGGGGGAATGTTTTCAGAAGAAAGGCTTAGGAAAGAAAGTAGAACACTTTAACCATTTATCTTTTAGCTAGAACCATTAAGTATCCAAAGAACCATTGAGTACGCTAAGCGAATGATTTTATGCTGTAAAATGGACTGAAAATGGATCATAATGTCCCTCTAAACCAGTGGTCACCAACCCTGTTCCTGGAGATCTACCATCCTACAGGTTTCATCTCCAACCACAATCTAACACACCAGATTTAGCTGATCAACAACTTCTTAAGGCTATGATTAGATGGTCAGGTGGGCACCATTACGGTTGGAATAACCATGCTTCCACTTTACCCAGTGTTCACACAAACAAGCGACTCATGAAGCTTGTGGGCGTGCACGGTCTAGTGGATTCGCACAGCATGCTAATTGTTCTAGCTACCTACATTCACAAGAGGGAACAACAATCTTTGCTACTTCCTTGCAACCTTTGTTTTTTCCTAATCCTACATATTTAATGAGAGGTCATATATGACAGGATAAAACGTGAAACATCGGACCACACGGCCAGAGCAATCAATCGAGCGTATCGTTTAGAACTGGTGCTTTACAGAGACATACCTAATTCGCATAGAATTTAGCATAGAATTGCCTCTGAAATCACAGCTCTGTGACGCACGCATATGTAGACAACGGTGCTCACATGGCTCTCTAGTGCCTGAGGCAGAATAATATGGAATAAAAGTGTCCCACTCAGCTCAGAAACAAGCTCAAGTTTAAAATAGGCGACAAAATCTCTCTTTACACATTGAAAATGAACCGGATAATGTCTCGCTAGACTCCTGAATTAAGTCAAACACCTCTATGTAGTGTTCTGAAAGGGATAGAAACATCTCTCTTGGTTAAGAACAGGTGAGAACATGTCTCGTGCCTCAGGAATGGACTGAAATCTCTTGGCTCAGATATCTCTCTCTAAAGCCTGATCGATCAGTTCCACAGCTCTGCAACGGCCTGACAGGTATTTTTCTCAATCTAAGGTCTGAAACAGGCCGAGACACGTCTACCGCTCTAGGTTCTGACCACGCCAAAATATTTGTCTCTGTAAAATCTGAAATTGAACAAACATGGCCAAAACGCATCAATTGGCCCATTTGTCCATCTTAGGAAGGGAGTCTGTTACAAGAGTCTACACAGAAAAAAGAGAAAGAGAGAGAGAAGCTTTAAGAGTTCTTTGGTTGTCTCTTTTGGGGAACGGTTAATGGTTCTACGCAGAAATGTAGAACGGATTTTTTTCCAAAATAGAAAGGGCTTGCAGATAGAACAGGCTAAGAACTTTTAAACATCCAATGAAACCTTAAAGAACCCTTGATGAACCCTTGCGAGTACCATGTACTAAGCTAAAAGAAAAAAAAATTATTTCATTTAGTACTCTCACAGAAAGAAGAGAGAGAGAGACTTCTTTAAGGGTTCAGTGGATCATTAAAAGCTCTTCTCTTCGAACCTCTTTCTGCTCTTTCTCTTTCTGATAGAGTTGTACATACAGTCTGAGATCTATGGAAATGCACCGTCATGTTTTGAAGCTCAAGTGGGAGTTTGTTTTGAGTGTAAAAGAAGTAAAGACTTCAGTGAGCATGCACACACTAGATGATTCAGAGGTCTTTCCATATCTCAAGGGACACAGCTAACTGTTGAAATTCAAGATGGACGCGGCGTTCAATTCGAAGCTTGTCTGATTTACCGTTGACGATCGCGGTTTATAATACGAGTACTGCTTTTAAATCCTCCAAGAATCACACTAATCAAGCAATGTGTATTCAAGAGATTATTCAAGCACATTATTATGAATTCGGTTTTGTTAATTTGATACTAATTAATTGACAATTGTTTTAACCCGAGACAAATCCTAATATGAAGCTGAAATACAGTACAGTATACTGCATGTGAAACTTTTCTCCTGTCACACCTCAGAGGCCCACTAGTGGGCGCCAAAGCGAAGAACTAGATATGCTATGTCTACTGAGGTAAATAAATCCCTCTATACCATGGGTGTCAAACGTACAGCTCGCGGGCCAAATCCGGCCCGCTAGAGGGTTCAATCCGGCCCGCAGGACGAATTTTGAAAGTGAAAAAAAATATGCATAAAAGACACGAACTTGTAATTTTTAATAAAATGCTATTCCTAAATTATCCGTTAGGGGGGTAAAAGACGCGGCACATCTCTGGGACTGAACAGCAGATGGCAGCAATGCGACGTCTGCTGTTTGTTATCACGGTGTAGTCTACTCTATTTTCTACTCGTCCCCACACCTTCATTAGACAAAATGTCTGCCAAAAAGCAGAAAAGTGGATACAGAGTGTAGAGTTTTCGATGAAAAATGGACCGCTTCCTATTTATTCACAGAGATTAATAGGGAATAGTTTTTTTTTTTTTTTTTTTTTTATGTGCAATTTAATGTTAGTCAACAGCTTCAGTACAAAAGAGTTTGGTTTGGTGGAATCCTATTGTTCATGCAATGCCATACATTTTAAAGTGAAATGCTATGTTTTTTTTGCATTTGTACAAAATTGAGCAGTTGTAATGCACATATATGTAAATGATAATCAGAAGCAAATTGCACGTTTGTCTTAAGAAATCTGAGGTTGTTCATGATATATTTTATAAAAGGATATTTCATTAAATATAAATATCTTTGCATGAAAACAAAAGGTAAAAACATGGACCTCTCGTTATTTATAGGTGATTATACTATGATTTTACTGGCCCGGCCCACTTGACATCTAATTAGGCTGTATGTGGCCCCTGAACTAAAATGAGTTTGACACCACTGCTCTACACTGTGATTAAGATACGGTGGTGGTGTTTGTGTTTCGAGTTAATATTTTGACTTTAGAATGATATTTCGGGGGTATTAAATCCTTAATTCGACATATCTTAAAATATTTTGAGTTTTTACCTCAAAAATAATGAGACAGTAAATCGAAATAAAGACATCACAACTGTCTGGGCTTCTGTATTTTGCTCCACTAATGGATTTATTTATTTATTTTTGGTTTCAGTAAATGCTTCTCATTAACTGACCAATCATCCACTAAGAAAACACTGACGAGTGAATGCTTTCACAAAACAGGGTCAGCTGCTGGAAATAAAATGGGTTTGGTTGATTTAATGGTTGCTCTTGATGGCAAACAGGACATGAAGAGCATTCTGTGTCTCTTAAATGATGGGTAAGACAGTTTGGCTGTATCTGATATTTTATGATGGAAATATAAACCAAAATGTACCAGCATGTCATTTATAGTTAAAAAAAAAAAAAAGAAAAGAAAAAGATCTGAAAGTTTAGGTACTCTGCCGGATTCCTCACAGAGAGAGAGAGAGAGAGAGAGAGAGAGAGAGTTCTTTAAGAGTTTAAACTTTTCTCCTGTCACACCTCAGAGGCCCACTAGTGGGCGCCTAAGCGAAGAACTAGTTATGGTAAATAAATCCCTCTATACTGTGATTGAGATATGGTGGTGGTGTTTGTGTTTCGAGTTAATATTTTGACTTTAGAATGATATTTCGAGGTATTAAAGTGAGAGACTAATGACTCCTGTAGTAAAACTGAACATGTGTAAATTAAATAAAATGAACTGGCATGTCTGTTCTGAATGCCAGCATGCAATTACTCCCGCAGATTCATGCCAGACAAGACAGAACATGTACAGAGCAGTTGTTGATTAGTTTCCTGTAACAGTACAACACTACGTGTTTTATTTACAGTTGTACCATACTACTAACATCTATCTAGGCAGGTTTAGACCAGTTACTTGCGGTCATTTACAGAATCAATGACTATTACGAGCGTGCGTGTGTCCGCGCGTGTAGAGCAGGCTCAGAAACATGAGTAAAAGCCAAAAGCAAACAAATGCACGAAGGTCCGGAGCTACGTAATTAAACACTGAGGGCCAGGCTGTCACAGACCCAGAGCAATGGTCCAAGACAATGACCATGTAATAAGTGGAACCGGAATTCAGTCTGTACGCTCACTGGTCACGTTTCATTTACCATCATCAACATCACTCTCACTAAAGGCATGTTTAGCTTTAATTTAAAAACTACAAGTCACATTCCATGGTTTCTATTAATAACATATAATTTTCTTTTAAAGGCGGGTCATGTTTAACGCCACTGGATCTGGAAAGAACAACTCTCTCTAGACGTTTTCGTTACTAAATGGACCCGAACATAAAAAAGAAAGAAAATATTTCGGCTTTATTTGCTTTGTGTTTTTTGTGTCAAGTCTCTGCAAAGAAAAGACCCACTTTCCTTCCCTTGTGTACGTCTCCCCCTTGTGGCAGTACTCCATAAAACACAAACTACACACTTCTACAAAGTGTTCAAAGTACTGTAGATTGCACTTGTCCTTCAGTGGTACCAGATTAACATGGTGCGTTCACACCGGATGAAAGTAGTATGATGAGAACACAAGACGAAAGGGTTAGGACTGAGACACATATCAGCATGAAAGCATAACTGAACTGAGAAACTGCTGATCCCGTGAGATTTACATATGTAGTTGTAGTTCGGAGGTTCTGCTGGAGGAAACGTTCTAACTAAATCTAATATAGAAACCTGAGCGTGCGTCGTCGGTAGGGTTGCCAAGTTTACAGCTTACTCTGCTAGTTTTTGGATCAGGATGTGTTGCAAAACTCTCCAATATTGGGCCTCATTTATCATGCGAAATGCAACAAACATATTTGGAAGAGCATGTACACGAGGTATAAAAGAATTCTGTACATACTGTAGCCTCCTGCTAATAAAATACGTACAGCGAATGCCAAAATACAACCCGAGACGTCGACGAGCATTCATAAACATTATATTGAGCGACACCGCGGTTAAAATGTTGTACCTGATCACCTTCTTTGTTTGAAATCCCTCAAAAGGTGTCGATTAATTTTCTCTCCGGTGTGAAGTTCTCGTCGATTAACTCTCCTACTTCAACTCCTACTAGAATTGCTATGTACGTCTTCGTGGGAAACACGTCTTATGTTAGCATATCTTATGTAGCTACTGAAGGGTACTAAATGGAAAATAATAATAATAATAATAATAATAATAATAATAATAATAATAAAATGATCTTTAAAGAAATTTATAACAATTTACAAAAAAACCCTACTCAAAAGTTTACACCCCCCTATTGCTCTTAATGTTTTGTGTCGCCTTGTTGTGCATTGGTGAACGTTGATCTGAACATCATATAGACGTTGTTGGAAAGGGCTCAAACATGCAGAAGACCCTCGACTATGCAACCTGCTAAAAAAACAACAAACACCTTCTTCTTACTTTTTGAAATCCCAACTTTATTTTGCCCTTAAATTACAATATAAATTTCTGGTCCCCCCCCCCAGGATGAACGTGACTAACACAGACCTCTCCGAGTCGTGGCTTTAGCCAGGTCGTATCGTTTAGTAACTGAGTAAAAGAAACGGACGAAGAGATCACATGGTACGGTAGAAATGCGGAGTTGAGACGCTTAAAAATATAACACTTTTTGAAAACAGATCCGAATCTGATCAGGGGAACAGGACAGCTTAGCTTCACAAGTTCAGACCGTTCTGCACGATCTCCCATTATCTCAAGTCAATGAGAACAATTATTCTGGTCATCCTTGTAGGAAACGAATATCATTTGGAAAAAAATTAAAATAAATTATGCCTTCATTTCTTCTTCTTCTTGTCCTGTGTGGTGGTGGTGAACCAGGCATCCAGGAGCTTTTTGCTGTAGTAGATCTGCCAGGCGTGGACCTGCACCGCCACCACTATGAGCAGGTAGAGGACGGAGACGGCGGAAAAGCCGAAGATGAAGCGGTACGCTTTGCCGTGCCGGTACAGCTGCTGCGCCACGGGGAACATCTCCATGGCGCCGTAGATGATGGGCGCGACGCAAAACAGCCCGGCGCCGATCATGGACACGGCCAGGTAACCGATGGTGTTCCTCGGCAGCGCCATGAAGCTCAGCGCGGTGGGAATGATGCTCAGCAGGTACGGGTACTCCCACTGGTAGGGGCTGGCCACCAGTTTGTGGGAGAGCAAATTCAGCTGGCTCACCACCACCTGGGCCGAGACTAACGCCCACAGCGCGACGTGAGCCAGGTTCAGCTTTCGGATTTCCGATTTCAGTGCCACACTTGGGTGGGAAAAGAGAAAATTTTGCACAGTCAGAAGATGACTCAACAATATCGAGTAACACACACGTACACACACAAAAGACACACACCTCATTTGATAGTGTGAGGCCACGCGTTCCCGGTGCTGAAAGTCACTTCCGTCTGTACCTTCTACTCTCGGTCCGGCCCGCGATGCCATGGCAAAACCCTGAACAACCGAGGAGCATCATGGGAGATTTTGTAAAGGTGAGTAATACAAGTTTCACAAAAAATATACCATCATGTCATCGTACTTGAAGTATGATACACTGATTTGCCCCCCTGTACATTAATGTCAATCTAATTTAGGGAAGAACCCCCCGCCCCCATCAGTTTGTACGAAAAGCTTCTGTACTGAACTGGATTTGTTGACCTCAAGTCAGCAACATTGAGTAGAGAATCGACTCTAAATTCGATTCCACGTGACGGGAATCAAACGAGTCGATTCCAAGAGTCGCGTCCGTGAATTTTTGGTCCGTGTCTGAACTAAACAAGCTTAAAATCATCAAGCTAAAGTACATCCTGTGTACACTACAACAGTCTGGGAGACTCTTTTATTGAACATCATGCATGCGTGCGGATCGACTCCGAACCATCGGAATCGACTCTCGAGTTCCACTAACAGGAATGAAAAAATCGGCTTTTTGGGGGGACTCGACTCCCAGCCCTACTGCTGTTCCACATGACAGTCCACATTTGATTTAATCCAGAGCCTTAGCGGAGTGAACCCCCGTTAACATTCTTACTTCGCAATCAATTACGAAAGAAAACGGACGTAACTCTTATTGTATTGGAGTTATTTATGAGCTAAAGCTCTCGCGGTGTTCGCGCTGACGTTTCGTTCACAACTCGTTTTCGTGCGTGAGGAAACGAGCACGACGACACGCTAACGTGCACACAGCATGTCAGAAACACTTGGGAAATAAATCGGCAAAAAATTTAATTCGCTGAGAATCGCAAAGAATTGTTAAAATAAAAAGAACTTACTTTGATTGCAAACCACCAGGAACTTCAGAGCAAGTAAGCTAGCAGCGCGGAAGCTGAATCCCAAACAACCTCCGTCCACCCTACATACGCGCACTCCATGGAGAATTAAGTGGTAGTCTCCATAGGTCCTTACTAGTGCCCTAAGTATTCACTAGAAAGGCATTTGAGATTTAGCCAATGAGAGAAAACGCGATTCTTCTTCGGTGCCTTTATTCCGTCGATTTTGTGTTATCGCCCTCTACTGGCCTGGAGGAAGATTTAAACGATTCAAGTATACCACACAACAGTTGTTTTGAAGTAATCCCTAATGTCTAATACATTTATTAATTACACAAAAAGTATTAGATTTAAACGATAAATTTCAACATTCATGAATATGAAACATATGATTGCGCTTAATAAAAATCGACACAGTGTGTAGATGTAGCCTACCGTGCCACATGGTGAGACATGGCAACACATGGTGCGCTTCATGGACTCATGAAACTTCAAGGACATTTTTTTAAGCACCTAAAAAGTAAAAATTTTTACATGATACTGTATAAATAGTCTTCTAAAAATGTATGTAAATACAGCGAACATTTAAGAACGAACACTCAGACATGGAACAGCTGAGGGGAAGTGAAATGAGGTGAAGTTTGGAGGAAGAATGTGTAATGCTTATGATTACAAGCCCTATGGTGTGTATTTTATTACAGGCGTGTCAACCTCGAATTCTGCCTGGGACATATTATCATTTTTGTGAGCCTCTTATAGTGATATCTATAAGAAAAAAGGAAACTGTACGAACTATTTAGGCGAGAAGAGAGAGGATGAGATCGAAGGAGAGCCCGTACAGGCTAAGATCTCTGCTAAGAACACATGCTTAACTCATATCTTTATATAATTCATATCTTTAAATCAGAACTTTATATCAGGATTTTCTGCCTGTCTAAGATGTTTTATCCCCGTCTGTGTGTCTGCCCGAGGTTCTCTTTAGTGAGATATTCCTGCATTTCTTTACGCAATTTGGATGTGAGGTCAGCTGTCAACTCAGTGGTTTACAATTTGGAAAGCAATGGAATTACAATGTAGTTTTGGAATTTATGACAATGAAACAATCATACCACCACCACCACCACCACCAACAACAACAACAACAACAACAAACCTTAAGAGGTGAATGTGCTGTTCTTATCCAGAAGAGAAAGTACAAGGAGAAAGAAAAGTTTCATTTCAATCAATTAAATTTTATTTATTAAAAAAAAAAAACTGACACAATAAACTCCATTGTTCCTCATTCAATTAAATGTTTAGCACCAGTCTGAAAACACCAAAACAGTATCCTTTATTTTTCTGTTCTTTTTATGTTCTGACGTCTTTTCTGCACATTTGCAAATTCAAGCACTCAGTAGTAAACTAAAATTAAAAATAAAATTCGAAAATAAATTAGAAGAGAAAAAGAACCTCCACAGAAATCTTTTCAGCGTCGGACTCCGCTAAGATGTGACGTACAAACGTGTAACGGAAGGACGCTACGTTGATCCTGTTGAAAAAAGAAAAAAAAGAAAAGAAAACAACAGGAAATATATATGTACACATATACAGATTTCATAAGTATCCCCCTTGGTTGTATCAGTAAACAAAACTGACCTTGTTTCTTCAACGTTAAATTCTGATACACAGATGATTCGCTAATCTAAATCTACTGGAATGTGATGTGATAACTGGGAAAGCAAATTATACCATAACAAATATGTTGCACCATAAAAAGAGTGAGATTACAATGAGTTTATGTGTCGATTATTGTAACGAACGCATATGGAAGAAGAAAAAACTGAAGTACGCTATGTATGTAACTAGCCGATATTATCCCTGTATTATATAAATACTGGCAGGTAATATGTGGAGAAGTATGTTCTTGCTATTTGAATAGTTATTGTATTGATATGTAAATGTGGCCTATATGTAAACTGTATGGACGAAACATAACTCCAAACCCCCAAACACATAAATATATTCAGATTCAGTTTTAACGGCTTTGTCTTTATTGCCTCTTGTTCTGCTGCTCTACAAATTCCGACACTCTTCACTTCCAAAGAACAGTGATGATGTCTAGATCAGTGAATTTCTGTGCTTTTAATTCCCACTCATCAGTTTTTATAGCAAGTGTGTACATTTTACATTTCCACCACTGACTTGTGAGGGACTTTTTTTCAATCGGACACATTACATCGGGTATAATAAATATCCAGAGAATGACGAATGGACGTATTGACCAGCATAAAGTCCAGGAGCTTGATCTGATGGTAACTGAACATGAACAGAGTCTCCAGACTGTAGAGGCAGTACGGCACTTCCTGACGCTTGATCCAGAAAACCTTTTTTGCACTCATCGTATGTGTACATGACTGGCTCATTGTTCTTTTGCAGAGCCACCCAGACATTGGCCCCTTTGCAGTGGACGTGATACGCAAAATAATAAATTCCTGGTATACTGCAGGAGAAAATGCCGGTTTGAGGGTTGTAATTCTGGTTGCCATTGTACAAGATCTTGTTGAAGACTACTGGTGTGCCAACAGGTGGAAATGGTGTTGTTAGCTGAGCAGTAAAGGCAGGCATCTCAAGACCATTCCTTCCAATAAAATCTCCAGGCTTGATTTTCATATAGGCTCCTTGTTTGGCCCCATCAAGTCCTGGACCTAGCTCAGGAAGAACAGCACCTTCGCCAGACGGAGGTCCGGGTGGACCAGGAGGACCAGGAAGGCCAGGTATTCCAGGTTTACCAGGAAGTCCACCAGGACCCGGTTTCCCCGGTGGACCCACTGGACCTGGAAAGCCAGGCTTTCCTTCACCTGGTGGTCCAGGCTTTCCTGGTGGTCCATATTCTCCCTTTGGTCCAGGAAGTCCAGGAGGCCCAATTGATCCACTTGGCCCCATTAATCCTGGGATTCCAATTGGACCTTGACTGCCTTTCTCTCCTGGTATACCACCTTCCCCCTTTGGTCCAGGCTTGCCAGGAGCCCCAGGGAAACCAGGTAAACCTTTGTGTCCATTTTCACCTTGAGGGCCTAACGGTCCAGGTAAGCCTCTAGGTCCTGGTTGCCCACCTTCTCCTGGGAACCCTGATTTTCCTGGGAGTCCTGAGGGACCCGGTTCACCTGTGGGACCTACTGGTCCTTTTGGCCCAACTTCACCAACCTCTCCTTTTGGGCCAGGGAAGCCTATGCCACCCGGGGGCCCCATGAGACCTGGTGTACCAGGAAGACCACCTGGTCCAGGTGGGCCAATTATTCCAGGAAATCCACCATGACCTTTCTCACCTTTTGGACCTGGAACCCCAGGTAATCCACCATGTCCTTTGTCACCTTTTGGTCCAGGGTATCCAGGTTTACCAATTCCAGGTAAACCTGGACCTCCTGGAAAACCGGGTGGACCTGGCTCACCCTTTCCACCTGGAAGACCGGGTGGCCCTGGAAAACCGTCCAAACCAGGTTTGCCAATACCTGGTAGGCCTGGAGGCCCTGGTTGTCCCTCTTCACCAGGAAATCCTGCTAACCCTTGCTCTCCGGGGAGACCAGGTTTGCCAGGGCCTCCAGGGGCCCCAGGTAGTCCATTTAGACCTGGCTTTCCAACTCCTTGTGGTCCTCCTGGACCTGGTACCCCCGGCGGGCCAGGTGGTCCTTTTACCCCTGGTAATCCCGGAAGGCCAAGTCCAAAATCACCTTTAGGTCCTGGAAGCCCGGGAATCCCTGGAGAGCCCTTTTGTCCCGGCTCACCACGAAAACCGGGCTGCCCAGGTAATCCTTGTGCACCTGGTTTTGACAGACCTGGTAGCCCATGTGGGCCTGGAAGACCTGGAGGTCCTGGCAATCCTACTGGTCCTACACCACCACCTGGTCCCATGTCACCCTTTGGCCCTGGCAATCCACTTCCTCCAGGTTTTCCTGGCAGTCCTGGCATACCAGGTTTTCCAATCCCAGGGTATCCCTGAGGGCCAGGTTGGCCTGGTTTCCCAGGAGGTCCTGTAATTCCCTGACCTGGAGGTCCAGGAGGCCCCTGAGGTCCTCGAGGTCCCATAGGGCCAACCTCACCTGAAGGACCTTTCTGGCCTCTGGGAATATTTTCACCTGAGGGGAGAATGCAATCTTATAAGTAGATGTGCTGTGTATGTGATTTCTGAAGAAGCAGAGAGTGATATATTACGTTATAGCAAGGTACCTCACCTGAAGGACCTTTCTGACCTCGGAGAATATTTTCACCTGATGGGAGAATGCAATATTATCAATACATATGCTATGTATAGATTTTTTTTTTTGTTTAAACAATGGATAGATATATTCAAGGTATGGCAGGGCACCTCACCTGATGGACCTTTCTGTCCTCTGAGAATGCTTTCACCTGAGGAGAGAATGTAACATCATAAAGACTTGTGCTGTGTATGGGAATAATGGGAGAAGTATCTGTTAAACAGTGGATCAATATAGCATGGCCCAAATCTGTTATATTCCCAGGTTTTCATCATAAATATTAAACTATTTGTCATGATATGGGTGATCTATAATTACTCCCAAATGGCAGAGTAGAAGCCCAATTTGTTGTGTGCAATATGGTACCACTTCATTTTCTTTAATGATATATGATTGTTAAGAATGTGAATTATTGTGTGGATAAACCATGTGCAGGTCACAGTTCTTTATTATATTATTTTTTGGCAATAGCAGGCGTGTTAATTTAATGAACTTGAGCTTTTCAATGGCTTCATTGTATCATGAGATGGCAAGTGACAGCTGAGTGATGCAAATGTGGACAAGACAAATACAAAAACGTCTGTAGAAGAAATGTGGGCACACCTCTTTCTGCGCTGTAGTGGCTATATCTGGTACAAAGTGGAAATAGTAGAAGTACCTCAATTGTGCACCACCTTTGTTATAATCAAATCTTTACATAGAGTATGTCCTAGCAATTAACTATATGAGATAGATGACAACAGCACATTAAGCCACTCTATTCAAGGATGTGATTTATATTTTTGACTATATTCATACCTTTGCCTAGATTGGGATTTGCCAAAGGAAAGGGCATCTGTGGCTGTTCATTTCCATAGTATGGGAGCATGGGCATATCGTTTCCATATGGCAGATGAGGCAACTCCTTCCCTAAGTACTGCTGCTGGGGTATGCCTTCCTTGCTCAGTGGCATGTGAGGTAACTGCGGGAGTGGATGGTTTTGCTGGGCCAGCTGCTGGTGTCCATAGTACGCCCCTGCTTGGGCATGAGGCAGCAGGTAAAGCTGTACCACCAAGGCAAATCCACAGGCAGAGTGGAAATGCATGGCCACGTCCTGCACAATGGAAGAACAAGAAGGAACTGATGCACATAAACTCTCTAGAAATATTGCAATAGTAGATCTAACATTTTTTAGTAGACCAAAATGCTCTGGTATACACCCTGGTGAGCTTCCCAAGAGTACTGTTTTAGTCAAAAGGATCATCATAAAATAGCACAGCGAAACACTCTCTCCACTCTCTCGCAAATATGATGATGCCAAACACTTGACAACCTTTGAAAAATATGTGCCTTGTGTGCAATAGATGGCTTTTAGCTGGTAAACAGCTGATGATACGTTCTTGTGTTGACCAGGGTAGACTGCTTAAACAATCACACTACAGCCTTAATAAAGAGATGGAAGCTATGTGTGTTGACGCTGTCATTTCTGAAGCTCACAAATCATTTTGTAAAATAAAGAATAACTGAATTTGAGCAGATGTACTTACTTCAAAATAATTCAACAGCCTTTACAAAAAATGTTGCTCAGACATGGATTAAAAGAATAAACAAAATAGGCTGTGCTGCTACAGGAAAATACTCAATGATGGGTCGGTGTGATGAAGTAAAGCTACTCTTATGACCTCAAAGTGGATTATTTTTTCCTAGAACAGCGTGTCCCAAAGCATTTTATCCCTTTTATATCACTGAAAATTTCCAAAAACATTTACATTTATTAAAGTATGGGGAGTCATACTTTTATCCTTTTTCTAGTTACAGTTAATGTTGTGGAACATCCGCAAAACAAGTTAGTTCCTGTTCTCACTTATGTTACAGCAGCTGTTCCCTCACCAGCCTCTATTTTTTCACTCTCTAGAAGGAAACCTCTGTTCTGAAGATGTTGGAAAACAAAGTTACAGCTTTACCTCTGACTGTTGCAAACTGCTGACACTGGAGACTCCTTCCATAAACTTAAAATAAATGCTGCTACTATGGAAAAAATAACATATTAGAAGCCTCCATCTGAAGCCTGTACATTGAATAAATTAATTTTAACCTCATCCTTGTCTTTTGTGGTACGTTGGATTCATTCTCCGAGTCTGGATACAGTCTAATGATTTAAAGCTAAAGCTAACAGAGTTTCAAAATAATATGCTTAATAATGTCTCTGTTCTAAACAGAAGGCCTTGTAGATGAAGTGTTCCAGAAATCTACAAATTCTCCTCAGATTATATAGGTGGATGAATGCATTTATTTTTGTGTGTGTGTGCTCTGGAGTTAGTCATATAACACAGGTCTCAACCTCAAATTCCACTGAACAGCAACACAGCACGGTCTACTCGTCTTTCTGCTCTGATTTCATTTGACACATCTGATTTCATTTGACGTTAAACCCAAGAGTGGTAGAATACAGTGGTTTAATTTCTAAGCGCAAGAACAGCTACAACTGAATGAATATAGTCTAGAACTAATGTAGCAATCAGTAATACCCAAGCTAATGTAAGCACTCTTTATCCTCTGAGAAAACGTCTTTCATTGAGCTTTACAGGCAATGGAAACTATGGCTAATCTGGAACAGGTTTTGACAGCTCATTCATAGAAAAACAGAACTTAACTGGACGAGTTCCACATGCAAATGATGAATCGCACAAGTTTTAGTGTCTAAGCCAGGCGTAAGCTCCTGTGAAGTCCCCCTCCTGCTAATTATGAGTGGCACTTGTATTACTGGGCAGAAACCCAAACAAAGTATCACATATAAAGATAAAACATCATTAATCTCTTTCATCATTTTTCAAACGTGAGTAAGAATGTAGGTCATTGAACTAAAGCTTTTATACACTGCCTAAGGAATAATCAAACTATTCTCATCCCTTAAGAAATTGGTTGTTATACCACAGCAGTGTTGTATAATTCTCGAATTTGACTGTTGATTAATACATTACTGTTTCTATAGAAACAGCTAATTCAAAAAAAGATATATCCATCAGGTAGGTACCTTTTACCTTTATAGGGTCTTCAAGCTCAGATTTTTTGACCAATCCCCCAAGCATCCAGTCCACACTGGGATTGTTGCATTGTTTTCCAGCTCCTACAATCCTAAACATGGTCAGCAACCCGTTGAGGGTTTTTTCAGTTGTCCCTCTGGGGGGAACGCTTGAAGTTTCTATGAACCCTACAGAGTGTTAGCCATCAGAAAGAGTTCGACACACTTTTGGGAAGCTAAAATACAATTCATTATCCAATGAACACTTAAGGAACCTTTGTATAACCTTTTATTTCTAAGTGTGAATGCTTGATTACTTGGAGGGAACCATAAATCCTACAACACTGTTGTTCTTGGGGGTGATTTTTATACTAAGATTTATATTAGATTATTATTAAGCAAAAGCAGACCCGACAACCTTTACACATTTTGCATAGGAGCTCAGCATTTTGACATCAGAGTACGCTAGTAGGTGTTGTTATTACTCAAAAATATACCAAAAGAGCTTTTCCTTTTTTTCCCTTCCCTCAATAAAACCGACAATCGACATTTGAATCTGCAATGATTGACAGTTGGAAGCCCCACCCACTTCCACCGGACTCAAATGAGTAATATTTGACCAGTGCTCTTATCTGGACTAGATTTGAGTTCAATGTTTTGAGTTGAATAATATGAAATAAAATCTACAAATGTATGCAACATTAGACAAGTATATAGTTAACAGCTAGCTATATTTATTAGGGATGCAATTAAAATTATGGTCAAAATGGTTTTCAGAAAGAAATATTTTGATCAAAATTGAACTACAAGGAAGCACCAAATATAAAACTTTACCAATAATAAAGTAAATATTTTTATATGTACCCCACCCACATCTACCTGGTGCTACTCATTATTCCCTTTTAGTGTAGATATATTTTAGTGTAGATATCTTATCATGGAATTAGCTTGCGTGAGCACTAAAAACAATCCCAATCCCAATGGAATCTCAATTGTTTTTTTTTTTTTTTTTTTTTTTTTTTTTTTTTTTTTTTTTTTTTTTTTTATGGTTCCTTCCTTTCCCCCCTTTCTGTCCTTTCATCTTTTTTTTTTTTTTTTTTTTCATAATTAATATACATACGGTAAGCCTTCTATGACCGCTCTCCATCATTACAGAGCTTATGAACGTGTTGTGAAGGTCCTATATAGGTGCTTGAAATAAATAAAATAACACTATAGTTAATTATCACTTGAATCAGGTGCAATGTCAAAGGCGGGTTTTATGACTAGCAATTTGGATTAAGAATCAAATATGTACGTAGGTTTGTGTCATGAAGAGTTTATGTAGGCATCATGTAGCCCCATGAACTGTAATTACAGTATGCACGTGGAAATGCAACCCATGTTTGCCTAACTGCACTAATAAATGCATAAAATTCTAACATGGACTTTTCTTCAGCTAAAATGTCCCGCTTTCTGCGTCTGTTTCCTAATCACTCAGCTTAGGAGCAATGACAACAAACTGACATCATGCAAAAAAGAGAAAAGCACGAGGGCTGTTAAACCACAGAGCAGCTAGGAACGACAAAGGAATCTCGACTCGCCTGTCGGAACGGCGGACGGCTGCCAAGTCATTTGATTTATGAAAGCCATACGTGCGATCCGATTTCTTCCTTTAATATGTCGGGGAAGACGGACGAGGTGTTTTGGGATTTAGACAGCGCGCTAATTGCTTGTGTCTGGTGTGCTTGCTAAAATGAAAAAGAGGAAATGAAGAACGTGCCGTGCGGCTTTGAGATCCCCGCTTTAACCGGGTTCATAATGCAGGAATCCCAGGCCACGTTTAACGACATCTGGTCAACGGCAGGAGTGGCACCAAGGGTCTGGGGAAGTCCGAAAATTCCTAACCAAGATTTCGACAAGCCTTTAACAGAATTGAAGACAGTCCATACAGCTGTGAATCTTCCTTTGTTCTTGTACTGATTTGGAAAGGGGTGATAGAAAACATGTGAATAGAAGTTTCCGCACTAAAACGCAGAACGCTGCAGCAACGAATTAGCATAGTGAATGAGCAGGAAAGTTTTCCAGTAGCGTGTATACTACAAAAAAAAACACACACACACAAAAAATCCTCAAATTATGTTATGTGGCTTCAAATTTGACTGCAGTTCAATTCCATAATTTCTTGAATGCGGCGATAAAGCACGTATCGCCGTGTCGAAGATTTTACTGACAGTTAGCTTTAGACAGTGAACTTTAGCTTGAAAATTAAATTCAAGCCAAAAAAATCGAAGTGGAAATAGCCTAATTTTGACTAAGGATTCACATTAGCACAACGAAAGAAAGGATTTGTGCACATCCAAGAGAACTGTGTACTGTAGTGATGTGTTGCTTGCGAACGAGTCGACTCTTTGAATCGCTTCTTTTAAGTGCTGACTCATGTATATGAGCAATATATACTGTATATATGAGAGCTGGAAATTCCAGGTTAACACTTTTAAAATATTGAAGATATTTTGCTTTCGAAAGATGTAAATATTTCAAAATTCCAAATATGTTAATACTTATTTTATTATTGGGGTTTTTTAGAACATAATTTGATGGTAACAAATTAAACTAGAACAACTTTCATAGCACAACATCATGTGATCCTTAATAACTAGCTATATTACATTGGAACATTAGCTAATTTACACTGATGAGCCTGCATATACAACTAGGTAGATAGTTTGCTAACTTGCTAGCATTAACTAGCTAGTTAAATCTATGTTGGTGCTGCTGTAAACTTCACTCCCAAACCATTATATATATATATATATATATATATATATATATATATATATATATATATATATATATATATAATATACAGTGGTGTAAAAAGTGTTTGCCCCCCTTCTCATTTCCTGTTCCTTTGCATGTTTGTCACACTTAAGTGTTTCGGAACATCAAACCAATTTAAACAATAGTCAAGGACAACACAAGTAAACACAAAATGCAATTTGTAAATGAAGGTGTTTATTATTAAAGGTGAAAAAAAATCCAAACCATCATGGCCCTGTGTGAAAAAGTGATTGCCCCCTAAACCTAATAACTGGTTGGGCCACCCTTAGCAGCAACAACTGCAACTAAGCGTTTGCGATAACGTGCAATGAGGCTTTTACAGCGTCCTGGAGGAATTTTGGCCCACTCATCTTTGCAGAATTGTCCTAATTCAGTTACATTAGAGGGTTTTCGAGCATGAACGGCCTTTTTAAGGTCATACCACAACATCTCAATAGGATTCAGGTCAGGACTTTGGCTAGGCCACTCCAAAGTCTTCATTTTGTTTTTCTTCAGCCATTCGGTGGTGGACTTGCTGGTGTGTTTAGGATCATTGTCCTGCTGCAGAACCCAAGTTCGTTTCAGCTTGAGTACACGAACAGATGGTCGGACATTCTCCTTCAGGATCTCTTGGTAGACAGCAGAATTCATAGTTCCTTTTATCACGGCAAGTCTTCCAGGTCCTGAAGCAGCAAAACAGCCCCAGACCATCACACTACCACCACCATATTTTACTGTTGGTATAATGTTCTTTTTATGAAATGCAGTGTTCCTTCTACGCCAGATATACTTGGACACACACCTTCCAAAGAGTTCCACTTTTGTCTCATCAGTCCACAGAATGTTGTCCCAAAAGTCTTGGGGATCATCAAGATGTGTTGTGGAGAAAGTGAGATGAGCTTTGATGTTCTTTTTGCTCAGCAGTGGTTTTCTCCTTGGAACTCTGCCATGCAGGCCATTTTTGCCCAGTCTTTTCCTGATGGTGGAGGCATGAACGCTGACCTTAACTGAGGCAAGTGAGGCCTGCAGTTCTTTGGACGTTGTTGTGGGGTCTTCTGTGACCTCTTGGATGAGTCGTCGCTGCGCTCTTGGGGTAATTTTGGGTGCGGCCGCCACTCCGGGAAGGTTCACCACTGTTCCTTATTTTTCGCCATTTGTGGATAATGGCTCTCACTGTGGTTCGCTGGATTCCCAAAGCTTTGGAAATGGCTTTATAACCCTTTCCAGACTGATAGATCTCAATTACTTTCTTTCTCAATTGTTCCTGAATTTCTTTGGGTCTCGGCATGATGTGTAGCTTTTAAGGATCTTCTGGCGGACCTTACTGTGTCAAGCAGCTCCTATTTAAGTGATGCCTTGATTGTGAACAGGTGTGGCAATAATCAGGCCTGGGTGTGGCTAGAGAAATTGAACTCAGGTGTGGACAACCACAGTTATAGTATGTTTTAACAAGGGGGGCAATCACTTTTTCACACAGGGCCATGATGGTTTGGATTTTTTTTCACCTTTAATAATAAACACCTTCATTTACAAATTGCATTTTGTGTTTACTTGTGTTGTCCTTGACTATTGTTTAAATTGGTTTGATGTTCCGAAACACTTAAGTGTGACAAACATGCAAAGGAACAGGAAATGAGTAAGCGGGCAAACACTTTTTCACACCACTGTATATATATATATATATATATATATATATATATATATATATATACACAGTATCTCACAAAAGTGAGTACACCCCTTTTTGTAAATATCTGATTATAACTTTTCACGTGACAACACCGAAGAAATGACACTTTGCTACAATATAAAGTAGTGAGTGTACAGCGTGTGTGACAGTGTAAATTTGCTGTCCCCTCAAAATAACTCAACACATAGCCATTAATGTCTAATCCGCTGGCAACAAAAGTGAGTACACCGCTAAGTGAAAATGTCCAAATTGGGCCCAATTAGCCATTTTCCAACCCCGGTGTCAACTTGTTAGTGTTACAAGGTCTCAGGTGTGAATGGGGAGCAGGTGTGTTAAATTTGGTGTCATCGCTCTCACACTCCCTTATACTGGTCACTGGAAGTTCAACATGGCACCTCATGGCAAAGAACTCTCTGAGGATCTGAAAAAAAGAATTGTTGCTCTACATAAAGATGGCCTAGGCTATAAGAAGATTGCCAAAACCCTGACACTGAGCTGCAGCACGGTGGCCAAGACCATACAGCGGTTTAACAGGACAGGTTCCACTCAGAACAGGCCTCGCAATGGTCAACCAAAGAAGTTGAGTGCACGTGCTCAGCATCATATCCAGAGGTTGTGTTTGGGAAATAGACGTATGAGTGCTGCCAGCATTGCTGCAGAGGTTGAAGGGGTGGGGGTCAGCCTGTCAGTGCTCAGACCATACGCTGCACACTGCATCAAATTGGTCTGCATGGCTGTCGTCCCAGAAGGAAGCCTCTTCTGAAGATGATGCACAAGAAACCCGCAAACAGTTTGCTGAAGACAAGCAGACTAAGGACATGGACTACTGGAACCATGTCCTGTGGTCTGATGAGACCAAGATAAACTTATCTGTTTCAGATGGTTTCAAGCGTGTGCGGCGGCAACCAGGTGAGTAGTACAAAGACAAGTGTGCCTACAGTCAAGCATGGTGGTGTCATGGTCTGGGGCTGCATGAGTGCTGCCGGCACAGGGGAGCTACAGTTCATGGGGGGAACCATGAATGCCAACATGTACTGTGACATTCTGAAGCAGAGCATGATAACGACCCCAAACACAGCTCCAAGATGACCAATGCCTTGCTAAAGAAGCTGTGGGTGAAGGTGATGGACTGGCCAAGCAAGTCTCCAGACCTAAACCCTATTGAGCTTCTGTGGGGCATCCTCAAACAGAAGGTGGAGGAGCACAAGGTCTCTAACATCGACCAGCTCCATGATGTTGCCATGGAGGACTGGAAGAGAACTCCAGTGGCAACCTGTGAAGCTCAGGTGAACTCCATGCCCAAGAGGGTTAAGGCAGTGCTGGAAAATAATGGTGGCCACACAAAATGTGACCTATGTAGGCCTGTTTCAATTCATAATTGCCCATACTACAGTTCCTTTACTGCATATTGTTGCCATATTACATATTACAATGGCAATTTACTGCAATTGCATTTGACCATTTAACAAAAAAATACTCAAAATGCATAAACTTGTTCAAAACTTTTCCTTTAAGTCGTTTTGCCTAAATATAGAAAAATGTATACATTTTCACCTTCACCATGCCATGTGTTTGTAAACAGCACTCTTGTGTTCACTCCTGGTCATGTGACGTTGTGTTTTTTTTATGTCAATGTTACAGCCCCCGTTTTCCAGTTTCGCAGGAAAATAGTAGTTTTGTATTATTGCCCATCAAAAAATTGGGAGATAAATTCATTGTTGAGATATGGCAACACTATGCAGTAAAGGGTTAACTCATACTACCTTGCTACCGACCTGTCGAATGGTGTGGAGGAAATTATAATAGATGCTTATAACTCTATAAACCTTGTTCCACGACTGTTAGCTAATATTTAACGCTAGATCACATTAGCTTAGCCATGTTAACACATTATTAAAAACTTTATATACAGTTGACCAAGACTAAAATAGATCTTGGAACCACACCAAATATGACACAGGGAAATTGATTAATATACCATAGCAGAAGTTAGTCAAATTTATGCATATTGCAAAATTTATTTTATTTATTTGGGCATAAAATTGCAGCAGTCATTTAACAGTGGAAAAGTAAGATACTTCCTTTATTATATGTGATTAATCGGTTAGTAAATTATTCATGTTATAGACACACAGTCAAATAACAGATGGTGGTCTGAATGTAGCTCAATAGTTGAGCGCAGCAGTACAGAGTGTGTGTGTGTGTGAGTGGAATTAAGTAAAATGATCCCAAACCAAATAATCACACACATGCTTAAATTGAATCGCACATCCTAACTGCACAACGTCGGCGTCAAAAACGAAATTAGCTGGAAAATATGAAGCTTAAGCCGGAACGTCTCGCATCACTAATGAATATTCATAACTCGACGGAAAACAAAACGAACCCGCCACCACAAATTCTTGCACACTGACTCAGCTGCAGGGTTTCAGATTTGGTGGTAAAAACCAATTCAGCTGGATTAAGAAAGGGATCAAACACTCCGTCGTGAACGATTCGCTAAGGCGAGTCATTAAGGCTTACAAATCGGTATCGTTCACCGAATCGTTCCTGTCGGCTAGCCTCTGTGGACGAGCGAGATTCCGTACTGTTACAGGAAAATAATCAACGACGGCGTGGTGTGATGACGTGATGAGTTCTAAACACAATTAATTAATAAATAAAGCCGATTAATTTAAAAAATAAAATCCAATCCAATACTTTATCAGGCTATGTGAGAATTTAGAGTAAAATGCCTAATAATACTCAGGCCACGTCATATTCATGGTTTCTTCATTACCATATTTATCGGAATTGAAATCAGCCAATCGTGTAAAGGGCTTATTTCATGCGAGCCAGGGGTGGAGTTCAGTAGCCAAGATACAAATCCAAAAAAAGAAGAGAGGAGCTTTTGTGTTCTTGGGGGTTTGACAGCAAATCCGCTCGAGCAGGCCAGAGGAAAACATGCACCGCTATTTCACCCATAATTATCTGCGATATGATCCACCCTGTAGCCTAGCCCTCAAATAAAAAACGCTCTTTCTTTTACGCCGATTTTCCATGCTTAGTTTTTTTTTATGTTTTGTTGTTTTAAAACACATTATCAGCCTTACAATTGTGAGCGAGGTTCGAAACAGTGGGTTACATAAACACAGGAGGTTCTGTTTTCTGGAACTAGTTTACTGTTTACTGAAGCACACACAGCAGCTAGCAAGTTCGTCAAAACTTTTACTGAGCTCTGGTCCAGTGGAAAGGGTCATGGGGTTGCTTACTGGGAGGCCGAGACTTGCGTTCTAATTGGAGCACATTGATAAATCAGAGGCTAGTAAATAAATTCACAGGGACACAGGATGCTCAACTTGAGCACATTTGATGATGCTTCAATCCCCCAAAACTCTTTAAATTCATAAAAACATTACAAGTTGTCAGGCAGTTGTCTTTATGGGATAGTGGGCGTGTCCAAAATCACACACCTTACTCACTATATATAAACAGCATGGCAAACATTCATTCATAATCAGTCCACTCAATCGTGAACGAGTCAACAAGGTGAGTCACTACGGTGAATGAGTCAGTATCAGTCACTGAATCATTCTGTTTCTCTTCTTGGAAATGTAATTATATACAAGTCTAAGTATTCAATTTCAATTCTACGCAAAGAAAAGTATAAATACCCACAAAAATAACACTTTCAGTAACGGAGTATGATTACTCCCAGTATTTTCTGCCACCTCCTGGATTTTGAGAGTCGTAGTTGCAAGAGTCGCGCTCCTTGATTCAGTGAATCATTTTGGTCATCACTCCCTCATTCGGGTCAGTGTTTGAATCTTTCAGGTATGATTAAAAAACACACACGCCCACACACACAAAAAACCCCACATGGCTAGACATGGACAGTTAAAATCCCTGTAACTGAACAAATCTATCATTTAAAAGAACAGATTAAAACGACTCGAGTCATTTGAAACGGTTCAGTGATTCATTTGAATCATTGTGAGATTCTACATTTTTCAGCAACACAGACACAGACACACACACGAGCGTGTAAACAAGCACACTTTCCTACAGAGGTCAGTAGAGTGCAAAGCCTGGCTACAGTGTGTGTGTGGGTGTGTGTGTGGGTGTGTGTGCGCGTTTCACAAGCTTACAGCCTTCTCTATTATGGAGAACTTGATTGCAAGTATGAATATCACACACACACACACACACACACACACACACTTTCTGCTCCAAAGCTCTCAAAATCTCCTTTTTGGGGGGGGGGATCACGTGCCTTTGTGTTAATGATAGAGTACTTGTGATGAACATCTTAACTCAACTTCTATACACACACACACACACACACACACACACACATGTCCCTTTCCA